>JAKKIB010000176.1:9840000-10412500 GCA_023089585.1 Melophagus ovinus | reverse complement strand
TTGCGCTACATTGATTTGTTAATTGTGAATGAACTTAATAACTTTTAATATGTTTGTGTTGTTTTGTGTGCTTTGCGCACATTTTCTTTATATTCATTAAGAATATATTAAAAAGAACATTATTAAAAGCAAAACATAAAAGAAATAAGTAAAAAGCATAGATAATTTATTATTAGAGAAGGAAATTTTTTTAATATTTCCAAAATACAAAACACTTTTCTAATTTTGCAGTTGTTTAAATTAATTGAAATAAATATAAAAAACAAACAAACTGAATAAAAACATATAAAACATTAAAATCAAATAAATAAAAACTAATAAATTATATGTATAAAAAAGAAATCAAATAAAGAAACTAAAACATTTGATGATGGCTTTA
Organism: Melophagus ovinus; assembly: GCA_023089585.1. Taxonomy (NCBI): domain Eukaryota; kingdom Metazoa; phylum Arthropoda; class Insecta; order Diptera; family Hippoboscidae; genus Melophagus; species Melophagus ovinus. Next base: position 10,412,121 of record JAKKIB010000176.1, on the reverse strand, counting down.
ATTATCATGATCATGAGCGCTAATTTCAGTTCATTTTTTTTTTGTATGTCACAACAATTCAATTCTATGATTTTTATTTGAACGTTATTAATTAAATCATTTCTTTTATTATCCATCACTCAGCGATTAATGATATATTCATTTTGTCATTATGTTTGTAATTTCCCAAAGGGGGTATCAGAGATTAACATTAAATTCTGCATCAATTTAAACATGTTTGTCTGTCTATCCACTAAACTGGCTGTCTGAGATATTCTCAGTTTACGTTACTTACTCAGTTTATTGTGGTTATGTCCAATGATCGATTTTGCTCATTTTCGATAGCTATCTGCAGACAAGAAATTCTGATATTCCTTTCAAAATTGTGCTCGATATCTTTTTCTTTTTTGCGACCAATAAAATGGACTAAGCATCGGAGCTTACAAAGAATTTGTAGGCTCTCCGATACTTTCTTTTCGATGTTACAATTAGAATGACAAAATAAATAAACCACCAATCTCTGGGTGGTGGGTATAAAAAAAAAGCAATGAAGCACTTGGAAACTTGTTTCTAAGTGCTTTCATTGAATTTATCTTATGGCAAAGCAGACTTATCCTACATTCGCATCCTACATTGGCATATAAATAGAATAAGTGAAAGATAGTTAACCTGAAAAATAAAATTGCATGCATTTTATAACTTTTAGCCGTTCATTGTACAAAAACAAATAACTGTAGACTGATCTTTTAACATTTCAGTAATTTAAAACGAGTAAGAAAATTATATTTGGCTAGAGCCAAGTTTTGTATACACTAAGTGATATTTTATGGTATAAACAGATAATTTGAACTGGTATAATTTCGTGTAGGGTTGATCGATTTACACGATATATTTATATGGATATTTTAATATAACAGCCTTAATATTCGTACAAAATATTAGCCTACTGAGTGGGCGCGTTTTTTGACTTATTTACTCTATTTTCAATATCAACTTGCGTGCAAAAATTCTCAATATTTTTGCCAAAATTTTGAAATCGTTGTCTCTAAGTTTTGCAACATATAATATATTTATTTGACTTTTTGACTTAAGAAAAGTAGTGTAAGATAATTAAAATTCGATGAAAATCGGTTATAAAGTTGTTACTACTTTTAGTTTTTCTTTTTTTGTTCATGTACTTCCCCATTGAAAATACTGTGATATGACAATGATCCGAGAGAAACTTCAAGTAATTCAAACATACCCATTAATTAAACGGTGAATGGTGAATAGATTAAGATTAATTCAGGTAGAGTAATGCTGGAAAAGCTATTATTCATTAACTTTCTTTACTTATATGTTGGGCGAAATTGCTTGCTGTAAAATCCATTCAAAAATGAACTTTTTGATTTTAGAAAGTTCATTATTATCCCAAATATTGAAATTGCAACACTAACACACCATACTATTGCAAAACAGTACAGTATAATGCAATACCATACAGTACTGTATTATATTGTACAGTACAATACACTACAATACATTGAAGTACAATACATTGCAGTACAATACAGTAGAGTGCAGTACATTGCAATACACTTGCAGTAGTGTTAAGTACAATACAGTACAGTACAGTAGAGTATATTGCAATACACTTACAGTAGAGTTCAATACAATACAGTGCAGTACAATACAGAACAATACAATGCAATACAGTACATTGCAGTACAATACATTGCTGTACAATACATTGCAATACAAAACAGTACAGTACAATACAGTATAGTACAGTGCAGTACATTGTAATACACTTGCAGTAGTGTTCAGTGCAATACAGTACAGTACACTTACAGTAGAGTGCAATACAGCACAGTGCAGTACAATACATTACAGTACAGTACAGTACAGTATATTACAATACACTTACACTAGAGTTCAATACAGTACAGTACATTGCAGTACAATACCTTGCAGTACAATACAGTAGAGGGCAATACACTATGGTGCAGTACAACACAGTACAATACAGTACAGTACAATACCTTGCAGTATAATACATTGCAGTACAATACAGTACAGTACATTGCAGTACAATACCTTGCAGTACAATACATTGCAATACAGTGCAAGGTAAATGCATTCAAATAATTTATGCAATTTTTTCTCTTCTTTTTCTATTTTATTAATTTGTCTTATTCTGGTTTTTTTCGTGTGTGTGTGTGTGTGTGTGTGTGTACGTATTTGGTTTTTTTGGCTAAGTTAATATAGTTGATTAACCTTCTTAATGTGTACAAGGCAATCATATGCATGATACAATCCATGCCGTTAATTCATGAAACGTCTCGCAAAAGAATTAAATACAAATAAATAAATAATCATATAACAAATTGATAATATTTATAACTACTTTTATTTTACATAGCTATATACATATATAACATTACCATTACATAGGCGTACATATTAAATAACATAAAATTTCTATTTTATATTGTCATTACATAAAGCTTTAAATAACATTGCAACCATTACGAAGTTATTAATATAAATGTTATTAAAAAAAGAATTACCTTGAAATAGCGCTTTGGATTGGACGGTAAAGCAGAAAAAAAAAACCCAAAACCAAAACGAAAAACCAAAAAAACAAAAGGCGAAAAAAAAATATGAAAACAAATTGTTAACGCAAATTTATTTAACGTATTTAATTTCTTATGATTTCATTATGTTATTATATCTAATTTTCTTATTAAGTCTTATTATTTTTTACTTTTTATATATTATTTTTATTTTTTTTTTACTTTTATATATTATTTTTACTTATTTTATTATTATTATTATTATTATATTATTATTTTATTATTATTATTATTATTATTATTATTATTATTATTATTTATTATTATTATTATTATTTATTATTATTATTATTATTATTATTATTATTATTATTTTTTATATTATTATTATTATGAATTGTTTAATAGCACTTTAATTGTGAATCACTTAAAGATGAATTAACGCTGAAAGAAAGATATATCCAAAATATTCAACGAAACATTTCGTTTTCTTTTTTCTTTTTTTCTTTTTTAGTTTTTAGCAGACAACAAAATTTCCTTTATAATAATAATAATAATAATAATAAGTAATAATATTGTTTATATGAACTAATTATCAAATTAACAGTACTTGTTTTAGTAGTTGTAGTAATAGTTTTAGTTGTAGTTACAGTTGTAATTGTAGTGATAGTTGTAATTGTTGCTATAGTTGTAATAGCAGTTGAAAATGTTTGTAGTGGCTGCAACACTTTTTCTCAATTTCAAAATTTCGTGAACTTATTATACTTTACACACGCATACACATACACACATGCATAGATACATATAGATACATTTAAACATGTATGATTGATATGCATGATGTAGATGATAATGCACATATAAGTTTATGATTTGTATGAAATGTAAAATTAGAAAAATGATTTTTTGCATTTCCGATATATGTAAATATAAGAGAGTGTTGCATTAAGATAGAGAGTGAGAGTGTGGCAAAGGGCGAGACAGGTCTCTATATAAATTATACTGCTATTATAAAAAAGGGGAAAAAATAACGGAAAAAAGTAAAATAAAATAGTAAATGAATATATCACAACAATAGTTTGTAATTATTAACGGTTAAAATATTTTACAATTTATTTTGTTATCTTGTCATCTTTTAATTATTATAAGAACAAATACAAATCGTAATTTTATGGAACGAATTCAAATAAAAACAAAAACAAAAATAAAAAGTAAAAGAATAAATTGTTGAAGGAAAAAGTTACAGAATGAGAGTGACGGAGCGTATGAGAGAGAGAACGGGGGAGACCTGTAATGCATATAAAATAAAAATAACAGCAACAAAATATTATGATAGAAATTACAAATGAAATATCAAATATAGCAATTTATTTTCTGCTTAATTTTCGTTGCTTTTCCTAAATAAATTATATGCATTAAAGTAAGGGCGATATCGCATGTAAAGACGTTAAAGCGGAGCATGTTAAATTGATTTACATAATGATCCAAAAACAGATGCAAAACAGAGCGTGCTAAATCGATTTAGATAACGATATTGAAATGATTTCTACAATATTTAATTGCTGTACGTTATAACAAATAATAATTCTATCATTTTCAATCACTTGTGACATACGGTATTATAAATTTATCCAAATGTTTGTAACATCAAAAGGAGTTTTATTATATCGAACTTCTCCAAATCGCTTTCCTTTTACGTTTTAAGCCTATCTGTTTATCTGATTGACTACCCTCTGCCCGTCTGTCCTTATATCCATGTAATTCATTCATTTGACTTGAATCACATTAAGCAAAATAGTGTAGGATATTTAAGAATCGGCCTCGATTAACTATAACTTTTTTTTTAATTAAATGAAGAATCGGAAAACCGTTACAAATTTCAATTAGTTTTATGCAATAAAGTTGGCCTGTAGAATAAAATATACCTATAAATCAACTTTCATTAAAATATCTCAAAAAAATGGCGACTTATAGCTTGATTACAGAAGGACAGACAGACATATAAATATGCTTAAGTCGATTCAGTTAAAATGATTTTAAGCCAATGGATATAATAAAACATTGAATCTATATCAACTCCTTTTTACATGCTTTCAGCATTCGCATAAACATAAAATAACAGCCTGTAACATAAATGCAGTTTGTAGAATATAAAAATTATCACTACTTAATATATGACAGCGATATATACATTTATATATAGATACGTATATGTATATATATGTATATAATAGTTACAGTCGTATATGAGACGATGACTTTCTTTATTTCTTTCATTACATTATATAGACAATTAATAGATTTATTCCACACGTGTTTCATTTATTTATTTATTTATTAATAATATAAATCGCACCGTATTTGACTCAATTTTTATTATCAATTCAAATATTTCTCAGCATTTACTTTTGTTATTAGTTTTTATTACTTTGCATTATTTTGTATTATATTTTTGGATTATGCTACAATTATGGCATTAATTATAATTCAAAAATTTCAACATTTACAACAAACGTTACACAACAAACAAACACATAAATTTGTAAATAATTTATTATTAATGATGCAACGATATCATATTTTATCATATTTTTTTTTTAAAGTATTAAATATATAAAAATACTGGGAAGAAATTTTATAATAATTATGATATATTAGTGAATGTAATACTACGGATCAATATTATACGAATTTATAAATTTGCGCTATTTGTGATTATCAAATTGCATACTTTAATATTTAACCGCTAGATAGTTAGTGTAGACTTTACAATAAACGAGATATAAATGAGAGGACATTTACCTGAAACCGAATACGAGAAATTTAAATTTTGTATGCCACACTCATTTAGAAAAGACTTACTTAGTTAGTTACTTACTTACTACTACACTTACAATTTATATCCACGTCTTTCTAGTTTTCGTTTTGTTTTTTGGTGGTGTTGTATAAACTATGCGTGATTGCCTTGTCTTTAACTCTTTGTTTACTTTACTGAGCAATCAGGTATCAGTATTCTCACTAATACACGGATACATACGTTTTGAGCTTCGTGTTTAAAAGTGATCTGCATTCGTTCGTGATTTAATGTAGCTTACACATTTGCTAACGGTATTAAATGCATACTACAGTGAGAATTGTAATTATGTACAGTAAGCTGCAGTCGCAGACGATTCTTGAATATCTTATGACGCTTTGTTTAATGTTAGACGAAAATATAATTCACAAAAATACTCTTATAAGTTAGGAAAGTAAATAAATAAATGTAAAAAGTTCATTATACGCAATGGAAGTCAAAGCGGGAGTCCTCAAAGCAAATTGATCTAATGGACATTTGATACAATCATTCTGAGGTACTTATTTATTCAAGAAAATTTACGCGTAATTGCAAGTTTTTTATCAAATGTATCGAATTCTCCAAGTTCCCAAAACTACATAAGCGGGGATGTCAAATGGAAGGTTATAGAACGGACTCACACTTAACAGCCTTAAAATTAAATCATGAAATGATACTGAAACATTTGGTCCATCTCAGGCCTTTTTAAGTTGTTACAAATACCTGCACAAAATTATAGTATCCTGTAACACAAGTAGCGTAGAATATAAAAATTGAAGTGTCTTATGTGTCTTATCTGTCTATTTATCTATTTATTCATATAAACGTCTTTAAATTACCGGAATAGAAAATTTTTGATGTAACTTTTTAAATATGTTCATTCACATGTCTTTCAAACTACTCAAATCGCACCATCATTGTTTACGAAACTGGTCAGTAGAATGATTTCTTTTAAACTTTGTCGATGTGAAATATACAATGTCCCCAAATTTTTACACAGTTTCTCCATAAGCCTTTAGAATTGGTATTATATGATTAACTTTAGAAGCGCGACAAATAAACATTAACATTAACAATAGATTTGCAAGTTTCTAATGGTAAGATTTGCCTTTGAATATCGACGCATATTTGATATAAATTGGCTCTTTTGAGTTATATAAAAGGTCATAACTTTTTAAAATTTTATTACAGATTGCAAGTATTTACTCTTTAATATTAGTTGATATATTTTCGGCCTCTACGTCAATATCTTTTGACTATATAAAAATCAATATCTTTGACTACGAAGGTAGAGGAATATTTTAAATTATAAAATCATTTAGCTTCCCTGCGAAGCAAAACCCATTTCATAGGTTGACTTTTATAAATGATCTTTCAAAGTATAAATTTTCATTCTTTTGTCTTCATTATACTTTACTGAAATTTTTTGAACAATTTAAATTCTCGTTTAATAATAAATTGAAATTGTAACTGCCATCTTTGAACTGTTTATTAAATAATTTTTTAATAAACAGTTTTTTATTAACACATAATTAGACAGACTATTGTGATTGATCTTTCTCTTTTATTGAACATTTGTTAAGTTTGCATAGTTTGCTCATATGTTTCAGATAAGTGGATCAACAATTACTGTTTACTTTAATTATTTAAAAAATCAATATATAATAAGAAAATAAAATTGAATAAAAGACAACAAGAATTGTTAAATGTTTTTGTTTCTTGTTAAAATTTTATAAAATTGACTTTCAATTTTTGACTTCAACTCAAAATGAAGGGCATACAAAATGCTTCAGTTATCTTTAATAATATAAATGGCATAGTGAATGTTTTTAAGCCCAGCGGTCTTAAATGGCGCAACATTAAAAATGCTATCCTGTATAATATTTGTACAGGTAAGGGGAGAAAGGTAGCTTCAACACATGAAGCCCTTTTTAAATTTCTTATATAATTTATTTCTGGTGCATATTATTTGAAAAATACTTATATATTTCCCTTTTTTTTCTTCATATCCATTTTAGATTTGAACAATTTACACTCATATCAAAATAAGCAATTACATTCAAAACAGCACCTTCTTGAGATTAATAATATGCCATCTTTAGTAAAGGAAAACTCCAATAAATTAATAGTAGAAAATGAATTATTATGTACCGGATCGTATTATGGAATTGATGATTTTCGTTGCAATGTAGTTTCGCATCTAGGAAAACATGCGAGCGGGGTTCTATGTATGTTTAGAAAGTAATGGGTCTTTTATTTCAAAAAAGAAAACAAAAACAAAAAAATGGTGTACTGCAACATTTATAAATATAAAAATAAAAGACCTAAAGGCAAAGATAATTAATTGACTATTTTACATTTTGTATAAATAGTGTAAATTAATTTTCTATTTATTATTAGTATTTGGCATAGGAAATGGTGTCAAACAGAGCAGACGGATGCAGTATAATAAGCAATTGCGAGTCTATGATGTTACCGCCCAGTTAGGAATTGCCACAGAGAATCATTTTTCAGATTCTCGAATTACTGTGAAAGCAAGATACCGCCATATTGGACCAGAACGTTTAAGTTACTTGGCATCATCAATGCAAGCATCGCATCAGCGCAAACTGTATGAGATATGTGGAGTTGATCTTCAATCGCAAGCTGCTTATGAAATAGCCTCAAAGGGGTTATTACGGCCGACGGGTAGAACTCAACCTATCATTTACTCTCTAAAATTAATTCAGTTTACACCACCATGTTTCACTTTACGAATACATGCAATTAATGAAACTGAAGATTATTTAGCAGCTTTAGTACATGATATGGCCATCGAACTTCGTACTGTGGCACATTGTAAAAGTATACGTTGCATTCGTCATGGCAATTTTACGGTAAACAATGCCCTATTACGTCATAATTGGACTTTAAACGGCATTTTGAATAACATTCAAGAACATAAAAATTTAATTTTACAACATAAAATATCACCGTTTGCTGAGTTGGCCACAAAATCATCATAACGTAAAAAAATAAACATAACCACAACGCAATTAACTTTTATTATAATCAATCTATATGATAGAGATCTGATATTTATTAGGCATAGATCTGGGTAGTAACTGCTTGAATTGGCAAAGTATAAATCAAAACAAGAATATTATGGTGGATTGAAAGTTACTTTTATTAAAGATCGCTTACCCATAATGTATAATTATTTTAAAAATTGAAAAACACAAGCCAAGAAAAGTAAAAAATATCAATACTTCGGGATCAGAAAGTAAATTTATATGGTCTAAATATTACATGTAAATTTAATGAACAGAAGTTGTACTTTTGCGCCATATTTTCGCCAAAATTTTAAATCAAAATTTATTATGGAAACGTGCCCGCATCGGGCCCAACATCGATTAGGGAAACAGCTTAAAAATGGACTGAAAAAGTAAGTTTTAATTTATTGATGTAAATAAATAACAAGTCTACTCTAATACCCTTGAGGTTCATGCGGGCTCTGCAATCTGAATAATCCACTTTATGTAGATGAAAGTGTGATTATTTCCAACTTTGCTCTATTCAAAATTGAATTTTCATAATTTTTTATGGAAATTATTATATAATTGTTTCACTTATAAATAATGGTTATATTGTTGATAGTGGACAAAATAAAACTATACTTTGAGAAATTAATCCATAGCGATGTGGAAAATTTTTCATATAATAAATCATCATGTTCTGCTTGTAAATTACAGTACTCTTTTTGCCCGCTCGATCCACTTTTGAATAAAATGAAATAACTTTGCGGTATAATATTTTTCATATTTATTAATAAGTATTGTCGAGCAACAAAATCATGAGGACTCCCAATATAATATAATTAATTTTTTTTTTTTTGAAATTTTTAATATCAATCAGACCACTTTCGTTCATTAATGAGACAATAATTTTTTTAAAGAAATTTTCTACTGTATATATAAAATTTTCGAATTTTCCATACACTCTAGATCAAATATTGTAAGATATTGCTATTTTATAATCTAACTGATTTAATTAAAATACAAATAAAATAATTTTTCAAGTAGCTTAATTAGAATAAGAATTATTATCAATTCTTATATGAATTTTTTAGTTGAATTCCTTTTCAAGATTCCTTTTTGATTTTTGTTTGAACTTTCACAACCAAGATCTTGTAAACCTCCTCTCTCTCTCTCTCTTTCGCGTGCATTTACTCTCATTATTATTACTGATAGTTTATTTCGTTTGTACTTTGAACTGAATCGCAATAGTTTCCCATAACGTAACTAAATAATTTACAAAACTTACTTACTTGAATTTTATAATTATTTCCTACATTATATTTGAGTTATTAAAATTTGGAATATGTTTCATAATTGTGCGCCGCGTTTTTTCAATTCGCATTTGGTAAGTTTTAGTGGTTTTCATATTTTTGTTCTTATTTTTCTTCTTGTTGTCTTGTTATATTAAGAAAACTTTAACATGAATATGAGAATTTTGTTCATTAGTTGAGACGTTTAAAGAGTACTCTGGTAGTGGCAGAACATAATAATGAAGTTCTTAATCCTATAACTTTAAATACAATTAGTGCTGCAAGCAAAATCGGTGGTGACGTTACAGTTTTGGTAGCTGGTACAAACTGTGCCCCAGTAAATATATCACAATTTCATTCTCATTTATATATATGTGTGTATTATTATTATTATTATTACGATATACAGATAAATTTTATCATTAATATATAGGTGGCTGATGCTGTTGCCAAAGTTAGCAATATTAATAAAACTGTGGTAGCAGACAATGAAACCTTTAAAGGATTTATGCCAGAAACTTTTACACCATTAATATTAGCTGTACATAAGCAATATAAATTCACGCACATATTGGCTGGTGCAACAGCTTTTGGCAAAAGTCTTATGCCACGTGTAGCAGCGAAATTAGATGTGTCACCATTATCTGAAATTATTGATGTAAAATCTGATGATACCTTTGTACGTACTATATATGCTGGCAATGCTATCTTAACATTACGTTCAAAGGATCCCATAAAGGTTATTACAGTACGTGGCACAAATTTTGCACCAGTTGCCGCATCAGGTGGTAATGCTGTAGTAGAAAAATCACCAGAATGTGATATTAATAACAGTCTTAGTGAATATGTGAGTCAAGAGCTAACGAAATCGGATCGACCACAACTTACGGATGCTAAAATTATAATATCTGGTGGACGCGGCTTAAAATCGGGAGATAATTTTAAACTATTATATGATTTAGCGGATAAACTTGATGCCGCTGTCGGTGCTTCTCGGGCTGCAGTCGATGCTGGCTTTGTATCGAACGACTTGCAAATTGGTCAAACTGGAAAAATTGTTGCTCCCGAATTATATGTAGCAGTTGGAATATCCGGTGCAATTCAACATTTGGCTGGTATGAAAGACTCAAAAACAATTGTTGCAATTAATAAAGATCCTGAAGCTCCCATATTTCAAGTAGCAGATATTGGTTTAGTTGCTGATCTATTCAAAGTTGTACCCGAATTAACTACGAAATTATAATCATAAGTTCTATTTTTATATATATTTATATAGCAAATATGCAAGTAAAACGCAATTTACCTAATTTTTTTTTACACATTTCAATAAATTGTTCTAAATATGAAACAGTAAAAATATCAATCAGCGACATGAAGGAATTCATTTGTTTGGAGAGGTTAAAAACTAGATATTTATCTTTTTGATTTACATATTTATTTAATGATAATTTAACAGAATATCTTCCCAAAAAAGAAAAAGAAAAGGGCACAGAGAGACACAGTTGCATAGATTTTGAAAACTATTAACTTAGAGAGGCAAATGTAAAAACAAGAAAACATTAACATCAAACATTGTACAAATTCTGAATTGGAATTATGAGATGAGCAACAAACCTTTTCACTTCGCATATTTAGGTTTAAATGAGAAATGCAATAACCATTTTGCATGGGATCGATATTATTTTTCTAAATATTACATAAATACATAGAAAGAATTTTATTCTGTGGCAGCTGTAATCATTTAGATGCTAATAATTTTTAAATCACTATTTTATACTGGAATTAGTAAATTATAATTTATTTATATAACTTTATATATATATATTTATATTATATTTATATATTAACATTTATACAATTTATTAATTTATTCAGTACATACTTTTTATATGGATATATATATATAAAAATTACATCATGAATAAGAAATGAAATGAAATTGTATTATAAATTTGATTGAATTGGCTAAAAAAAATTGGCTTAGAATTGGCCAAATATAACTGAAACATTATCAGAATATAGTCCAGTCTAAAACAACAATTAAACAATGATGAGCAGATATATTCGAAATCATATTTGAATTAAATTTTGACATTTTAATATTTTCTTCCAACTGAGCATTAATATAAAATATTCTCAATTTCTCATGGGCTATTATAATGGATTATGCACTGCTCGAATTTCAAAATAATTTCAACTTATCAATTTAGTGCATAGATTATCAATTTAGTCTATTGCATCGTTGACAATTTGGACTATATTCAATTATGATCAATCCTGCAACGTGGCCACCAAAGTTCTAGTCGTAAATTTTTATTAAAATAAAATCATTTAAATCTTTTTTGGACTTTAATAGATCATAATCGGATGGATCCAAAGACTACACACTATAAATGAATTGTTGTTTCCATAACAATATTTATGTACTGAGGCTAATAAAAGTAAAAATTTAATAACCTTGAAAATGAAAAATGCTATCAATCAAATCGTTTTTACTTTAACAGCAAGTTAATTCGATTCAATTCACGTCACATGTTTTTTAAGTACTTTGTTTTCAACATCCTAAACACTTAAATGGTAAATCATATGACATGTAAGAGAAATCTTTTCAAGCGTTGTAATTGAAGGCATTTTTCGTATTATAGTTGGGAAATTGTAAATTATATTTATATAATAAATTTATCATTTATCTATCTAAGCAATATTCTTCCTTATTCTTCATTTTTCTTTCAAAAGTTCTACATTAATTGTGAAATTTGTATAAAACTTATATAAACTTAAAAAATTTGAGGATTTCTCGACTTAGATGGCTCATCTTTAATTTCTTTCAATACCAATTTATTCAGAATCATTTTGTGTCAACTTTTCTTAAAGCTATCCATGCAGTTCATTGGTTAAACTCCATTTTTTTTTGCCAACACCCAGAGATTTAAAGGTGTATTCATTTTGTCATTATGTTTGTAATACTCAATAGAAAAATCAAATTTTGAAACAATTTAAACATTTTTGTCTCCGTGTCTGTCTGATTTGTGTATTGTTAACATTCTTCAGGTGGCAAAGAAAAAAAAAGATATCGTGCTCAAATTTGGCAGGAACATTGGCAATACTTGCAGGCAGCTTGATATTGAAAATGGGCAAAACCGGTCAAAGCACATGCCTCCAGTGCAATCTAAAATGAGAACACCTCAAGATTTTTAAAGTAAATTTCGGTGGTTTTTTGCTCATTATTTGCAAATTGCAAAACATAAAAAGCTAATACTTCGTACAAATAGAAGGACTATTGGTCTACAATATCTATCCAAAAATCATACAAATCGGTGACATCTACGCGAAATTATGCAGTGCTAAATTTTCACTTTTTTATGTTAACATTTTCTATCTTTTTACTCACAAACTAAAACAGGCTCTGAATGAGTCGTAATGTCATGGTATTTTGGATTTGACCCCAAGCTAAATATAATTTTTTTAGTTGTTTCCTTTTTCTTTTGATTTTTGTTAAATGTCACCCAATTATTGTACGTCATTGAAAATGGAACAGAAATAATCGTTATTATAATAAGGAAAAATATATTAACTTGAGATATTTACAATTTCTCAATACACGAAATCTATATATGGAGAATTCAGATCGGATAGGAAGGGTTAAATAAATTACAATTACCTTCCATGAATTATAAAGATTAGGAAGGAACCAGCTGCTTTTCAATAAAATAACATTGCAAAATTTGCATTCTCTGATTCCTGGGATATTCTTCAGAAATTCTATGAAAATTTTTATTCTATTGTTGTAGTTTTTTATTTATTTATTTTTTTTTTTTGCCTCCTTTCTTGAGTTTTCACTTTGGTTTTCTTCTTCGTTTCATCTTTTTTCTTTGTTTTGTGGTTTTCGCATTGGTGATTTGTCTGGATAATAATTTTATAATAGATGTGAAATTATACTCTGCAATAATTTTAATTGAATTTAATGATTATTATAAAATATACATGTATGTATATATATGTGATCTAAATATGATATAAAATAAATTAACAGAACATTATTGGGCAGGGCGATACATTGCGATGCAATAACGGAACTTTAACTTAATGTTAAAATATTGTACAAAAATTTATCTCTTTACGAACAAGCAAATCATATAACTCTTATTGATCATTTGATAAGAATGAGTGAATAATGAGAGCTATGAGGACATGACAATATAATTTTGCTTCAAAAAAAAGTTGCGCATGCAATTTATTGTTTGTTTGTTGCATCCCGCATCCCGTAAACATTTTCTTTTTTTCAGTATTCTCACAAAATTCTTCAACTTTCTTCTTGAACTTGTTGTATTAAACGAATTGAGCCCATCGATTTACTGATATTTATAATCAATTATCTTACACGATTTTACGATTTTATGTGTGTATTGTAACCTCCCTTTTTTCCGGCCCCTTTATGTATGTGGTTTTATGTAGCCACTAAAAAAATAAGATGATAATAAAATTATAAGGAATGATTTGGTTCCAACGTAACTTGCTTTCTTTTTTTTTTGCCTTTTTGATTTTTTCCTGTTTGTTTTTCTTTTTCCTTTTTTTTCTTTCTTTTTTTTGTTGGTTTTTTATACTTTGCCGATACAAATACAACAGCACTTATCCACTATGTACTAGTTATTTATTTATGTGGCATTTTTAAGACTTCTAAACATAACATCATTCATTTCTTGGTTTTTTTCTGTTACAGTTTATACGCATATTAACACATATTTGTGTGCTTGTGTTGTATGATTTTGTTTCTTTGTTTGTTTTACTTTTTTGATTTTTTGATTTAATTTTGCCTTTTGATTGCTTTGTTTATTTATTTGTTTGAGAAGTAGTAAGAAACCCCTTTAACAATGAATTGAAGAATTTTCTTTTGCTTCTCCGTTAGTTTTTCCCAAACTTAATTATACAACTTTCTAATTTTCCTTTATAATAATGGGATGTTATTATTATTATCATTATCATTATTTTTATTATGTATACGTATAATATATATATATATATATATAATAATATATATATATATATATATATATATATATATGTATAATGCATGAATATATTTAAAGTACAATTACAATTTTAACAAGGAGCAAATAGTTGCAATAGAAAAAATGAAGACGAAATATAAAACAAAAACAAGAAAACAAATGTGTAATGGGGGGAAAAGAGAAGAGGAAGAGAAAAAAAAAATTAACATGATATAGAAGAAGCATCTAATAATTATTATGAATATAAATTTGTTTTGATTTGATTTGATTGATTTTCAATAATTTTTTTTGAATTTGGTGAATTTATTGCTGTTGATGTATTTCTTGCCTTTCTTTTTGATGGGTTTTGTTTTTGGTTTTATTTTTGTTTGTTTGTTTTTTGCACTCTAATTGAGTTTATTTTACATTAAGGATTGCTGTCGACAAAAAAGTAATCCTCTGGGGTTATTGTAAAATTGCTTCGCATGGCAATGATTTCTCTTGAATAAATAAAGTTTATGGCAATTGTTCTGTTTCCTTTCATTTAACTTGCTTTTGTTTTTCCTGCTGCTACTGCTGTTGCTATTGTAGTTGTTGTTGTTGTTGTTGATGATGACATCGTTAAAGGTGTAATTTAGAGTTTGAAGTTATTTTCTGTTTATTGTTTTTTTTATGGTTTTTTTATATTTTTTTTTTGGTTTGTATTTTTTCCTTTATAATGATTTTCTATTACTTTTCTTGTTTGTTTGTTTATTTGTTTCTTTTGGTTATTCTACTATGGATTTATTTGGTGTATAGGTATATAGCAACAATAAGACCATACAGACCCAAAACTTCCGCAAAAATTAGAATAAGTATCATGCCAACGAAGAGTCGTGGCTGTTGGGCTGTACCTCTTACACCGGCATCTCCTACAATACCGATCGCAAAACCGGCCGCCAACCCTGAGAAGCCCACTGCTAAACCCGCACCCAAATGTATAAAACCTTTATATAATGTATACTTGGAGGGTTCTTCTAGGGAACCTGCTATAAGAACTGCAACAACTAGACCATAAATGGCTATAATACCAGCCATAACCACAGGTATAATTGATTTCATAATCAATTCAGGACGCATTACAGACATGGCCGCAATGCCAGTACCTGATTTAGCCGTACCATAAGCAGCTCCCAGAGCTACAAAATGAGAATTAAATGATCAAAAGTTGCAACTTCGATAGTAAATGAATTTATCTAATATTCATTTATTGCACATTTCATTTTCGTTTGGTGTAAAAGGCTCTCATGAATTCAGTCTCAGCTTCACTGATACTTTAAATTACTTAAATAATAAAAAAATGTCATATGCGAATTTTTCCCTGTTTTTTTAGGCATTATGAGTCATAATACTGTGACGATTTGTAATTTGCAAATCAACAATTAATAACAAGAAATTTATCTTGAATAAAAATCAAATATGAATTGAAGTTATTATAGGAATATATATAAATTAAAATTTTCAAATTAACTAACTGCAGTATTTAACGAAATGATAAGATTTCGAGCCCTCCGTCTCTCTCTTACTCTACCGTTCTATCGCTCTCACCCTATACAGGTGTGTCAATCCTTTTGAAAATAATTAATATCAATTGAAATGAATTTACTTACCGCTAAAAATTATAGCTGATGCAGCGCCCATTACGCCAAAGAAAGGTCCATAAATGGGATTATCACTTCCTGTTTCAGCCATTTTCTTACTTCTAGATTATTCTGAAATTATATTCATTTACGTATACATATCTATTTATATATAATTTTCATCAAATAGAATACATAAAGAATATGCACAGTTAAATGAACTTTAGAATGTGTACCCTATAGATTAGCTTTAATGAAAATCGAAAAGTATGCCAAGCCAGAATAACAGATGGGTAGAACGGACAAATGTGCATTTTTTTAGGAATACAGTTGTTTTGTGCTTTCTTTTTTTTTGTGGATGCAAATGACTAATCATCGTAGGCGTAAACATCTAATCGATTTTGAATAACATTTGAAGTAGGCTTAAAACAGGAGTTCTGCCAAATGAATAACAGAAATGGAACAGAGCTTTTTTTTTACTTGCTCTTTTGGTTAAAAATTATTAAATGTTACGTATTTGTAAGATCTAAAAATGTAACCTTGATCATCGGTTATTAAATTGTATTAAGAAGAGACAGACTTATCGCAAAAGTTCTAAATTCCAATCATCCAAATATGATTCAATTATTATGAATTGAATTCACATACACATTCCTATTTTGGCTAATCGAATTCCTTTAATTATGCAAAATATGTTGTTTAAATTTTTGCTTTTTTTTTTATCAACTTTTTATCGAATAGAATGCGCTGATTTCGCAAAAAATTATTTACATGGAAAAAAAATGGGAAAAACACTGAAAAAAATTCAATTATTGAAATAAATAGCCACAATTTCGACGTATATATATATATATATATATATATATATATATATATATATATATTGTGTATATGTATTAATGTATCCTATAGATATATTTGTTTATTTGTAATATTGAGGAATGGACAAAAGTTTTCGGTAAAGTATTGCATTCCTTTACATTATGCAACTAATTGACATCTATTCTAATTATTATACATATTTAATTAAATGGATTTTATTGTAAAAACAAGATTACAACTTTTAATGTTTCACGTACGCCCAATATTAATGAAAATGCACCAGAGCGTATGCTTTAAGGAAAAAAAAATTAAGAAATTTTGTGCTTTCGTTTTTTTACAATTCCAATTGGAATTCCAATTACAATTCTAATAACTATATGTTTTGCATTTAAATAATAATAATAAAATTCAGTTCACTCACTTAATTATCAGAAAACTATTAGATAAAATTTCAATTGGCTAATAATGTACGGTATCTTCTCCAAATTAATATTGTAGATTAAATTCAACCGCACACAATATGACTTTTTTCGTTAAAATCAACTCGTCATTTAATCTAAACGAATGTATTTAACCTTTTCTAATGTGCTTATACAATGAAAAAATATTATGTGCGTCACTTTCTCGGTTATTACAGCTAGTCATATGACCAAAACCCGAAATAAAAATTAAGAAAATCAACGGCAATTGGCTAAATGAAATGTCAATTTTCAATTTGTAACCAATCAAGTAACACATACTTAATAATACAAATTGAAGTTTGCTTGATGGATAATTCACAATAGTTGTATTGATTTGACTTATTTCATGAACAAGTTTTTTAGTTATATATATAAAAACATAAAAAAAAATTTTAAGGTATTAGTTTTCAATATAAAATCTAATTTATTCTTATGAAATTTATAACCACTTTGACATTCTTTAAAAGAGTGAATATAGTTGATACAAAGTTATCATTTCTTTGTGAATCTTGTATAAAACCAAATGTAAAAAATGTAAAAGAAGAGCACACTGAACTATAATAGATTTGAAAATTTCATCTTTAAATAAATATATTTGACTGTAAAAAAAAAATATATACATAAAGAAAATTATCGTTGACAAAATAAGGGGATTATTTTAAAATTAAATTAGACGAGACTTTCGGACATAATAATATTGTTAGAAAGTTACTTTAAGAGATTTAATATTACACTTCCAACACTACTATCATATTGGCTTAATTTATTTGTTTGGATGGAATATCTTTCGAAGTTTGCAATAAGCTTTATTGATTTTGCGATAATATAATTCTGGTTGTGTAAAAAAAATTTTTGTTAAAGTTTATTATTAACTGAGAAACAAGGGCAAAATTACTAGAGAAATAATATAAATTATGAATATAGATTTTGCGAAATTGTGCGGCAAGCATGGTGCCATTTATGAAGCATATTATAAACAGGTGAGAATATATCCAAAAAAGGAGTTTCCTTCCTACGTATCTTGTAAAAAAATCTTTCGTTTTCTAAATGTATAACTAGATGGATTCCAAAGGTACAGGGACAATAGAAGCTATGGTTGCAGCAAAGTTCTTGAAAAAATCAGGTCTCAGTGATGTCGTTTTAAGCAGAATTTGGGACTTGTCTGATCCTGATGGCAACGGTTACTTAGATAGACCCGGTTTTTTTGTAGCTTTAAAATTAGTTTCTTTGGCACAAGCTGGTCATGTGTATAATATGAATAATATATATATGGATATGGAGAAACCACCAAAAGTAGTAAGTATATCAGAAGTTGCAAAGAAATTTGTTATGTATTTGAATTGTAGTATTATTGTGTTTACATTGGAAGAAGGATAGTTATATATATAACTATTGTTTATAATAGGGAGATTTGCCCAAAATAACCACACCGAGGCCACAATCGGTTAGTGGTGTAGGACAAGGTAGTTGGGCGATTAGTGTGATCGATCGATTGAAATATGAACAATTATTTGAATCATTGAAGCCATCAAATGGAATGTTAACTGGAAACAAAGTTAAAGGTGTACTAATGGATTCCAAATTACCTTTGGAAACATTGGGTAAAATATGGGATCTATCGGACCAAGATAAAGATGGCAATTTAGATAAAGAAGAATTTATTGTGGCTATGCATTTAGTATATCAAATATTAGAAAAACGTACTGTGCCTGATGTTTTGCCACCAGAATTGCGTAAACCAAATATTAGTGGTGGGGGAGTACCTCCAAGGCCAGTTCCACCCATGGCAGATTCTGTTCCATCACGAATTGCTTCAAATAAAACATTTGCCGATAATGATTTTGTTGCCAATTTTCCTAAAGATATTCCACCACCACCTGTTGTACAGCTTCCAGTGGCGATGCCTTTAATGGCACGTGTTCCACCAGTTGGCGGACCTTCTATTACAGCTGCTGCAATAACATCCGATCCTTTAATACCAATAGGAGCCCCAAGTTCCGTAACGGCAAATGTTGAATGGGAAATTAAAGAGGGTGATCTAAAAAGATATGAAGTTATGTTCCGAGATGCTGATCGTGATAAAGATGGTTTGGTTTCGGGCGTAGAAGTAAAAAATATTTTCTTACAATCAGGCGTACCCCAAAAAATTTTGGCTCATATTTGGTAATAATATGATACAAGAATTTCGACATTTTATTTGAAGGGCAATCATAAATAAAACAAATTTAGATAAATTTCTTTTAGGTTACAAATATTTTTTTTGTTTATGATATCTATTCTAGGGCACTATGCGACACCAATCAATCGGGTAAATTGAATTTGGAACAATTTGCTTTAGCCATGTGGTTTGTAGAACGAAAACAGAAAGGCATTGATCCTCCGCAAGTTTTAACTGCCAGCATGGTACCACCTTCTATGCGAGGCATAGTGTCTGGAGTTGATTTACAGCCACAAGTATGTTGACTTTTTACATTAATTTAAAGAATATGATAATAATACAATATGCAAAAACTATACCTAACTTATTAGTTTGAGTTATAATTTGTCGAATATTTTTTCATATAATTGTAATGTGAGTTAAGAATGTTTTATTCTTTAGGAAACAAAGCCTACATACACTAATCCTGAATTGGAAATGATTGTAAAAGAAATTGAAGAGTTAGCTAAAGAGAGACGAGCCTTAGAAACGGAAACAGCGCAAAAGGAGGCAGACATTCGTATCAAATGGGGAGAAGTGCGCACTTTACAGAATGAATTAGACACATTATCAGCTACACTTAAACAGTTAGAAAATCAACGTGGCGAAGCTCAAAAAAGATTAAGCGATCTGAAGTCTCAAGTAAATGATTATATATACGATTCTGTAACCGCTAAAAGCGGAAGAATAATCGGTACATTAATTTTAGGTTAACAAAGTACGTGAGCAATGTCAAAAGCAAGAGGAAACTATTGCTGAACAGGAGGAGGAATTACAAGCAAAGCGCTCCGAAATACAAAAATTGAAAGACGAAGAGAGTGCTTTGCAAAAACAATATGATGATGATCAACGGGAATTACAAAAATTAACAAATCATTTGCAAAATACCCAACTGCAAATAAGTTCAGTAAGTAATAATTTTAATTGTCTAACCAGATCTTATAATTATGTCGTAATAATATTTAAAACATCAGAAAAGTATCATGAAAGCCCATACAATACATATATAAATAATATGTGAGACCTTAGAAGTATTTAAATTGGTGAAATATTTATTACTAGATACGCTCAGAAATAACTGAGTTATTAGAAACTCAACGTCAAATGACTGATGCTTTCCTCTTGTGCAAAGAAACTGTTGAAACTGGAAATGCTGGTCAGGTATCCGAATATTTATTGAAAATAGAACCAGATTTTCACAATGCCCGTAAAATATTAGAGAAAGAAGTAGAAGAAATGAAGGCAGATCCTTTTAATGAAATGAATAATGTTGCAATGAAAAGTACAAATGGTTTTGATGCTGATCCATTTGGAGATAAAATAAATCAATCTGGACGGAGTGGTTTTGATGATCGTTTTAATACCATCAGTGGATTTGATGCGTTCGGTTCATCTGAAGAATTCGTTGTTGATAGTGCGACAACCATCACCAATAATCCTATCAATACAAATGAGGTGGGATTTGATAAAAAATATTTTAATATTTCAAGTATATACGTCTTAAATTGAATGCATGTTATAATATTAATATTATAACCAAAAAATGTGGTGCTTTAGGATGTTGTTGATAGATTTGATAGTGATCCATTTGCTGCTCTTCATGCACCAACTGGTCAAGGTCAAGTTCTTAGTCCAAATATTCAGGCAAAATCGGGTCCACCACCAAGACCGGAATCCCCAAGTCCAGCTTTGCCACCTAAAAAATCTAAACAACCGCCACCCAGGCCAGCACCACCAAGGCCATTACAGGTCTCTTTATACAATCTGAATCAACTACAACAAATTTATATATATGTATTTATTCATATACTTATTAGGTCGCTGCAAGACCTGGTCAAACGGTTTCTTCTGAGGTTGAGTCAATTGCCTCAAACAATCCATCTGGAGGATTTGCTGATTTCTCCGATTTCCATAAGGTAAATTTTTTTAAAATGGAAGTATCGTTTAAATGTTGCATAACATTGCTTTTCAACTTCATTCTCATTCTATTCTGTCCTCTTTAATTTATTATTTATATATGTGCAATAATATCATATGACATATATACATGTATACACACATACATACATACACATACATAAGACATATCCAATTTATATATCATTATTTCATTGATTTTTATTATTGCCCACCAAATTTTGCTTCAATAACAATTATTATCATTATAATACGCACCAATTAATAAATTCCATTTCTTTGTCTCTCTTTATCTCTCTCGCTCTTTCTGTCTCGCTCTCTCTCTCTCTCTCTCTCTCTCTCTCTCTCTTTCTCCCTTATTAACAACAATAACAATTACTTCTCAAACCTATTGAATTTTATTTTCAGCGAAAAACATCACAACATTAAGTTTTGATAAATACATCGATAACACTTAACAAATAATGAATAAAAAGGAAAAAAAAAACAAGAAAAACATGAAAAACCTAAAGCTAAAGCAAATAAATTAAATCAAGCAATTAAATCAACAACATATAGTAAATTTAGTAATGTAATAGCTTAATGTGCACTTTACACAATACTAATACTTATCTTTCATAAATAAATACATATGCACACGTATTATATGATACAACAATACAACTATAACTACAACTATACCATGCTCATTATTATACATTCATCATCTCCTCTAGCCGGCAATGTCAAATCCTCACATAAATGTCGCAATATATAAAATCAATTGTATGTAAAGAAGATAAATTGAAGAATGTTATACCAAGTGAAATTTCATTTTAGTTTGATTTAAAGGCCCGGTATCCATCTGTTTTTTGGTTTTTTTTCCTGTCCCATCGCATTTAGAATTTTTTCCAACATATTGTCCGACATATTATTATATAGATAAACAATGGTATTAATTAAGTATGGATTGGAATGAATTATGCAAAATTTTCATTTGCAAGAATTTCATTACATTCAATAAACTTCTTCAGAATTGATTTCGAGTAGATATATTTTTGGCAATTGTCTACCTTTGTAAATGTCCTTATGAAAAGGCTTTTTATATATTTTATAATGCATTTGTTTAAGTTATGGCTTTGCTATATAAATTAATTATGATTAATTTAAATTAAGCGAATTTTCTTTTCTTTTCGTTTCTTTTTGTTTTGTTTCTTTTGAAAACCAAACCTAGCATTTATTTCTTTTTCCCTTTTTCATATCCTACACCACTTGTGGTATATTTTGACATTATAAGTTTTTGCGGATGTATGTAACATCCAAATAAGATGTCGCACTTTTTTTTTTAATTAATCTATTCAGAATCACTTACTGAATCAATTTTCTATCATGTCTATACGTCTATATCTTGTATGTCCATGTAAATTTTGTTATCAAAGTACAAAAGGCAATTCTGCAGCGATCGGAATGAAATTTGTTGTACAGGCCTGATTTATGATTCAGGATTCTCTTATTTATAATTTCGTTGAAAAGCGGTCGAAAATAATTATGAATAAGAGATCAGTTAATTATTCGGCTCACACGTTCGCAATTGAGTTGTAATTGAGTGGAGAAACTGACAATTCTGTATATTCCTACTTTAGAAAAATGTGATGTAGAATTATTTAATCGTCGACTCCGAGCGACCAACATATATATTTTTTTTTCCTTTTTATTCTATATGAATGTAATAGACGTATTGCATAGATTATTTGAATCGATTGTAACATTTTTAGTTGTTAACATTGAAAAAGACTACAGATAAAATTATATACATTAAATAATTCTTCTCTTTTATGGGAAACTAAATAATTACATTCTTGTAGAAACATAATAAATTCTTATATAGTTAGTATATATTATAATGTTATAATTAAATAAGAAATTAATTATAAAAATTGTATATGAAATGTTCATTTATATGTTGTTTCTAAAAACGCCATTATCACATCATTGCTTGAATTAAGTACTACATTAAGGGGGCAGGTACTGATTTCCTAAAGAAAGTTCTTGCATGTATTTTAGTTGTAGCAAATGAAAAATATCCCAGAGTCTCAGATAAATGGACATATGCTGGTAATAAAATATAAAGATCTAAACAAACATCTTTGGATTAATTGATCACAAATTACAAAATTAGAAATGATGGTAGATGAAATAAATTTAATAATATTTATTCAAAAAATGCCAAGTAACAAAACAAAACTCACCCTACGAAAATTAAATGAACATAAAACTTCACATTTTTGTGTATTTTTTTCTTTTTTGCTTTGTTTTGTTTTTTATAATATTTTCTATTCATGAATTAACTCTGGATATAATGTTGAAAAGTTGTCTGTATTTTTTAGAAAACATAATGCTAATGGATTTGGATGTTAGGTGTATATATAGTTTGGTTCAAGCCAAACTAATTACACTTTTATTATATATATTCAATTATTCTTATGTTTTAATTTTTTTTTGATTGCTTTTTATTTTATTTTTTATCTAATTCATTTATGACACACACTTTAGGCATCAACAACACCTACTCCCTTGTCAAGTTTATGCAATTTAAAAGCCATAAACATAAGTAGTACAACAAGATCAAAAACAGCAACATCAGTATCAGCCTCAGCATCAACATCAACAGCAATAAATGAAATGGCCATGAATCGTTCAAATGATAATTTAATAAAATCAGCAAAACTTATTGACAATGACAATGAAGATAAATCTACTTCTCATATATCGAATACATTTGCATTTTCCGAAATGAATGCAAATATATTCACGCCCTTAACTGTTGATATAAATAGTAGCAATAATAATAGTATAATTACGACGAATTCAACGGTTTTAAATGGTCCCATAGACTTTAAAGATGATCCATTTAAAGATTATCGTTACGAGGATCCGTTTAATATTAAAGATCCATTTGATGATGATAATAATGAAAATTGCACAGCAGATCCTGAAATAATCTTTAAAAGTGACATCAGTTACGTAGAAGGTTAGTAGTTGTAGTGAAAACATTAAAAATTTTGTAATATTACTAATTTCTATTAATAAGTACTTTTATTGCATAAACAAATCAGTTGGCCAAACGTCAGAAGTGGTTAATGTAAACAATGAATTTCATGTGAATCATAACAGTCGAGAACAAATGCTCAAACCAGCATTAAATGTTGAACAAAATAATGCCAAAGTATTTAATGTGAACGATTTTGATGCCTTCTCCATGAAATCACCTATGAGTCTAAATTTCAAAAATACTGGCAGTGATAATTCACTATTTAAATGTGGCGATCCATTTTTCGACAATATTAAGAGTCATTCACATGAAAATGTTCATTTTTTAAACAGAGAAAGCACATCATCTCGTAGCCCCGGATCATATCCCAATGTAAATAAAACGACTTCATATGCTTCAGGTGTAGAAAATGCCATGAAAAATACAACACACAATAATGCAATAGGGACTAATTCAAACGATAACTGCTTCGAAGATGATTTTCTCCAATTATCTCTTTCGAACTTTACACAAAATACCACTTCAAATGCCACTGAATGTGATGTAAATGTAATTAGTAGCAATAGCACTAAAAATAACAATACTAATAACAATAATAATAATAATAATAATAATAACATTAATAATAACAATAATAATAACAATAGTAAAAATTCCATAAATAATGCAAACGATAAAGAGAACTTCATAAATGAAATGAACTTAAAAAAGGTAGTCCATCCTCATCCGGTGGTATTCACTAAAAATGAAATTGTTCCAAAAAAAATCTTAAATACTTGCAAAACCACAAAGAATGTGAAAAGAGTCAGCAGCAATAATTCTAGATTAGATAAATTCGCCGATGATTATTCTAAGCCTGACTCTTTTGAAATTGATTTACAAGAAGCCATCAAACGTAGCATGTTGGATCAGTGATATACCGAAATTTTCCTTTATAAAAGCCCAATTTTTTTTTTGGTTTTTTTTATTTATATTATATTTTGCTATTAGTATTATAAATTAAATTATTACGTATTTTATTACATTCGAGATTTTTGCAGAAATTTTGTACTTGACAGTAATTTATCTACATATTTTGATATTTTATATTATAATATTTTTTAAAATAATATACCAAAATGTAATTGTAATTGTAAATACAATTATTTATGTAGACTTATAATTGAATAATAAATTATCCAGTCCAGGCAATTTTACCCTCAAATACAAAATAATTTAGTATTGATTGAATCATTTTGTTGTAAACCCAAATGAAAACCTTTTTCACATGTCATATCATGGATGTCATGGATCCATTATTCTAGTAACAAAATTTTCATGTTACTTTTCTTGCTTTTTCTCTTCTTTTCTTCTGCTATTACTCCAAGTGTTTAATTGATAATTTAATAGAAAAAATGAAGGAACTGTATTGAATTGAAAGTAATGATGTGCTCATTGCATTTCTTTCGTATTGTTTCAATAAATATAATTTAGATATCAATCAATAATTCAGATCGTGTTCTATTTAATATATTTATATATAATAATAATAATATACATTAAAACTAATAATGTATTATTTTCACAATATTTGTGACATTATTATCAAGCGGCCATAATTTGTTAACTAAAAGAAGTAAAGAAGAAAACCTTTCTTTGATGATGATTGTATAATGAAAGTATTTAAAAGGTATTGTACATTGTATAGTGTATTGCTTTGTCCAATATATATTCATTGAATTGTAGATAAATGTCAAATAGGTGAAGTGATTGTAGCGGCATTTCCATAAATTAAACAGTGAACAATAATTAAACAAAATCGGCAAAGAAAATTTAAAGAAAAATGTGCATTTATATATTTCATCATGAAAAATGGAAGTAGCGAGAAATATTATCATTGGTAAAATGGTGAGCTAATAGAAAATTTTATATAACATATAATTTAAATTTGCATATTCTTGCTGTAAAATGAATAGATAAATTCTTATGGCTCAACTCTATTTAAATTTAAAAAAGCTGCTCATTTTTTTAAAATTTATTTATTATATAATATAAATTGTTAATTATGATGATGACTGCTGCCACTAATCTACTAATCGATAATTTACAAAATTCTACTTGACAGCGGTCGAATTTACCTACTGTGCCCCAAAGTGCTGCACATTGTTATAAGGAAAAATTAACAGAAAAAAAAGTAGAAAAGCTGATGAAATAAGTGGTAGTTACAAGTCGATTGAGGCCAACCCTTGAATGCCCATAATTTTGGTATTCACCATTAATTATATTGATATTTAAATTCATATTTAGCAATATTAAAATTCACATAAAATTGTATTTTGAGTTTAACGCTGGACAATTTATTGAAATATTTTCTTATCAATATTATTATTAGGAAAATCTGATTAATTTATCTAACTTGTTGTGATCGTTGTGGCCGTAAACGTTTCATTATATTAAATATATCTGTAACTTATAAAATAAAATAAACCTATCCATATAATTTCAGTTTCTTTTATGTGTTTATAGAAGAATTTCAACATGAAATCATATTTAAAATTAGTTTATAAAAAGTAAGAAGCATACTTAACTGGCCAATTTTCAGTAAAACCGTTTCATTAAAATAGAAAATTAAAAAAAATTTCATAAAATTAGATAAAATAAAAATACAAATAAAAAAAAAATAAGTAAAAGAAAAAGAGGAAGAAAAGAAAAAGCCCATGTGTGGAGAAGTGTTTGGTGGAATATGCTTTTGTTATATTATACCAGTGTAATTTTATTATCACTGGGCTTCAAAGCCAGTGAAAATGGTCTCGATCAAAATACAGATACATATGATCGAAAATATTTACCACAATATATTTGTATAGCTGATTGTGTTCAACAATTAGAACAACAACAACAGCAAGAACAACAACAGCAACATCAACAACAACAACACCATCAACAACAACATCAACAGCAAGAACAACAACAACTCTATAATAAAAGTAAATCGTCTAATGGCAATCATTTATTACATAATAATAATGTTAAGGTAAATTGGCTAAGACACATTTCCACAATGTAGAGTACAAAACGCAAAATTATTGAACCCACCACACGAACAAATTCTTTTCGGTAATTTATGATGCAGATACAGATAATTTGAAGTCCGATAATTTCCGTATAGCCATGACCAATTTATATGATTTTTATATAAACTATTTTAGAATAGTGATCTAAATATATGTGGAAATTTTCAGCTTTCTAACTATTTCAGTTTTCAAGTTATATAAGAAAAAATATAAATTTTTACTATAAAATAGGAGAGATATTCTCATCTTAAGTTGCAGAATGGACGTGTTCTCTAAACGATTCAATCGTTTTTCAGCAACATTTAACATAAATAAAGTTCCCTTTGTCAATTTGGTCAAATTTAAAGCTAAGATTTCATTTTTTACAACCGGAAGATTGTTAACAACATAAGAATAGTTGAATAGAGAAATAGACGGACAGACAGACAGAAAGACATGTCTAATTAGTTTTAAAATTGATTTAGATGGCTGATCAAAGAATATATCTATACTTTGTAGATTCTTTCAACGTTTCTTTTTGAGGCTAACAAACATAGTAACGAAATGATTATACTGCTGAATCTCTATTTAATAAATATGTAACTATTAAATATCAATTTCTGCATACAATCTAAGATTTATCAATCAATTAACTAATTTTTATCTTACTTTAAGAACAACATTAGCACTAAAACTTTTCCTCTCCACCATTTTGCTTTTTTTGATTTTTTTGTATAATTTAGTTTTTTAAAATATGTGTACGGTATTGTAAACAAAGAAATGCATTTGGACGATATACCAATTCGACACGCATCAAACAAATACAAGAGAATTTCCGTTTAAATTTAATATGCCGCGATGATAGCACTTTAAATTTTCGCATTACATACGAAAAACTATCACTAAATAATGATAGACAGATGAATGATCATAATCAATTCAACAACAACAACAACAACAGCAGCAGCAGCAGCAGCAACAACAACAATACTTCTAATATAATATATGTAATAAAAATTTCCAAATACAGTAATATTGGTGAATATCGTATATATGTGGTATGTTTGTCAATATTTTTAATATCATCATTCAATTTGCATTGAAATTAATATAAATGTTACCTTTTAATAGTCGGATGAAATGTTCTTTACATTGGATAAACTTTTACCACAAACCATATATAATATAACAATTATGGCGGTACATTCTGATGGCGGTTATTCAATAATATCAAAACAACAATTATTTAATACATTACGTAAAAGTTATATGCCAAATAATATTAAAGATATAAAAATTTTAAAATTTATCAATCACAATTCACATCATTTATCCGCGACAATTACTTGGAAGCCCGGTAGAGGTAAATTTATTTATTCACTATAAGAGATATTAATGAAAGAGTTACATTTTTAAAAGTACATGTATTGTAGTTGACAGAAGAAAACATTTAAATACACCACAACATATTTTTATAAAGGAGGCATATGCCAAGATACCCCTACATACTAAATTTTAATCAATTCACTGATAGAAATTTCACATGGATAAAGAGATATACTGGCATACGGACGAACGGACAGAAAGTCGTAAAATGAATCAGACATTAACTTTGAATCGATTGATATAATAAAATATAGATCCATTTTAACTTTATTAGAATGTGTGCAAACAACCGCACAAACTTATAATACCAGCTTATCATTTTTAGAGTATACGTTGAAACCAGATCAATATGATCTATGAATGAATTGAAGAAGATTTGCAATCATCTTATTTATTTTATTTTATATATTAATTTATATTGAAATGCTAACAATTTCATTCTAATTATCAGAAAAGTTGTGCTTATTTGTAATAAATGCAGCAAGTAAGGAAATCATCTCCAATAAACGACAAATATCTGTAACTAATGGTTTTATTAAAAGTCTCAATTAAAAGCTTCATTATACATTTTTATACTCTCAATTCTTACCGAATTTCTACTTAGCACACTAGCATCTTTTATAAATTTCAAATAATTAGGTCATATAATTTTTGAAACGCCATGTTATGTGATATTTAAGTTTATGTATACATAAATATGTAATTAATAATTAGTCCAATAATACTTTATAAGATTTCTTTTAAATAGATATGACCTGCTTTTATGACATTATATGTTTCTCGCCAGAGCGGCAAAAAACGGATTTGGAACCATTGCATGTACGAAATGTAAATATTGAATTTAGTATAATTTTTTGTCCAATTATTTATATGCATTTTACATAAATAACGATTTGAAATGCTTTTTTTTTAATATAGCCACAATTATTGTACACATATAATTTGTATAATTTGGATTTCTCAACATTGTATAAAGTGGGTATCCGTGCGAAAAGTACGAGAACTTCAAGGGAAAGTGAATTGTATTGGAAGAGCTTTCATACACCATCGTGTGTGGCTTGGCACAATTATAATTTTAATATTTGCGGTAAATTAGAATTCTATAAGATATTTATATAGAGAAAATGAGAAAATTTATATTTGGCCATGGCCAAATCTTGAATTTTCTGTTGTAGTTTTAAAGTAGCAGATAGGAACCATAAACTTGAATATTTTTTATTGTGTAATATCGCAAAGGCAAGGCCTTTGTGTGGCCATGTTTTTATTTTACAGGCACTTTTCTGAAATTTGTATGTTTGATATTTGCGAGTAATAAGCGAAAAATTACCAAATTTTGCTTTAAAACAGAACAGAAGTGTTCGCAGTTTATGTTGTACTATGGGCATGTCCTTTGATCGATTTTGTTCGTTTTTAGTACCAACCTACATGCAAGAACTTTTAAGGTTTCTGCCAAATTTTAGCTTGAAATCTCAAGTTTTGCGATCAGGAGAATGGTAATAACACACGGAGAGATGGTCGGACAGACAGATAGACTTTGTTGTTGGGTATCCAGTACATCGGTTTGAGTGTCACGAACATAATGGCAAATACACCCCCACAAGTTTGAGCAATTCGTTTGACTAAGACTTAATGACGCATAAACTGCATTGGACACCTTGATACTTAAATAACGATATTATATTTAAAGTTTGAACAGAATAGTCCAGTCCAATAAGTTGTTTGTTCCAATATTATATATAAACAAATGTGTCTATACGATAAATGGCTATAGTCATGTTTGGTCTAGGCCAAATATATCACTTTTTATTTAGCATGTTCATTAAACTTAACCAGCTCCTTTAGAACCGAAAAATTTAAGCGTACAACTCATTTCCGTTAAACGACATATATTCGCATTGAATATTTCATGGAATTCACATAATTATTTACCAGAAAATTATACTTTATGGATAAAAGATTCGAATGAAAATGGTGGCAGTATTCTGGGAAAATATCAATTAGAAAAGGTATTAGCTCATGAACTGTTTAACATTTATTATTGTTTTTTTATGCATTCTAGAAATTTCTGTATAAGCGTAAAATTTTTAATTGAATTTTATTGTAGAGCGCAACCAATTTTTTTATACCCATCATTACTTTAATGAGCGATATGTTTGAAGTAAATTTAACAGCATTTTCTAGAGGTGGCCAAACATCATCCATATATAAGGATTATATAAAAATCATAGGAAATGGTAGGTTTTAAATGGCCTAACATAGATCAATCAAGAAACCAAATAGACGAAATCTCACTTCAAATAGATCAATCATGTATGATTACAACATTAATGATTACCATATTGATCCTTTTTTGTATCATCATATTATGCTCAATATTAATCCATAATTATCGTTATCAAATGAAATTAAAAAAGAAACATCCACATGAGCGGAAGCAGGTAAATTTATTACATCTTTCATTGGCATATAAGCATTTCTTGTACATTGAATAGTAACTGAATTCAATAACTTTTTAGGCACAAAAATCCCTTACAATGGACATGTCTGTGGAATTAAAACTGATGACAACAAATAGTCGTAATAATGCAGTGAATGTTGATTGTAAATTTTCCAGACTTTGTAAAGATTTTAGTAAGGGTACCTTTGCTTTAATAAAGCCAGCTATCACTGTTAAAAATTATAGATCCGGTATGGAAATGTTAAAGGAATTGTTGTAACTTTATTTATTAAACAAAATTGTAAAAAAAAATTACTTTCCATTTCAGCGTTATCGTTAACTGTACCTAGAAATCAAGGATATCAAGAATTCGGGAACGTAAATAAATTTGTCAATATTACGAGTATTATTGGTTCTAACATACAAATTCAAAAATGTCTAATACACTTTACTGAATACTATCATTACGATAATCTTGCAAATTATTTCAGGTATAATTCAACGGATCGACTTTTTAAATGTTACACCACTTACGATAAAGGATGTTGCAAATTTGAAGAGTTTGTCATTGACTAACAATTTATTATGCCGATCAACTCAGAATCGCTTGCCTTTTATATCCATTCATTCGCATCATGTCTGCTATTGTTATATAGAAATTTTGTTGAAAATTGTTAGACAGGCTGTTCTGTTGACCCAAATTTGAACTATTTTCCATACAACGAATCTTTCAAATCATATAAAAATTATCCTGTTACATTATATGCGGCAACTTAAATTATTGCCGCATAATCATCTTATTTGACTTTTGAATCATATTAAGCAAAGTGGTGTAAGCTATTTAAGAAATGGTTCCAACCGAGTTGGAGCTATCTAAGTTGTTTATATGCTTTGTATGTTGGATTTGTTTAGGTACCACAACAACAACAGCATAGAAATTAATAACCAATTAAAGCTAAAACAAATTGAGAAATTGAATCAGCTGGATAAATCAGAAGTTATAAATGATCCATTTGGATATGAGTATTGCACACCAATTGATAAAATGGTATATAAGTATTATATAACTCTTTTATAGTTATTAATTTATTCATTAGTCCATTTATTTATATTTATGTATAACAGATGAATACAAGAATTTTAAGCATGATTTCTGTTTATTCAACCTACAAATTAAATAAGCCGAGGTATTTTAAATATATTACACAATACACTAAAATGCTGTTGAAGATGCACTCTACTAAATTTAATAACATCTATATTTGTATATATTTATTTAAAGTCATGGTCAAAACATAAATTTTAGAAAACTTTGTACGCATTCTGGTACAAAAATACACGATGAACCGGACCGCATCAATGCATATTATATTGATAATGAATTAATGCCCAATTTTATGAAATCTAAACAAATTAAAATAATTGATTTAATTCACGTGGCAAAACAGATGGCCATTGGAAAGGTACATTAAAATTCTTCTTCATTTAATCATTTTGCATTTTTATCATAATAATTATTATTATTAATTTTTTTTGTGTATTTCCAATTTATACATTTGTAGAAGTTTCTCATTCAACATAAAATACTTCAACATGATTTAGATGCATTTAATATTTTAATAACATTCTATGGAGCAATAAAAATTGCTGATTTTAAACAATGAGCAACATCATACGAGCATTCAACATTACAATGGAATTCAAATCAAATTAAATTGCTTTTGTATAAGAGCAGAATCATTAATTTATTTCATACGGAATTTGTATCAAAGAGGTATAATAAATTCAAAGAAAAGAGAAACCCATTGATTTTTGATTTTTTTTCGCCCTCTAACCATCATATCTAAATTGATGGTATAATTAACTAACACATTTTTACTTCAAATATTTACCTAATACCTTTTATCATTTATTTGTATATAAGTAATTTGTACTACTATTGAAAGCCAGTTTGTAATCCATTGAAATTATATTGCTTTTAGCCAATAAGGTAAAGTGAAAAAGATTAAATGATTTTTGCAAACACACCCCCATGTGATTAGTCTATTTGGAAACAAAATTTATATAGAAAACAGAAAGTCGATACATAGAAAAAATGTATAATTTTGAAATAATTGTTGAGTCCAACAAATCATTTCAGAGTACTTATTTGATTTGTATTATATTGAAGATTTGTTAAAGATTATACTAAATGATTTTTACAACTTATTGCTATATAATGAACTTATTCAAATCATTCGACAATTTGTCATTTTGGGCAATTTTTTTCTTAATATCTATAACAAATTACGCAATAAATTAGAGATAAAAGTTTCTTTACGCTTAAAGAATACTAAACGCATTGTTTCAGAATTTAAATACTTTCTTGAACTCTTTTTAAGGCTGCTATTGAATGACGGCAACAAACTTTAAGGATTATCTTAAAACACCATTGAATTTGCAATGCTTTTGATAACTTAGAAATGTATATAAGAATATTTTAATAAACCAATTAGTATGAAATCAATATCTCTTTATTTATTACAGATACATTAAAGGTGGCACGAAAATTTCATTTTTTGGTTTTGTTCTTTTTTTTGTGTTTTTTTATTTTCTTCTTGTAATACTTGTTACGATCTATTATAGCCTAGTCCTAAAATGTTGCGTGCCGTTAGAAATGCGGAATTTAAAGACTTCTGCAATGTTTGTGTTACATCTTCTGTTTGATTGAAAAAATTTTGCACTTGACCCATTTCATATGTGCGATTCTTAAGAAATTCCCATGTTTTTACATGTTGCGGTGAATTATCTTGTAGTAGATAAAATTCAGTCATGCGGAAGATTGTGGCCAACCCTATGCGTCGTGTATACCAAGCAATCTAATTAAAGTACAAGAAGAAGAAGAATAAAAAATAAGCATAATATTCATTATTATTATAAACGGGCAAATTTTCGGTGGCTGTATTTTTTAAACAGAAAAAAGGCAGAAGAACTTCATAGTCGTTTGTAGGCAACTCTTAAATATCCCACACCCTTTCGCCTATGGTGGTTCTAATAAGAAAATTACAAGCCAATGAAATTGTAAAAAATTGTAATTTTTCAATTATTTAAAAAGTTCGTTATAAAAAAAGAAAATAGACTGATCTATACCAAAACTTGTTACACATATGTCTTACGTTAAAATTTTAATATTTTCTCATATAATGACATCTCTTTCGAAAACGCCGTTATATGAGAGGCCTTTAGAAGGCCCTATAAAAATTATAGGATCTGAACTAAATTTTCATGCAGATGTTTTTTATGTTAAAATACATACTTACATCGACCGATCGATCACCTGAATAATAACAAATATCATCGACTAATGTCAATAATTGCGCTAGACTTGTTGAAGTATTTTGAGGTAGAGCTGTAAGAGATAAAGCTTGGGCCCATTGATTTTTGTATGGTATCAACATTTCCAGACGTATCCGTACAAAACGAATTAAAAATTCCATTTGATTTGTAAAGCTATTTTCATCACGTGCATCATTATTTTGTTGTTTCACTGCAATCTCCGCCTGCATTTGCTGTACCAATTCATTATTACATTTGGTGGTAAAGTATGAGACTAGAGAAAATCCACCTTCAGGAAACATACCATGAATTGTACTACAATAACCCAATTCTTCTGCACCTTTCATTATAGCATTACGCGTCCAACCCAATGTAGGTACATGTAATAAAGCAGATTCTAATATTTTTGAACGCACTGCTTTTATATCATTTTCGGTATCTATATTTTCTTGTTGAGGTTTACCATTTTCCTCTTGATTTTTAAACTCTTTTTCACGCTGCTTTTCACGATTAACGAATTCATTTAAATCGGTTTTAATATTCTCTTTTCCTACATCAGAATAATCTCGATATTTATGAAATGTCGTTTGCACATAACATAAAGAAGTATCCTTATTGATCGACGATTTGTATTGAAATTGGTATAGACGATTTGTTGAACTATAAGTTAAATTCCGACAGCATGACAAGAGGCTTTTGCCTAATATTAAAGAAACATTAAAGAAAACAAAAACAAAACAAAAAACAAAAAAAAAACAAGTGAAAGTATTAGAGCCGATTGGTGTCGACTACGCCACAGGCTTATTACAGTTACATAATTCAGAATAGAGCATCGTACAAATTTCAAAAATATTTATGCAGAACAACAACTACAACGGCAACAACAAATAATAATAATAATAATAAAATAAGAAAAAAAGAAAAAAAAGTAATGAGACCGAAAACTATTTAGCTGTATATCAATAATTTCTACCGGTAGACGAACGTATTTAAATAGCAGACAAATCTTAAGCAAATTCAGAAAGAATTTATGAATCGATCGCATATAACAAAAATATATATATCTATGCAAAACTGAGTGCTTTAGGTGTTCCAGGTGTAGGATATAATAACTTTATAATCCTACATAAATTATACACACACAATTCATTACACAATACAGACAATCATACAATTCTATATATATCACAATGATACATTTTTGTGATATAGGTAATCCACTCCATTTTGTCGTTATCGTAATTGTAGCAATACTTAAAATTCGTTTTTACATTAAACTCTACTAAAAGATATTTTACATATATTGTGAAATATTTTCCTTTTTAATTATGAGTTATGAATTATTTTCAATGTGTTTTTTTTTTACTAAATTGGCAAAATGTTAGAACAGTCATTTCTGAAGAATAAATCGGTCGATAGGACTTTAGAATAGGATGGTGTTTACAATCATACAATCATACAATAACCATACAAATAGATTTCTGTGAATGGATATGTCTTTAAAAAGCCGCCCTAGAATTTAATTAAAATTTAGTTTATCATATAAATTTCACTTGTTTGTTACGCATTTATTAAGATTTTAGAACTTAAAGTTACGAAAGTAATTTTGTAATGTTTCATTCGATGTAACATCACTTAAACTCAAATTTAGATTTATTGTCTAAACAATCTGTTAATTGTGCCAATAAGAAATTTATTAGATCGAATGTGCACATATTTTGCCGTAATATGCAGATTTTCTCTTCTTTGGTGAATTCCAAATCTACAGTCGATTTTTCAAGGCCATTGCTAATTGAAACATCTAATTGTTGCAATGGTTTGTATTGACGTATCTCTTCAAATAAATTCTTTTCGCCATTTTCTATACGTTTTAATTCCGCTTGACAATGTGCCACAGATAATTTTAAACCTTTACGTAGTGGCGTTATATAATCATTTTCAATATTCATTATGATATCCCAAAAACCTGTACGATTATTTTTATCCATAAGGGAAAGAAGACGTAATATATTTAAAGAGGATATAATCTTGTCAGCCTGATCGATTAGATCAGTTTCCAAACCTTTGGGTAAATTACATATATTTTGTAATAATATCGAACGAAATTTTTCACCCGATAGACATTTTGACATTTGTAACGTATTGGAAAGTAAAGCATTAGCCAATAGATCTTTATAAATAACTATAAGAAAGCCTGTTATACCAGTATGGGTAATACATCTCAATAAATTCTTTAGTATCATATATATTCCATCATCTTCAAATTTTAATATATATTGACGTAATAAAGAGAGGCTCTTTTTTCTTATATGGATATGTGGAGAGTAGGATACTAAATTGCATAACGCTTGCAAAAATGATTTATGCAATTCCAATTCTAAATCCATAACAGAAAGTTTATATGTTTCATGTAATTGTTGAAAAAGATATTCTGCCAAATTCAGGCCCTTCTCATGAAGAGGTGCAATATCACTACATAGTAAATTATGAGATAAATGTAATATAGATTTACATACAAACATTGGATGGTATACCAGGGAATTTTCTCTTGATCTACTTTGCCTACCAAAATCATGTAGTAATATATGGCTACTGATTGTAAAGGGAGTTTACTTTCTGACAAAAATACATCGTAATACATCTTTTTACGGTGATTATTTTCCTTCTTTGATTTCACCTTCCATTGGACTCGTTCCTCAATTATGGATATAAAAAAATACGGATCAACAATACATTTAGTTATTGCTTTTGTTAAAGAAATAGCACATTGCAATGTATATGCATTTGTTTTCGATTGATCTGTCATATCCAAATTTAAGCAAGAGAACGGTTCGCCCAGTAATTTTATAAGAAAACAGCACAATATATTACGTCTATTTAAAGTACGTAAGCGAAATAAATTGCTTATAGATGTTGGCTCATTACGGCATACAGCATTTAACAATGGCTCATAAAAAAGGCCAATAGTAATGTAATGTGTTAAGTAGTTCGATATATTTTCATCCTGTTCTAAAAGTTGCTTCTCTTTAACACCATAACCTTCTTTTAAATAATCGGGTAATGGTAATTCTTCCAAATATGTTTGTATAGAACTAAGACTCCAGTCCAAAGCACGTGGTTTTTCTGAATTTGATTGCCTTAATAATAGAATTTGTAATGCTCTTAAGGCAGTACTGAATATATGATGTGACTTTTGTTCTTCAATTAATCCAAGCAATTCTAACATTAACTCTTCAATAGGAGCATAAGCTGCTATAATCTTCAAGAGATCATCAGCTCGTGTATACAATGCTAAATTCTCTTTATGTATCGTATTATTTAAATTATTATAACAAATTTCTTGGTATAATTCCATTGTTATCATATTTAAATATTCAGCATTCCTTTGAAATTCATTAACAGCAGTAAACAATAGATTAACACCATCGTATTGTTCATCCTTGATCAGTTGCTTGATGAGATAAACTGTGCTTTTATCTGACGAACATCTCTCTTTCATATTTTCCTTTACATTTTGCTCCATCATTTCACAATATCGTATTCGTTTTCGTTTTAAATTCTTTTTAAATGATTACGCATTTGCAATTTCTTTTTCATAAACATTCATTCTTCACGCGAATATGTCTACTTCAAGCTACATTACTTTCTTCCTTTTTTATTTTTTTTTGTTTTTTTTTTGGTTTTTTTTGTTTTTTTTTGTTTATTACGTATGCCCTTCGTAACAAAAAAAAAAAAAACTGACGAAAAATCTCACTACAATATTTTTTAATACTGCAGTTAAGTAAAACTTACTTTTACTATTAACAGCACATTTCGGTACGTGTAAAAATTTTATTATACCTCCAAAATATTTATATATCATATTTATTTTTAAAAAAAATTTTTCTCGCACTCTTTTGCTTTTTCAATTTTAGTTTATTGTACTCATTAATTGAAAAAAAACGTCAATCTTAATCTCACAAAAAAACCCAAAAAAAACAAATATTTACTAAATCACGATAGTGAAGTTACCAATAAATATTTTCAAAATAAGTAGATATAAGTATTATTAGACAATTTCCTAAACAAAAATTTATCAAAAGAAATCTACCTCAAAAGAAAAGAAAATTCTTATTTATTTAATTACTATTGTAATTCTCAATGGAATTCATTCTTAAGTATAAAAAAATTATCATATTTTATACATTTCGTATATAACTACAATTCGGCTTGGTAACCAAGCCGAATCGTTAACTACTTAAGTACTTTAATTCACTTATCACCAGTACAAAAACTGTTCCAGCGAGCATAAACTAAGATTCTCTTAAAAACAAAATATTTCTCAAACATGTAATTTCAACATTCAATACGTACCGGTTAAATCTAAAATGCCAATCTGTGCAAGTAGCTTTGTAAAACTCGAATTTTCAAGTAAAATTTATTAGCATTATGACAATTGCGGTAATTGGAATTTGTAGCGCTAATTATCAGTAAATTGAATATTTAAAAGTGCCTCATTGAGTACAATTAAATATTGCATTATTTTCCTTTTTCTTCTTTTATAATTCACGATAGTGAAGTTTTTTCTTTTCTTATATGCACTCTCTCTCTCTCCGTATCCCGCTTTGTAAATTTCTCATATATTTGGTTGATAAATTCAAATGAAACGGCTTTAGAGTAGTACAAAGCTTAAAGAATAAAATAAAGTTTATGTACAGATAGACGAATACGTTACAAAGAACACAAAAAAACAAAAAAAAATAGAAAAAAAGGTAAAAGAAATCAAAGAACAAAGAGAAACGAAAAGTCAAAGTATATTTAAATTATTTGATGTATAATATTTTGCAAGACTAACTATCAGGGAATTTTTATTGAAACCTCTAAGTTTAATTAAAACTTAAATAATATTACAACTAAAGTTAATCCGTTTTTCACGTTTAATTTCTGTATTTTGTTGTTTTTATTTTGTTTTTTTTTTAATTTTATATAATAAAGAGGACATTACAAAATGGTGACACCACAATCACCGACAAGGATGTTCAATGATTTGGATGATGATATTTATAATGAAGAGAAATATGCTCGCGAAATCAATGAGAAGATGCGAGTACCAAAAAGGATTTTGGTTACTGGAGAATTTTCTGATGAAGATATACTTTTATCTAATCAAAATGGCTTAAGGAATAGTTGGAAGTATCAGGATAAAATTGAAATGATTGTACCAGATCGCATTGTTGTTGTAGATCACAATCAACATGTGGGAACATATTCGGTACCATTAGAAATACAATTAGATAATTCCATTTTACCAAAAAATCCATCGGATGAAGTACGCATCCCGACGCCACCACGCAAGATCTCACTTAAAGATCATTATTTCCCTTCGGCATTGGAAGAAGAAACATCAGCACAAAATCTACCCGATACGATTATTAATTCACGCTCTAACAGTTGCGGTGCCCTTGAATCTGATTTACAGGTAATTTGTTTAATACAATATGACTTTTTAGTGACGTCTTTGGTGTTTTTTTTTTTGTAAACATATTCTGACAGAGTCTTTGAAATTTATTAGCATTTAATAAAGGGGAAAAAAAGCAATAAAAAAACAAAAACAAGGAACTAAAGATGGTTTCTTTTTTGATAGCACATATGTATAATTTAATATACTTCTAATTTATCTATTTGTATAGAATTGTTCCAAAGACTTTTGTACAAAATAAGTTTTTGTTTTGTTTTTTTTTTTTTGTGTGTAATTCTTTAATTAGAAATATGGCCCCAAGAAGAGAGTCTCCAGAAGTTGGTGTTAGTTGTGGTTCATTTAGAATGTTCTAATTATTTTGCGTTTTTCATTTACATTTACAGTTGACAAAGGTCGCTAGTGCTACTAAACAATCGTCTACGTTTGCTTATAATCCTAATGATGTTTCCATGATAAGTCATCGTGAAGGTACACCTATCGGTGATCTGTCACCATCTGAGGAGATTCTGTACTTAAGGCGTCAATTGGCTAAACTGAATCGACGCGTCTTAAATATAGAAGTCAGTAATGAACAGCGCATGCAACGTGAAAAAATCATTTATTGCATGGGTCTAGCCTATTTTCTCATCAAAGCTCTATTTTGGTTAAAACATAATTAGAATATTGATAGTTGAAAATTGAATTGCAACCAATCGATAATAGAATTATTTAGAAAGAATATGACAATGAAGAAACTGAAGCGCAGGCAATTTTATCGAATATCTGTATGCATTTGTGTCAGGTGCCTGTACAAGTGAACAATTTTGTATTGTTTTTCTTTTTTTTTAGTTTTGTTTTTTTTTAATTTGAATATATCCTTATATTGGCCAGTTTTCAATTTCTATTTTATATTTAATGAGCATTTTTGCATTAAGCTATATTTTTTTCTTCAAATAAGTTTTACAATGTTTATTAATTTTATTTA
Source organism: Melophagus ovinus (assembly GCA_023089585.1). Taxonomy (NCBI): domain Eukaryota; kingdom Metazoa; phylum Arthropoda; class Insecta; order Diptera; family Hippoboscidae; genus Melophagus; species Melophagus ovinus. The sequence goes on along the minus strand of JAKKIB010000176.1, from coordinate 10,370,821 downwards.
TTACAAAATAGTTATGCTTTTATTTCAATTTCTTGTTTTCTTTTTCATAAAATAAATATAATTATTCCTTCTGTCACTTTAACTCAACTTCTTTTCGGTTTTTTTTTAAATTAATTGCTGTTAAAAAATATAATTCCTCATCCTACTGATACATTTGAAAGAATAAATGAAAATAAAATATTTCAAAGCAATTAAAAAGTTTTTGCACAAATCATTTGCCTTTTCTTTTGTGCCTTGGCAAGTACAGTTTTTATCTGTCCAGAATTGTGGTGAGATATCGTGCTGTGTGACACTTTTTTTTAATATCCACCTCCCAGAAGTCAGGGGTATATTCATTTTGCCATTTTATGTTTGTAACACCGAAACCTAACAAAGTATATATCTATAGATTCTTGATCAAAATCAAAATCTGAAGCGATTTAGATATGCCTGTCCGTTTGTCCATTTGCCTGAACATTCTCTTAAATGCAAAAAAAATGAAATAAATTTGGTAGACACATCGGAGATTCTTTCATATAGCTTCGTATAGCAAATGAGCAAAATCGGTCTAAAGTCACGCCCACAGTGCAACGTAAACTGAGACCATCTCAGTTTTTTTTAGGCAGAATTTGGTGGTTTTTTTGTTCATTATCTGCCAACTGCAAGAGATAAACAGTTAAAATTTTTAAATCGTAAAGTCATGGTGTATGAGTGATGAATGTCCTAAATTCGGTTCCAGCCAAATATAATTGTTATATTTTAAAGTGATTAGGTGCGATTTAACTGAAAGATATTTATTTGATGCATAATTTAGAATTATACGAGATATTTGTAATTATTGATAATTTATTGAATTATATAGCATTCTAAATTGCCAGTCATTTAAAATTATTATTAAACTCTATAACGGTTATAACTAAGAGCAATTGTTTCAGATAATCCGATATATTGTAACTTATTTAATCCATTTATTTTATTGATATTTAAATTAATTGAATTAATTACATTTTATTGATTAAGCATAAGTGTTGCTACAAATTCTTATGGAATTGGAAAACGTCTATCCCACATCTCATCATCTTCTAATATTACGTCTTATTAATTTAAATGAATAAATAAATAAATTATGATATGAAATATACAATTTTATTCTCATCTACTTTTTATTATCTCATTGAAATTACTTAAAACTGCAAAGCAGTAATTAGATTAATTAGATAAGCGGTTAACGCATACTTAACAAACATTTCTCTCTGTAGACTATTTGTAATTAGAATTCGTTAAGCATTCACATTAAAATTATTTATCCTAAAAACACAGCAATACAGCAGACTTTTCACATACTTTAAGTTAAATATCATTTTATATCCTTTCCTAAACCAATAACAGACAGAGGAGAATACATTTATAATAAAAGAAAGTTTTTTGAACAAAATTTCTGTCAATTTCTGTCAATTTCTGTCAATTTCTGCCAATTTCCGCCAATTTCATTAACAATCACAACAAATTCGGCGAATGCGAGGTAAACAAATGTTTTTTTTTGTTTTTTTTATTTGTTTTTTTTTTTTTTTTTAATAAACAAACATGGCTGAGGGTTTCCGTTATTTTCTACGGATGCTTACATCGTTTGCGCTTCGGGTAAAACAAATAATTATTAAATTGATTTAAATTAATATTTTTATATATTTAATATTAATAATAATATATAATAATATATTTATTATTAATATTTGAATTTTCTCTAAAACTATAAGACGTATATAAATATATCCATTTATAATTGTTATTAATTAATTTGTTTATTTAGTTAAATTAATACGCTTAGCTTATTGCCGGTCATAAGTAGACTAAAGCAAGTCCATCTTAATAATAAAATACACAATAACAACAAAGTAAGTGATTTGGAAGACGTTGAAGATCATTGCGGAATCGTAATAAGAAAATAATTAATTAGCCCAAAAAGGTGTTCGGAAATCTTATACAGAAAATGGATGCATTCGATGTATGTAGGCGTACATTTTATTCTGGTGAAAGAAAGCGCCAAGTGCCATTGTACAAATGCATAATGAATGTAGATTTGATGACATCGAGAGATTTTCATTATGACAATGAAGCGCATATTGATATAATAAGTGCATCACTTAAGGATGATGTATGCATTAAAACATTTCAAAATGCCATTTTACATAATAGACATTTATTTCGAAATCGTATTGTATTGAATTTGAATTGCTCTATAGGCATTTATGCATTATTTGCAGCAAAAGCTGGCGCCGCCAAAGTCTATGCCATTGATAATTCGAATGTATTAGATTATACGCGTCGTATTGTCTATGCAAATAATTATACGAATATTATTCACATTATCAAAGGTAAAATACAAGATATCGCATTACCAGTACGACAAGTTGATGTCATCATATGTGATTGGATGGGTCATGCTTTATTATATCAATCAAAATGTGCCGATGTTATATATGCACGCGATAAATGGCTTAATAAATCTAATGGTATCATATTACCTGATATTGGAAAACTTTATATAGCCGCTGTACAAGATGAAGTTGTTAAAAGTAATAGTATCGATTGGTGGAAATATGTTCATGGCTTTAAAATGCATTGTATTAGAGAACGTGCATTAAAACAGCCCAAATATACAATTGTACAAACGACAAAAATGTTAGCTAAACATTGTCGCATTAAAACTATTGATTTAAATACTGCAACATATAAGGATTTAAATTTCTGTAGTAAATATTTATTTCATATTGAACGTACTGGTGAAATGGATGGCATTGCATTATACTTTCGTATTGATTTTAGTAAATGCCATCGGCCAATCGTATTCAATACAGATCCATGGTCACCAAGTACACGTTTCCTGCAAACTGTCTCCTTTTTTGATAATTATATACAAGTGTATGCTGAACAAACCTATTTGGGTCGTATTGAATTTGTATCACCAATCAAATATAACGGTACAATACCAAATTTGAATAATATCATAATTAAATTCGATTTATTTACTGCCATTCAAAATGAATACGCTTTCATTACGAAAATGAGGTGGCAACTAAAATAATATTTATTACACATACAAACTATTCTAATAGTCATGAAAAGAAAATACCAAAAAAAAAAAAAAACGTAAAAGAAAAAAAAAATGAAATGAAATGAAGTGAAATGGAATAGAGCTAGAAGAGAAAGAATATCTCGCAAATTTAACAAATTTAAAAAGCCTGCTTTAATAGAATCGTATAATATGAACAATAAATCGATTCATTTATTGTAAAATTAATTATACATTATTAATATCATCTTTATTTATAAGTTCATTCGATATGAACATATCCTAAAATATATCAACATTTTTTTAACTACAATATAAATCGCATTAATGTCTACAACGTTAATCATCATAATGATCCCAAAAAAAATACATCATCAAATCGTTCTTCGCCCATTCCATCAAATCATTTTTGGAACATTCGTATGCTGTTGTGACATTCTGATGTTATGCGATATTCATTTTAATTTGTTTTCTTCAATTTCAATTTTTTTTTTGTTTTTTCCACAAAGCTTTTATGATAAATAAAATGAAATACACAAAATGACAAATCTAATTGAATTAAAATATCACATATTTTACTTATTATGATCATTCTCAGAGCGGCCAAATTTTGCTACCGTGCAGCTTTCCAAATTAAATTTCCAAGTTAAATTATGCCTAAAGCATTAAGTACCTTTTATTTGTATTTCTTTAATATTCTAATTACATTCTCGATGTGATACTACAAGTACAGGCTGGTATTAAAAGTTTGTGAAGAGGATGAAACGATTCATACAGAATCACTCACTGACTGATTTCATTTAATCTTGTCTACTTGCCTGCCCATCTATGTTCAACAAACGTTCTAACATCCGTCCGTATAAATTTATTACATTTTTTTTTAAATATCTTAATAAAATTTGTTGCATAAATCGATTTTGGTTCATGAACGAAAAATTCTATTAAAAAAATATGTTCGAATTGAGGCCTTTTCAGGGACTACTTCTCATGCAAAACCTGTGCCTAAAACAAAAAAAAAACAACAATCTTTGCATGAAGAAGATATTTGAATTGAAATTGACTTGCTTTGCAAACACAAATGATACAATTTTCTCATATTCATTGTTTTCAAAAAATTTTTTATTTCTTTCTTAACACATTTTACACTTTTTACTTATTCCTCCTCTTTGTTTTTGTTTTTGTTTTTTTTTTTTCTTTTATTAAATTTATTACCGTTTTTTTCTGTCTTGCGTTTTCAAGTTTCTCTGTTTTTTGTTTTTCTGTTTAATATCCATAGAAATCCTTAATTCAAAAAAAAAAAAATCATAATAATAATAATTATAATAAAACTGTATTATTACAATCATATAACATGAAAACGTGTGTACAACAACACAGCTGACAATATATATCCATTACATGATTTTGAAATATAGAGACAGGGAGATATGGATGGATGGATGGATTGATTGATCAATCAATTTTCATATACACATACATACATACACATTCATACATATACATAAACACATACATACATACATTCATACACACAAACACACAGATCAATACATCATACATATTTATATTGATATAATAAATGATATTTCTCATACAATAAAGAATTATATCACTTAAATGCTATTGCTATTATTATTATTCTTGTTGCTGTCGTTGTTGTTGTTTTTGCTGTTATTATTATTACTACTATTGTTGTTGTTGCTGTTATTATTTCTGGAGTAGTGGATACTAGTTAGCGGGTAGTGGTTGGGGAGGGGAAGAGATGACATTTACTTTCATCGTCATTTATTTGTTATAGGGAAAAATATTGAAACAAAAAAAAATTATTAAAAAAAAGATTGAAAAATAGAAATCAATAGAAGTGGATGAATGGACAACACTACTACCAACAAAAATATGATGCAGCCTATGCCCAAACAATTTTCCCTTTTTATAAAAAGTATACTTATATTTACTGACAGATAGACGACTAAGTTTACCGGCAGACAGACAGAGCCACAAACACTCGCACACACACACTCACAGAGGCATACACACATACACGTACATACGTATAAACTAATACATTAATGAAGTGAATACATGAGTAATATTTTGTAAAATAAACTTGTTGAATATGAATGGAACAAATTCTGGTAAAAATGGCCTATTCTCATTCTCCTTGATATAGATAAGTTTGTTGTGTTACCATTATAATTATAAATTATATACATACACACATACACACACACCCCCTCTACGGCCAGGCACTTTTCCACGAATCCCCTCCTCCTCCCCTCTTCCCAACCACCAGTTGATAATTTTTAATATTTTATTACAAGACTTATAAACGAAAAACAAAAACAGAAACTGTGAAAACATGTTAAAAATTAATAAATTGTGATTATTTCCTCCAAAAAAAAATTAAGAAAGAAAAAAGAGCAGACATTTTTTTGTTAGGGAAAAAAAAAAAAATTTTATATATATAAATTGAATCGAAAATAAATTACATCAAAACTCTAAATATGAGAGAACTAAAAACATATAAAATTAAAATTAGAAAAAAGTGCAACAACTATTTTGCCATTGCTACTTCCAATAGTTGTTGAATCTAATTGAATTCTCATGAAACATTTTATTAATTATGCCAAAAAAAGATAAGTAAATAAGAATAAAACAAAAACGCGGAAGAAACCGTCAAATGAAAATGCATTGATGATGAATTGGCGGAAAAAAAAAAGAAAAAACATGATGAGTTTTGTATGTGTGTAGAATTGAATTATTTATAAAAAAAAAAAAGAATAAAAAATATATTTTTCATTATTCCTTTTCAGCTGAACTTCGGTGATGGTTAAATGATGCTTACATATAAATATTAATATCCTTTGTTTCAATAATGATCGTAAAAATAGAAGTAGTTGCAGTTGTTGTGATGGTGTTGGTGGTAATGGTGGTGGTGGTGGTGGTCATAATAATATTTGGCAGTGCTTTTTTTGGTTTCTTTTTTTTTGTTTGTTTGTTAGTTTCTTTCATCGTTTTCAATGTTGTCTTATCTGCGGTAACACAATATTTCATAGAGCAATCATCATCAGTCTTGTTGCATTATCATTCATTATACAAAAAAAAAAAAAAAAAAATAATAATAATAATAATAATTATATATATTATATATATATATATATATATATATATTATATATATATATTTATATATAAAGATGATATAAGTGTATGTCTATGTATATGTATATAAATGTATATATATATTTCTGGAAAGTCTTACATTTTGAAAAATAATATAATAATATGATAATAGAATGAATGAGAGCATTGCAGTGGGCGTGGCGACAACTGCAATCAGCATGTTAAGGAATTTTGAAAGAAAAAAATAATTACTACACGATTATTCGCTTTCATCGTCATCTTCATCATCCGAATCGGCTTTCTTGGTTTTTTTTGCAGTTTTTTTAGTTATTTTGCCGCGCTTTTTGCCACCGCCATTCGCCGTACTGCCACCATTTGCCTCAAATTCTTTAACAGCCTCTTCATAATCTTCTTTGGCTTTGGCAGCCTTAGCCTCCCATTCCTAACAACAGCAGCAACCGAAAACAAAATAAAAATAAAAAAAATAAATTAATAAATAAAGCACAAAAAACAAAGCAAAAAAAGCACAGTAAAAAAGAAATCATATTAAAAATTAATGAAAAATCAGTAAAAACAGTGGGGGGAAGGGGGGGGGGGGCAGCAAAAAATTATTAAAAAGGAAAAATAGGGCATACCATTTAATTTAATATAATAATAATCAAAAAAAAATTTATAAAAATAGATAAATAGATGATATACCGATTTGTCCTTCATTGATCGCCAAAGTTCGCCACCTTTTTTGGCAATTTCTGTCACTTTAATACCCGGATTCTCCCGTTTAATTTGTTCGCGGGCCGAACTTAACCACAACATGTAAGCAGATAGAGGACGCTTTGGTTTATCTGTCATTTTTCTGTTTTTTCTTATTTTTTTGTTTGCTTTTCTTGCGGCTTTTTGATGTCCTTTTCTTCTTTTATTTTTATGTAATTGCCTTTATTTGCACACACTGAAATCAAAATGGAAATTTATGTTGGAAAAAATATCACATTAAATTATAAATTAAATTAATAGATAATTTATGAAATGTTTCAATTTATTGGTCAAAATATTTTATCGCATATAAAAACGCGTTTGCCACCATCGCAACCAAATTCATATATACAAATATACATACATAACATAACTCTATTATTCACCAATACATACATACATACATACATACATACATACATACATACATACATACATACATATAATATATAATATATATATATATATATATATATATATATTATATATAATATATATATATTTACACGTATATGTAGGTATATAAGAAAATTAAACTCGTTTAAGAGATGACAAACCCAGATGCAATCGAGAAGATATAAATTTGTTAAAAGTGTGCAATTTTCGCACAAAATAGATGAAAGTAATTCAAAAAAATGCAAAAAGGAGATAATAAAAACAAAAACAACAGCAACAACAACAACACAACAAACATTCACACAAAAAAGCAGCATCAGAAAAAGTAAGCGGTGACGCGTATCACTCAAGAAAAAACAATCTCTTATTTCAACTTAAGCACATTTTACATATATACATAATTCCTATATACACATAAATATACACACACATGTGTACACACATATATACATATATATATAGATTGTTATTTTCCCATCTCCTTTGTCGAGGTCAAAGCAAACCCTTAAAAGAAATGACAGAACAAAACTAAGTTAAACTGTACCCAAAAAAAAAAAAAAAAAAACAAGAAAATAAAAAAACAAAGTTCTGTTCATTAGCAGCGTATTATAAATGCAGTACAGTATTGTACGGTATTTTAAGTAATAGCCAACTTAACTCACGAAGGCATTTTAGCAACAACAACAACAAAACATTTTTCTATATATATAAAAAAAAAAAAGAAATGTACATAACAAAAATAACGCTTATGCGTGCATTTCATTTGAATGTAAAGGAGTTAAAAAGGCATAAGAAATAAAAATGAAAAGCAACTAGCGTAGCACAATACAAGAAACGTCAAAAAATAAAAATGGCAAAAAGAAATTATGATAAATTCTAACGGATGCTAAGATTCTAGAATCCATCAAAGCCGTCTAACTTAAGGGAGGGAATTGGCAAAAGCCAAAACTAGCAGCAACACAACAAAAACAAAACAAGAAACACTTTCCTTTTTTTTTTTTCTTTTTCTCAAAATTTAATTCAAGAATCCCAAATAATGAGAATTTAGCTATGCCGATGCGATACACACAAAAAAAATCCACAAGCATTTTACTTATGTATATATATACAAAGAGAGAGAGAGAAAAAAATGCATGGGAACACGTAGCGTGCGGCATTTTGGCTTGGCTTAAGAGCACAATGCAGATATAAAGAAACATATAGAAGAACAAAAAATGAAAGAAAGACAGAAAGAAAAGCAAATTCCCGCCTAAATTAGCGCAATAAAGAAACAACAATCTAACGATAATTCAAAGTGTAGAAATAACCAAAATCACAACAAAAACATACCAAAGAATATATTGAAAAAAAAAAATGGCAATAATAATTTATTAGATGAATTCATTCATTTGTGGTACCAAAAACGTGTCTATATGGAAATAATAGAGCACTAGAAAAACGATGAATAACAAACCACACATGAATGAATGAATATCACATGAAATTGATTATAATGCCAAATCTATGGAAATTTATAAAAAAAAATCTTTGTAAAATTTCTTCAACTATTTCTTCTCAAATACTTCTCACTTAAACAAAAAAAAAAAAATGGTCAAAACGGCATGAATTTCTTACGCTTTCTTCAGTCTTCTTTTTCTTATTTGTATATTCACACATACATACATGTATGTATGCATGTTTGTATATATATGTATGTATATATCACCGCCAAGCCAAACCATATAGAAAAGATGGCGCCAAAAAATCAAGAATTCATTCTACTGCCGCCACCAACAAAACAAAAACAAAAACAAAAACCAAAAAAAAATGCCAAATAATGAGCCGATCATTTTGAGAAACACATTTACCTCATTTTAAGTTTTTTTTTTTTTTACTTTTTATTACTTACAGTTTTTGTGTAAGAAATATCCTTAATCTACATATTTGCATATACATATAAAAATACAATGAAACGCACCAAAAGAAACACAAAAAAAGCAGAAAAAAAAAGAGGAGAAAAAGAAGCGGATAAAAATCAATATGGCTACATTCAGGCAAAAGACAACAAAAAAAAAAAAATTTAGAAAAGCGACAAGAGAAAAAAAAAACTAATTGACATTTGTCTGTCAAATTTCTTTTCTATCTGTCGCGTTTGTTTGCGCTTTTTTTCCTTGTTAACTTTTATGCTGATTCCAAAATAAATATGACATGTTTTTCCTTCCCTTTTTTCTTTTTGCCCTTCTTTTTTTTTGATGAAAGCATTGTAAAAAGCCATCATTACATATTTTCGGACATGTGTATATGACATTCTTTTTTTTCTTCTCTTATTTGGTCTATTTTTTCTAGCAAATATCATACGGGAAAAAAAATATATATATATATATATATGGGAAAAAAAATGAGATGACAAAGAAAATATGTATTTAAATAATGCATACCTGAATTCAATTGATGCCGTTAATCAATTATTTTGACTGAATGTTTATTTCAAATGAATAAGAAAATTAAATTGTTTCTCTTAGATTATATATATATTTTTTTGTTTGTTCTTTCCTTGCTTTTTTTTTTTTTTGTTTTATATTATTTTATTATATTTTATTATGTAGCAATAGAATTTTACACAAGACTATTAATTGTAGCACAAATTGAACTGCCACCGACTCTTCGATATATTATACTAACGACTGTACCTTTGCTTTCAAGCCAAGCTACTTTTCAATGTAATTTGACAGTCGAAAAATTTTCTATAAACAATATTGCCACATGTATTATATCAAATTGCTAAAGATGCCACCTTATCATCGAATATGTAATCATGCAATAATAGATTTGTTATATGGAAAGCGTTTAGTTAAAATTAGCTAATTAACACAAAGTCACTTGAAACTCTAGTAAATTACTTTGGCTAGAATTGCTAAAAACTTCAATTTTTATTATAATTTGTTCAATTAACATATTATTCAGTAATAAACATTAAAGCAATTTTAATATATTGATTAAATTAGAGTAAAACAAATAAAATTGTAAATAAATTTGATTAATTATCTTTTAAAGAATTACAATTAATGTAGAGAAATAAATTTCGAAGTATTAACTTTACAATAAATATTCTATTAGTATACTAATTTAGATTCTTCTTCTTCTTCTTCTTGTTATTATTTTTCTTTATAGTTTTATTGCTTTCTTTTGAACTATAGCCCTTTAAGTTTTCGCGTGCAAAAATTACTTCATCCAAATATTTTGCTTAAATTATCATATGTAAACTTTTAATTGACTTTGTAAATCATATAAATTTATATAATTTGTATTTAAATGGAATTGAAATGATTTCAATTTATATTAAATCTCTTAGTTTATAAACATAAGCATTTTTGAATGCTTCAATTTTGCCATTGAATTGATACATTGGAAGTCTAAGTGATATATTTTCTATTCATATTGCAATTCTTTGTTTAAGTTACCTTTTTTATAAATCAAATATCTAAATAACTATAATAATAATACGTATAAGGTAATTTAAACTAAAAACAAAAAAAAAAAAAGTGCCTAAATAACTTTAATCTAAATTTCTTACATAGAACAATTCTTTACTTTGGTTTTTGTTTTTGTTTTTGTTTTTGGAAATTCCAACTTTATATAAAAAGTAGCTATAAATTTAACTAATTCATAAATATTTTTAATATGGTCTATAAAATGCCTCTGTGTGTCACAAATATTGTAATTCTCTCGATATTTTAGAAAATTGTCATATGGAAAACATCGCATATTGTAAAAAAAAATTTTTTAACTTATTAGATGATGTTGGTCTATTTGATTAACAAGTTTATCTCCATTTCCATATTCCATACTAGCCATCCAGACGTTGACGCCTATGGCAACGTTTAAAATCCAATTGATCCAATAACACTTAAAAATTTCAATTCAATTCTAATCATCATAAAACTTAAGTATATTTTGTGTAGTTCCAAAGAATTTCTTACAAATTGTGAGGCCCCATTACCTCTATAATTGTGACATTTAAGTGAGATAGTAGAAGAAAACAAAGACTAGAATGAAAATCATGTAAATATTATGTAAAGTAATTATTGTAATTGAAATTGTACGCTTTGGCTGCCACTAGTTTATTTATGCCTATAAAAAGTATATAAAAAAAAAAAAACTGAATTTTTATAAAATGCTGTACACTTATGGAACTTATATTTCAAACCATTGTCACTTTACATATCCAAAGAATTAATTTCGGCTTTTCATTCATTCGCTAGATGCTTTCTTTTTAACTTTTTTTATTGATGATGGTATTTTATTATGTCGTCTCTTATTATCAACATTATCTGCCTTACCATCTTTAATAAGCCTTTTAATATTATCTAAAGCCGTTGTTTGGTGTATGCCAAATTTGTTAGCTACATCTAACGAAGTTAATGAGGGATTTGCTTTAATCATTTCACGTAGTACATCATCATTGACATCAGATGGCCTGCCTGATCTGGGTTCATCTTTCACTGAAAAATCACCCCTACGAAATTTCATAAACCATCTTTGACATGTACGAACTGTTATAGCTGCTTCACCAAATACATCACATAGATTTTTTACCGCCTCCATTGTGTTATTGCCCTTTTGAAATTCATACAATATACAATGTCTTAAATGGATTTTCTCCTCACTCATATTAACAAATTTGTTCTAAAAGTAAATGAATGAATGAATCAATTTTAACAGAGCTCTGTCTGTTAAAATTGATTCCCTTATATTACATTAATAATAAGTGAGCAGCAAAATTATAAAATTCCATAGTGTCAAGTTTTCCAATTGATACGATTAAGGACAAAAAAACAAGAAACAAAAAGCAAAAATCATAAATGAAATTTAATAATAATAAGAGATAAAGTAAATCAAGTAAAAGGCAACAACAATAACTTAATGTGATTTAGAAATTAAAACAAAAATATATTTAATTAAGTTTACACATACGCATACACATATATATATATATGTATATATGTATACATATCCATAAATTGACAAAATGATAATAATCTTTGTAAACAAATAATTACATTATCATTTGAAAATATTATACTTTATGTAAATTAATGCTTGAATTAATTATTAATAATCTAATCATTTAATTGCATTGCATTGCATTACATTTCATTCCATTTCATTCTATTTCATTTAATTTCATTTCATTTGTAGGCATGGCGAAATTCTATAACAAGATATGGCATGAAATATCCAGCTGCCTCTTTCTTTTCTGTGAAGTTCTACGTTTCTTTTTACGTAAATTATTTTAATGAAATTGTAAATAGAACAGCACGCCAAGAGCAGCCAATAATTTCTTCATGTAAATATGTTTATTTATAGATTTGTTTATATGTAGAAAAGCAAGAATACAAATTAATATCAATGCAAACAAAAAAAAAAAAAAACAAGAAAAAAACAGAGTTTTAACATGAAAGTAAAATTTGCACTTATGCAGTAGAGAATGAAATTACATCTCACATTTGATGAATTAGTTTTTATATACGTTTCATTTGTTAATAATTAATTTAATGCTTCGAGTAGACAATTGATCAATTTACCCACAATTCTTCGATTTATTGAAATCGTTTGTCATCCACACCAATGCAATTGTATTGTTATTGTTATACTGTATATCAGAATATATTGAGTCCATGAAGTTATCAACTAAGATTTCTCAGTAATATTTTGAGGAACAATATGAGAGAGTGTATTGTTATTACATAAAGTAAGATCATTATTTGTAATCTTGAATAATTATATTTATAATTATGAAAGGCATTACATATTGTGAAACTTATGATTGAAAAGTAAAAAACCTTTTTTTTGATTGTAGAATTTTCGAATCTGTGTTGTTTATTGTATTAACATAATGAAAATAAACACTGATTGGTCGTCTTTGTTTTATAAGAGGCGTACATTATTCACAGAATGTTCTTTCACCGATTTAGCTGATTTTCATTATACATATTTTTCTTGAAAAATTATATGTATATTCCAAAAGACAAACCCATTTAAAATTGTCTTTTCTTTATGGATTATTGCGAAAAGATTTTGTATTGAAATACCTGCTAAATAGGCATGTACAAGTAATAAAATTTATATCTTAAATAGATAGTTGAATAACTTTTTATTTAGTATTTGAAAATACTAACTAAAAGTATATAACAAACATATTATACTAGTTTGTTAAATTCATTTCTCTACTTTAACAAAACATTTAAATGAAAGTGTTTTTAGTTGACTGTACCATTTGTGACACAGTGGCTATCTGTATGACGTTTTTGTAATATATTTGCATTGCATATATTTGCATATCTAAAATCTGCCTGAACTACATTCTAAGTGGTTTTTTTTTTATCATCACTGCTCCTAATTCTATCTGATATCCTCCAGTCTGTGTAAATGTGTTACCAATCGTGCTCAATCATCATTATATCATTAAATATAAATCAAATTGATGTAGGTTATTTAAAGATCGGTTACGATTGCTTCTAACATTTTCATTTATTTCAGTTTTATCAAAGTTTCCTTTTTATTATTCATGCATTATATTTTTCTTTACGTTATTATTTCGTAGGAGTTATGACAGAAAATTTTGAAATATATAGGCAATGTATTGCCAGCCAATTGGAAGAAGTAAATATGTTATCTAGCATATATATGGGGCCAGGAGAAATGGAAATCATTGATCCCAGTGTTATTAGTGATTATTCAGAATTTCTCCAGCAACAATCTCAATTAGAAAATCTAACGCAAATGCTAAAATCTCATATTGATATAAATATTTGTTTAAAATTTAATCAAAATGCATGGAATATACGTTTATCTTTACCACATTTATATCCGCATCTAGAAATACCAATTATAACTGTCCATAGTACAGCATTAAGTAAAGCAAATGAATTGAAATTACAAAATGAAATTGGAACATATATAGATGCCTTGGAAAAAGATGGTCCATATTTATATCAAATACTCTCATGGTTACAAGATTATATTCAAGATAATTTATTTTGTCATACAATCAACAATGAAATTAATGAGGATAAAACTGAAGATGAATTATTTGATGATTTTGAAAGGCTTTGGATTTATTCTCATCATATTAAAGCGAAATCAAAACGTCAAGAGATATTGAAACAAGCAAAAAATTTTCAATTAAGTGGCTTCAGTCGTCCGGGTAAACCTGGCATAATATGTGTAGAAGGATTAAAATATAATACGCAGAAATTTTGGCGTATTATTAAAAATATACATTGGCAAAAAATTACTATTTGCAAATCGGAAATGGAGTCATTATCAAAACAGCCATCAAATTCACATAATAAATTTTCACGCTTTGATGGCTTCAAAGAACTATTATTCTATTCGAATTCTAAAAATGATAATACTGACGCAATTAATGATGCTAAACTAATGGATATGAATTCGTTTATAAAATTCTTAGAAGATCATAATTCCGGTTATATGAAAAAAGAATTATTCGGTTTTACTTGACATATTGCAAATATGATGGTCATATTATATAAAAAAAAAAACAAAAAGTCTACTTTTTTAATGTATGATATAAATCTAAATATTTAATAAATAATGAAACAAAAAAAAAAACTCGCAATTTTTGAAAAATCAGTTACTTCCACGTTACTTCAATTATTGATTATCGAAACTAAATTATAGCGATAAGTAAACCGAAAACTGAATAACAAATAGTAAAACATAAAATTATTACCCTTAAAACTTATGCAACATCGAAATATATTCATTTTACTTAATTTATTTGGACTTAATAACAAAACGACATTTACTGGCAAATGGATGGAAATTAATTTAGAAAATAATTTCCGACTTTTCTGGCATTTCAATATAAAAGGCTCTTTGAACCGCAAGCTCTTTGAATTTAATTTATTATCAAGTATCAGTTTTTTTTTTGTGGTTTAGGGTCTAAATGGTTAAAGTAAAAAAGAAAAAGTGTAATCTCTAAATATACGTGGACCCATATCGGTCAAAGCACTTTTAAATCGATCAAACTTAATATATCTACTCATCTAAAATTCTTTTAGGGGCTTTAATAAAATAAAAAAGTTTTTGCGAGCCATGATTTATAGTCAGCGCAATTCAAAACTTTAGAAGACCTATGCATGACAGGACTATTTAATTTTATTTCAAATTCATTTAGTCTTGAAATGAAAGAAGAAATTTACCATATATATAATTAAAAGGCTTTATTATTATTAATAAAAATAATAATTTTATAAGCTTTTAGCCGTTATTTTGTTTATATGAATTAATAATTAGAATAAATTATTCAAAATTGCATTCATATTTGAAAGAATCAAATTGAAAGCAAATTGAATGCTACTTTTAGAGCATTCAATTTAATTAATTTTTAAATAGGAAATAATTTTTTGTGCCCTTATAGGTGGACATTTTAACAATCGATTCGTTTGGTCCATTGATTGATTCATTAATTTCTTTCTTAAAATCATCACTCACTTTATAATTATTTGTCCCTTTATTATCTTTAATTAATGATCGAATTCTATTAATGCAATCCATTATATCATGGGCCAACAATTTATTCGTTTGCCAGTAAAACAGTTTAGCTTCAACGGCTTCTTTAACCCAAATAATTTGAAATTCACGATCGACATAGGTATTTAAATTTAATATTGATTTAAGTTGTTTTATATAATGTACACCATGAATTCGTATTAATTTCACATAACATGGTAAAGCGAGCAATTCTTCATTCATTTTATATAACTGTTTCAATGAGCGAAACTCAAATATGCCAATATCAATAAAACAAACGCGATAGCGATTGGTAATCTTTGAAGGTACGATTTGAACACGATAAAAGCCATTTTGACGCATAGTCATAGCATAGCTGGAGAGTTCAGGTGGTTCAATTAAATTTTGTTTTTCGAGACCGCATTGTTGAATTTTACGAAATACTGCTTTATAAGCGGCAACATCGTAAGCATTTGCGGAACGTACATAGCACATATTCGATGTACGAAATGCAGTCAATATAACACAACTCTCATTCTTTGGATATGATCTATTTAATATAAGTTTCTGTAATGGTCTATTATACAATGTAGATTCACTTGAACTTCCAAATTCGCTTATATGTAAGCCTTTTTTCTTTTTCGCTGCCAAGACTTCAATTGCAATATCTTTAAATTCAGATTTTGTATGTTGATTTTCTTGATGGCTTACAGGGCCCATAAAACAAGTTGTACGCCAATCTATTTTATGACATACCATTGAACAATAAAAGTTGCCACATCGTCGACATTGAAGGAAGCAAGTTTCACGACATCTGCTACAGGTATCTGTATCATGCGATTCTATTGGCCAATTCTTTACATTCAATTCAATTTGTGCTTTCGTTTTTTGGTTAATATTTTGTTGGCATTGATACTTTTTTGGTTTATTCATATGAAAAACACTAGAATCAAAAGTTACGTTGCTGCCATCGTTCGTATATTTTCTATTAAAAATCATATTTATAGAGCTTTCATAAACTTAGCTTTTTTTTTTTAAGTTCTAATGAGCAAGCGGATTTTCTGAGAATTTTATATATCAAAATGGCAAAAGTTCTTTTACCGTTAGTGAAGGAAAGCAACAAAAGAATAAATGAAATTAACAATTCCGCTTACAGTTGAGCCACGTGGTATTTAATTTAAAAATAATGCCAGAATATTATATTTTGACTCAAACCAAATCTTCAATATCCAGATACTGTTTGATATTATTTGGTACAGTTAATGTAACATGATGTTTTTTATTAATCGATTAAGTTATATAAAAATTTATTAAAAGACAAGCGGAAACAAAATTTAATTCATTCTTATATATAATTTCTGGTAGGTGTGACCGATTTATAACATTTTCGTATGGTCATAATGCGATCATGTTTTTCAAATACAACTTGCGACATTTCAGCTTTCTAACTGTTGTAATTTTTGAGATAATTAAAAAACTATAAATATTTTTTTTTTTATAATTAAAAAGCGGAGTTGTATTTAATTTTTGTTAATGTGGGCGTATACTTTTGAGTGATTTTAACCATTTTAAATGACAACTTGTATGCAAAAATCTACAATTTTGAAGTCGTATTACACTTTTTGCTTTTTCAAGAATGTTTATTATACACGGAACAGATGGACAGATGGACAGATGGACAGATGGACAGACAGACAGATAGGCAGGCAGAAATGTTTAAATCTATTCAGAATTTGATCAAGCGTACAAGAAATGGTTATCATACTAAGTTTGTTTGTACTACTTTAAAAGTGTTATAGATTTAGATGGCTGTTGATCTTGTTAAAGTACTCTAAGCAAATATAAGAAATTGTATAGATTGTTGCATATTTTTTAGGTATATCTGTATACCTTGCAACATCTGAAAATGGGAAATTATAGAATTGGCCATAGACTAAAGAATAAGAAAATCTATACGTTATATGTAATTCATTTGTAATAAAATAAGAATAAAAAGAATATTATATTTTTTATTTTGTTTTATCAGTGAAATAGATAAGATTTCATTTGATTCGAATTGAAATTCTATTTAGGAAAATATTAGTGTGTAAATTACATTTGTGGTATTAGCTTGTTTAATAGAAATCCATTAAAATAAAAAGAAATATATAAAGAAATAGAGGATGCCAAATATACGTCCATTAAATGAGAAATTAATGAAAAAAGCTCAAGAAGAGCTTGGCGAATCAACGGAACGTCTTAATGAAGATTTACAATTATTGCGCGATTGGTTATTAAAACAAAGTCATTTAAATGTACGTGATGATGATCAATTTTTAGTGGCTTTCCTTAGAGGTTGTAAATACAGTTTAGAGAAAACTAAACAAAAAATCGATTACTATTATGCATTGAGGCATGGTGTGCCAGAATTATATCAAAATCGCTTCATTACGGATAAAAGTTTGGAAATATTTCGTTTGGGGTAAACAAATATTTTGCATTTGATATTTTGCATTTCTTGGAGTAGATTAAGTATGATTAGACTATTAAAATAGTGTACTGAAGTGATTTAGCTCTACGTATCTGTCTGTAAGCTCATCTTTTATTGTTAATACCAATGAAAATCAATTTGTCACTATCATTTGAAAAAATTTTAAGCCAGTGTGCACTACGAATACGTTGTAAAAAATTAATGGCACCATTCTTGGCACAAGTGCTTTTAACATCTAAAAGAATTTGAGGTAGATCCAACTCTTAGTATGCCGGTCAATTCAGTATCACTGCCTGATTTGATTTATGTATGTCTGTCTCTCTGTTTGCCTGCCAAAATTTTAGATAGAGATATGTTTATGAAATTTAGTACATGCATGTGTTTTGATCCAAAGACAAGCCTCTTCAAAAATAATTAAAATCGGATTACTTGTATGACCACGCCCCCAATACTGCCTTTTCTAGAAAAAGGTTGTTATAAGGCACAAAGAGGTAAAAATTTTAATAAATTTTAGCATGAAATGGGCTTTCAGGTGTATTTTAATATAAAAAAGCATGGGTATCAAATATGAACAAGATCAATCCATTTTTTTTTGAACCTTCTTATATATAACGAACAGAATTTTTTTAAATCATGTTGTTTATTAAACTTTTTTGACTTTGGTGCAGACCATTTGACAGTTGGCCGCGAAAGACTGTAAAATT
Organism: Melophagus ovinus; assembly: GCA_023089585.1. Classification (NCBI taxonomy): domain Eukaryota; kingdom Metazoa; phylum Arthropoda; class Insecta; order Diptera; family Hippoboscidae; genus Melophagus; species Melophagus ovinus. Next base: position 10,351,813 of record JAKKIB010000176.1, on the reverse strand, counting down.
CTCACTTATCTGCATTTACTTGTTTTCAATTTATAGGTGGGGGTTTAGCAATCTACCATCTATAAAATTCTATGTAAGCTATTTTAAATGGTAGAAGAAGATATGTCTATCTAAAGTTTCAAATATAAAAAACTTGATTTCCAATTTATAGGTGCTTTCTAAATTTACCGAAACCATTAAGTGAAGATGGCGCCAGTATACAATTATCACGTTATGGTTATTATGATCCGAATAAATATCAATTTGCTGATGTCTTTAAAGTATCCACCATGTTAAGAGATATACAGATGCTCGAAAATGATAATATTATCATTGCGGGTTTTATAGAAATTGTAGATATGAAAAATATAAATACCAATCATATATTACAATTTAATGCGGCATTAGTGAAAAAATTGAGTGTATTGGGTGAAAAGGCGTGGCCTTATCGTATAAAAGGTGTCCATTGTATTAATGTACCATCATTCACAGAGAAGGTTCTTAATATTTCAAAAAATTTAATGCCAGAAAAGCTAAGGCAAAGATTCATAATCCATAAAAATTATGATACATTATTTAAGCATATACCGCAAGATTGTTTACCAAAGGATTATAACGGTGCAAATGGTACAATCGATGAAATATTAAGTGTTTGGGAAAAGAAATTCTTAAATTACAAAAGGTACTTTGAAGAAGAAGTAAATTATGGTACAAACGAAGAATTACGCTCATCTAAATCATTCAATATTGACGATTTATTCGGTTTAGATGGTTCTTTTCGAAAATTAGCCATTGATTAGAGAGAATGGCAATTGCAAAAATTTTAAATGTAATGTATTATATAAAATAAAAAATAAATGTAAAATATTAGCAATTTATATCTTACGAAAATTTCTTTCTTTCTGGTTTAAATCTGGCTCTGTTCAATTTGTTTCTATTTATTTGCATTATGTTGTTTGAAAAATTCAATTTTTAACAATTAACTTTTGTAGAGCTTTAACAAGTTTGCAATCACTCATGTTTGTTTCAGTAATTTCCATGGATTCATGAAAATATATGAATTAATGTAATAATGGCAACTCTGTTTTTATTGTTTGGACAATAGAACAGTTACTCTCACATAACAGTTTAATTATTCATTTAGTATTGCTGAGTTGAATAGCAGTATTTTGCTGCACTTTCGTGTGTGAAAGCTATATTCCTTAAGTTGAGTAAATAAATAATTTAATAATATTAATAAAAGAAAAAATGTTACGATTAATAAGATCCTTAAATCCATTGCAAAATATTGCTACAACAAAAAATCTTACATGTTATCGTACAGCAAAATATGCTTCTTTGCCAGAACCACAAACAACTCCCGATATATTGTATACCGGTGTAAGTCTTAAGTGTTATTTTCTTATTTATTTTTGCGTATATATGTTCATATCTTTTGTGCTTTCTTTTGTATTTTAATAGCTTCTAGTATTTCATTGTGTTGTTTTTGCAAGCATTTAAAGAATGTGATGGCTTTCTTTTCTATTGTACAATTAATTTATATTTATTTCGATGGGATTATTCCTTAACGGAGAATTCATGTTGTTTAGGGAGAAACTTTATATGCCTTCAAAACTGTAAGACAATACGTCATGTACTTCTAGAGATTATATGATAAACTTTATATATATATTTAGACGTATAAATGTATATATGTATATACATAAGTAATCTTTGTAAGATGGGGAGAAGTGTAGAGAGCATAATAGAAATATAAATGATGCCTTTTTATAAAAAATGTAATTTTTCTTAAATGTTGCCTGTTCATTTATTTTCGTTATCATTTAAAGATATTTATTAACAATGAATGGCATAAAAGCAAGTCGGGTAAAACATTTGAAAGTATTAATCCAACAACGGAAGAAAAAATCGCTGAAATTCAATGCTCTGGAAAAGAAGATGTTGATTTGGCTGTAAATGCTGCTCGTGAAGCATTTAAATTTGGTTCTCCATGGCGTCGTATGGATGCTTCCGATCGTGGTCTCCTTTTACTTCGCTTAGCTGACTTGATTGAACGGGACTCTGCCTATTTAGCTAGTTTGGAAACGTTAGATAATGGTAAACCATATTCCTCGGCATGTAGCTTTGATGTACCATATTCTGTTCGAAATTTACGTTATTTTGCTGGTTGGGCCGATAAGAATCATGGTAAAACTATACCAATGGATGGTGATTATTTTGCTTATACACGCCATGAGCCAGTGGGCGTGTGTGCACAAATTGTACCCTGGAATTTTCCAATATTAATGATGGCTTGGAAATTGGGTCCAGCTTTAGCTACGGGCAACACGATTGTTTTTAAACCAGCCGAACAGACAAGTTTGACAGCATTATATATTGCGCAATTAACAAAAGAAGCATGTTTTCCGGAAGGTGTAATCAATGTATTACCTGGTTTTGGAGATGTTGGTGCTGCTTTAGCAAATCATCAGGATGTTGATAAAGTGGCTTTTACTGGATCAACAGAGGTGGGTAAATTGATACAGCAAGCATCGGGTAATACAAATCTGAAACGTGTTACATTAGAATTGGGTGGTAAAAGTCCAAATATTGTCTTGGCTGATACCGATTTAGATTATGCTGTCGAGACTTCGCATTTCGCTTTATTCTATAATATGGGCCAATGTTGTTGCGCCGGTTCTCGCACTTTTGTTGAGGACAAAATTTATGATCAATTTGTGGAACGTAGTGCAGAGAGAGCTAAAATGCGCCGCTTTGGTAATCCTTTTGATTTGAAAGTTGAACAGGGTCCGCAAATCAGTGAAGAGCATATGCAAAAAATTTTAGGCTTAGTAGATAGTGGTAAACGTCAAGGTGCCAAATTGGTAACTGGTGGAGAACGTCCTACTGGTTTACCCGGTTATTTTGTACAACCAACCGTCTTCGCTGATGTCACTGATAATATGACTATCGCTCAAGAGGAGATATTTGGTCCAGTTCAACAAATAATGCGTTTTAAAAAACTAGATGAGGTAATTGAACGAGCTAATAATACTTATTACGGTCTAGCCGCTGGAATTCTTACCAAAGATATTGACAAAGCCAATTATCTTGTACAAGGTTTACGTGCTGGTACCGTTTGGGTAAATAATTATAATAATATTACAGCCCAAATGCCATTTGGTGGTTATAAAATGTCCGGCCATGGTCGCGAGAATGGTGAATACGCCCTACAAAATTATACCGAAGTTAAGAGTGTTATTGTTAAGGTTGTTCAAAAGAATTCCTAAAATAACAATAAAATTTATTAAAATTCAGTTGAAATAGTTATAAAAAATGCGAAATAATAAAAAAATGAACACCAAACAAACACTTTTGATAACACAATATATATTAAATCGTCTCCGATTAATTGCAGTGTTTTAACTTACCCCATAAAAATTAATACAAACATTTCTGAGCGATATCGCTTGATAACGATATCGATATCATTGTATAAATTAATTTTACGATTATGTTTCATATATTTAGTATACGAAAATGAAATTCTATATATGAATGGTGATGGTAAAAGTTTATCCAAGTTTAATGTTACAAAAATGGCATTGATTTCTAAGAGTTATTTTAAATGTTTGTTTCTTTTGAAAAACGATTAACCAAAAATATATATTTAATAGTGATATATTTTTATACAAGATAAATCATTTTTAAGAAATAATCGACTTAATTTCACACTTTTGCTCAAAATATTGAGTTAACAATTGAATGAATGAAAAATATATGAAATAAATAATTATTATTAATTATTATAAATTATTTTTTGTACATTTTCAGAGAGATTATGATGATCATGGTTAGAATACAAAAAAAAGAACAAAAAAAAAAAAGGAAAAGGGGAAAGGGATTAAATACCAGCCATATTTTGTACTCGATATTTGAAGAATAATTAAAGGACTAGATTTTCTTTACAACTACACTTTATAAATGAAGTATTTAAAATTACTCTAAACAATTTTAAATAGAACGTTTTTTCGTAAGGTAAGTAAATTATATATTGTACCACATTAAGCAAATCTCAGAGCTCATTATGTTTGGTGTCTTGAAATAGCTACTGTTAAAACTCCTTTTCGATGATGTTGCATAAAAAGAAAAATTTTAGAACATTTAGACAAAGACAATTCTTAAGATACATTACAACAGATGATCAATCTTCTTTGCAATTCTACCATGACATTCCATTCTTGACATTTCCATATTTTTGTATGGTGTAAAAAGTTTTCTGGCTTTCTTTTCTTCTTCTTCTTCTTTTTTTTTTTTGTTGAACAAGCATACAAAATTGTTTATCATTAATAATGTGAATATAAATAGAATTATTTTTAAGATTCCTTTAAAACGTCATCCTTCTCTCCTACATAAATAAATTACAACATTCATTTATCATTTATCATAAATTTTTTACGTACTACTACAATGACACTTTGTCACTGCAGTAGTAAAGTTACAATTGTAATTCTTACATTTTATTGTATGCAATTGCAATAAACAAGAAAATTGTTGCTTCTTATTATTTTATACATGAAAAGCATGAAAAATGTGCTTGAATTTGCCAAAAAAGATTGGCAAACCTTTAAAAGAAATCATTAGAGATCTTATTAATTATATAAATTCTTTGAGTAACATTTTGCTTTTTTAGCTTGGGCAATATATTTCTTTGTTCTAGGTCTATGCGATTATTATTATTGATATTGTCTAATTCTTGGCTCCACAATCGCTTTTAAGTTTATTGGAAACATTTGAAATTATTGCAGGCGGTTTTGTCTTGAATATGGCTAAAATTTTTTAAGAGAATGAAATTAATTATCTTGTTTCTTCGGCTTATTGCTCCATATGACTTTTGGTGATTTATTAATTACATTTTGTAGGGCTTTTGTTTGCTTCTCAATTGAGAAGATAAAATGTTATCAAAGCCAAAGTCATTGAAAACTTTTCAGGAAATTTTGCAATTTATTATGGTATCGAAGTAATTTTGAAGTAGCTTTCATACCAAGAAATTTTCTTGGTTTTTTTTTTTGTCTTTATTAAAACTAAATTCCTGTTTATACTTGATTACAGTACAGTGCCTGTTTAGATTGGCTGATATGGTAGGATATTTGTAATCTACAGCTACTGTACCTTACACTATATTTTTAGGGTATTATAAATTTGTAGATAGATCCATTGTTTCATATACCGATTGCTTCAGAATCACTTTCAGAATGAGTTTAGGTATGCCTGTTCGTCTGTCTGTCCGTCTGTCTGTCTATACGTGAGTTATCCATGCTTAATGCTTAAAATCGGATAATTTTTATCACCACGCCTCATTTATTTCAACCAAAATTTTGACATAAAACACAAAAAAAATTTTATGTAGCAAATATTATGCGGATGGCTCTATTTTTAAGGCTCTACCAAAAAGTAGCACATTTTCCAAAAAAAAAAAAAAAAAAGGTATTACATGGACAAAAGTTACAATTTTTGAATATATTTTAATGAAAATTGGCATTGCCTGACATATAAAACTTATGTGTAGAAAATTACGTTCAAATTGGTCCATTTTTTAAAACCCCTTCCATACAATGAACTTTTCAAATAATTTACAATGTACAAATTTTTTACAATTTCCCTTTTTTTTGGCTTGTAAATGTTTTATGAAATTTATTTATTTAGTCACATTAAGCAAAGTGATGGTGTAAGGTGTTTAATAGTCGCCCCTAATCATCTATACGATTCTTATTTATTTATTTAGATCAATCGAGTTAGTACAATTTTCTGTCTCATGTAAATTCAGTTTCTGCTGATATTTCTTATGTTTTTAAATGTGACATTCTTGTTGATTTGTGGGCACAAAATCTATATAAATTTAACAATAACAATAACAGGATAGTATTAGCAATAACCGTATTAATGAGAACAAGTAAAAAGTACAAATGGTAGTGTAGAAAAAGCCAACCAACCAACTTGCAAAAGCACTTTTTATGAACAAAAAACGATTCAACTTGGCTTTTTCGCTTTCTTCTGTTTCTTCTATTTTTTTTTCCTTTTCCTTGTGTCTTGTGTTTTTTCGTTTTTTTTTTAATGTTTTAATATGTTGGTTAAATTTTATGATTTAAATTATTTATAACGAAGCATAAAAAAAAAGTTTTTTTTTTGCCAAATAACCATTTTCTTTACGGAAATGGCGTTATGTGGGACATGATCGAATAAATAGGCTATTTTTTGAACCAAACCACAAACATGTAGAAAATTTCATTAAAATATCTCTAAAATTGCGAGCTATAGCTGCCATATAAATGGATAGACGGACATACGGACAGATATGCTTAAATTGAATCAAAAAGTGCTTCTTATTCTGTTACTAGATTTTTCATTTAATTAAACGTGATTGTAAAACAAAATAATAAAAATTATAACAATGTAAAATTGTTTAGTTATTTATATCCAGCACCCAGAGGTTTGGGGTTATACTTATTTCATTATTATGCTTGTAACATTCAAAAGGAAGCGTTAAAAGTAGATTTTGAAACGCTTTTGATTAGCATTGAATTTTAAATCGTTTTAGACATGTCTGTCCATCTGTCCATTTGCTCGCATATGGTAAACATTCTCCTGGTCATAAAAAAAAATAAGATAGCCAGCTCATTTCTTGCACAATCATTAAAAGATCATATAGGCGATATTTATCTTAAAAATGGTCCACATCTGCTAAAGAATAAGCTTAGAAAACAATATAAATTTTTTTTTTAAACAAAAATTTCTAGTTTTTCGCTTAAAAATAAAAAACGGATATACACAGAAAGCTGAATTTTTTGGTAAAAATATTAAGGCTCTTATTCTGAAATGTTTATATAGAAATCGTACATATTGCTCTTATAATACCAAATAGGATCTGGATAATGGATAATTCAAGATTTAGCACCAACCAAATAAAATTTTCTTTCTTATAAAACGCAATTAATTATTATTATTTATTATTTAAAATTATATAAACATATGCATGAATTACGTGAGATGCAAATATAAGTCTATAAAAAAAATTATAACCTTGTATATTTTAATCATATTTCATTCTTTATAAAATTAAAGTTCTTTGACAATTCATTTTGACATTCTTTGAAAAATTTATACTCCATACAAATCGTTTATATTTTATGGAAATTTTTTATATTTAGTCTCCAGAATTTTTCATGATAAATTGTAATTGTAATTAATTTTGTAATGAGGCCATTTGATTAAATCATTATTTAAAGGAGAACGGAAAATGAAGAACCAACAAAGATGGTTTTATTATGCTTTCTTTACAGTAAAGTTTATAACAGATCGCTCCATATTTTGAGAAAGAAAAAATAACAACAAATCTATGTTAAAATTTCATAGAATTTATTCAACTAAATACTAAATAAATTCTTTTTAATTTACACAAAAAAAAATGCTTAGAAAAGATGAGACATTATTCGATATATTCGATATTTTATGATGACTTCATATTGTTGTACCTTCTTTTAACTTTTTATTTTAAATGTATATAACTAAATACATTGTTAAGCATGATGATTTTATTGTATTAGTAAGTATTAGACCAATTGTTCTCATAAATCTTGATGAAGACATGAAAATTATTAGCTCGTTTTAGTGCGTTGCGTCTTATTTTGTTTCACAAGTTGTCATATACATTGTTGTCATTTGTCAATCAGAAATTGAGGGTATACTCTTTTTGTTATTATATTTGTAACGCCTAAAAGATAGCGCCACAAGTGGACCCTACAAAATTTTTGCTTAGCATGTGTGTCCTTCCATCTGTCCATTTGTCTGTTTCCTCGCTTGTGTGTAAATATTCGCCTGGTGCCAAAAAAAAGAACATATCAAGCTTAAATCTTTGTAGAATCATTCAAAATTCATGTAAGCTTGTTGGGTCATGAAAATGATCCACATCTGCCAATAGATACGTTCACAAAACAATGTAAACTGAAACAGTTAGAATGTTGAATTTTTGGTAAAAATTTAAAAGCCCTTATTCTAAAATGTTTTACGCAAATTGACCTTACAATACTATATAAGGTTTGGCTGGTGGATATTAAAGATGCGGCTTTAGCAAAATATAATGTAGGTATTTATTATATTTTTATTTTGCAGTGGCATTGTCGCCTTCTTTGAATTCTTGATGAATTTATATCCAACAATCAATAAATCTATTCCGACATATACTTTTTGTTTCTTTCTTTCTTGCCACGTATATACCATAAATTAGAGAGAGTGACAGAGACAGAGACAGAGAGAGAGAGAGAGTGTGTGTGAGATAGATAGAGAGACATAAAAAGAAAGAGTTAAATGTAAAGCGAGGAAAATCTGATATTTTTGTGATGTTGCTAATAATGATGTTGCTAATAATGATGATGCTGATTATTATTGTAACATATGCCGCTTTGTTTTTTATAGATTTATGTGTGACTAGATCACAATATTATGCACCAATTCATTTAGATCAAAATTGTTAATTTTCGAAAAAGAATGAAAATCTCTTTGAAAAAGAAAAAATTCAAAACAAATTGAAAACAGCAAGGAAATATAAGACTATAAGAAATAATTATAGAAAAAAAGAGTCTTTATATTGTAGTTGATCGAGGCTGATCATTAAATATCTTACAATATATTTTTATAAAGAAAGAATCTTCAGAATTGTTAATATTTCCATATAGAAACTTTTTACAAAATAAATCTTTGTATGGGAACTTATCATAATAATAGTCTAATATTAGCCATAATTATTACCGGGTAACTTTGGACCAAAGTATGTTTACATAACAAATTTTATACGTTTAATTTTAAAATAGCCCTCTATACTTTAATAATAAGTTTATATGGACAGATGGAAGAACAGACAGAAGGACAAATGGCGGTTGTAGGGACAAGCTTAAATTGCATATAATGAATCCAATTTGTGATATTTATGTATATATTTCACAAATTTTGTTAAATGAACTTTTTTTCTTAGAAAATTCGATACAAAATCAAGGAATTTAATAGATTTTGTTAAAGTATTTCGTTAGCTATTTCTATTGAATTTCTAAATCTCAGATAGCAACTTTCTATAAATGAAATATGATTTTAATTATTTTGATCTAAACAAAATAGCAGAAAAACAAAAGAAAAAATCCCACTCATAAAATTAATTCTTTTCTCTGCATCGTTAATTTCCATTAATTTTTTACTTTTTCGTATTAAATTAAATTTATAATTCGTAAGATTTTTAAAGATTATGCCAAAATTACAGTTATAATAAATATGTCTAGATGTTTGTAATACTTTAACTTTTGTAAGCAATAACTGGCCCCTTTATATGGCTTATATAATCTGAAAATGCCTTACACACCCAATAATTTTTTAGATGCGATACTTTAATTTTATAGTCTAATTTTTCAGTTTTTATTTTGATTATCTAAAATATTTCAAAGACTGCATGCAAATATGGCTATCCATTCAATTGAGATTGGTATTATTAAAAACAGATTTCATTTTAAAAATTTCATAAATAATTCTCGATTTTTTTAAGAGCCTTACAAGTGGCCAAGTGACCAAATGTTAAAGAATGTTAAACAAAAACGACATTAAAATTATGAAAATCATTTGATAAAACTACCAAATGATTTATTTTGAAATATTTCGGACATTTGGTTAATTAGTAACTGTACAAACACATATTTATTGAGGTTATGATTTTTATATAATATCAATTGATCGATTGATGGTATACTTGAAAGATTTATTTGATTGAAATCCTAAATAATTGTAAAAAAATTGAATTCTCAAATATTCAATTAATTTCGTCTAGAATTTCATTTCAATTATTTACAATTAGTTTACTCTACTTTTTTTTTTTTTCTTAATAAATAGTGAAAGTAGTCGATTGCGTAGAGTCTGCTTTGTCTAAATTCCTAAAAAAAAAAGGAAAAAAATTGAAAAAAAAATGCCTTAATAAATATTTTTTTTTTTATAAACATGCAACAAAACTTATAATTACAACCGGTACAACTTGTAAAATGACCTTGATAACTATTCATCATTAAATGAAATATCATGATACCATCACTATAGCAATACAACAACAACAACAACAACACAACAACAACAAGCAATAATAATAATAATAATAACAATAATAATAACAATAAATTATGCCATGCACAAACATGTGTAATATTTTGCTCACAATTCAATTTATTAAAAAACATTAAAAAGAGGAGAAACAGAAAAAAAAGGAAAAGTTATTCATCTGAAAGATAAGCGAATATTTAATTATAAGTTAAAATATACCGTTTTATACTCTACATATCATTTAGTGGTACAAGGAATACGGTATTATAAATTTGTATAGATATTTGTAACATCCAAAACGAATTAAGATAAATCTAACTTTTACTACACTCAAAATTACTTTCCGATTCAATTTATCCATTTGTCTATCCGTCTGTCTGCCTGCTTGCCTGTCTGTCTGCCTGCCTGCCTCTTATCAAACTACTGGTTGCAATTTTTAACATATCTTTCAGGTTTGATCCAAAGAGGAATCCCACTGAAAATGTTGAAAGTTGGTCCATTTTTACGATGATGCCACGTAGAACGTCTTTCTTTAGAATCTTTAAATTAAATGAACAAAAATTAAAATTTTGTATAGATTTGAAGAAAACTGCGGCTTGTTTTTACATTTGATTATTGAAATGATATGTACCAAATTTTAAGTAGATTGGACCGTTATTACGAACCCTTCTTATAAAAAGCCTTTTTCGAAAGAAAAGGGGCCGCTATATGGAAAAAAGTAAAAATTTTGAATAGATTGTAACAAAAGTTGACACGTTATTGCATTTAAACATGCAAAATATGTGTGCCAAATTTGGTCTATATCGGTCCATTTTTTTGGAAACCCTTCCATATAAAGAACTTTTCAAATAATTGAAAAATTGCAATTATTAAATTTTTAATCATATTTAGCAAAATGTTGCAGGGTATTTAAGAGTCGATCACAAATGAATTCAGAATATATATACAAAATTGTTTGGTAAAAAATAAATTGGTCCATAGGTTCAACTATTACTCCCTGAAAGTCTAAGTTTTATGTTCAAAGATCAGATTGCTTTTAGTGAACTTTATTTTCACAAAAAAATAATTTAACATGAAATTTGTTTAAAATATTTAAATAATAACATTAGATTTTTTAGATTAGATACCAATTTTTTCGTTTATTTATTTGACTAATTTGGTATTATGCCTGTTGGAAACTTACTTTTATTTCGCAGAGACTCAACTTAGATCTAAATGGCGAACCATCTTAAAGGAAATGAATTAATCAAAATAAAATTCCCATTTATTTCTTCAAATCCTTCTGATTTTCTGTATTTTTTTTTGTTTGTTTGTTTTTTGCTTTTTGATATTTTACCATAAAACTGATAATCATCTTTTTGTGCGATTTTATTTTATTTTTATCATAAATTGAAAATATAATTAAAACTGTTATAAATAAGATTAATAATTAAGTAATTAAATATGAAAATCATTAAAATAATAAGTGGCACAAATTAGTCATTTAATATATAAATAATTGAAGCATTTAGATATCTATTTGTCGTACGTTTAACATCATTTCACGGGGTCCCGCTTGCGAAAATTTTCAAACCAAAAAAAAAAAAAGAACAACAATAGCAAAAATGAAAAAAAATTAAAGAAAAGACAAAATAAAAAAATCATGATTAAATTATAGCAAAAGTTAAAAATATGGTAGTGGATCGCTATTGATTCTAATTTACCTCTATCCTTATCATAAGGTATATAAGCACTTTATAGTCGGTCGTGGTCGTTTTTTAAGTACCCTAAGTACCTTAAGTATTCTACTTTCCTTGGTGTGAGTAAAAATTCATGTAAATTTTCAAGTGAAGAAAGTTGAGGAAATTCGAATTTATAGGTGAGGGGTTTCAAAATAATGGAACAAGTTGGATCATATTTGGTACACATAAAGTTTTCATGACAAAATACAATAAAACGTCAATTTTCGTTAAAATATATTTATAATTGCAATTTTTTTCGATACGATGAGATTTTGTTTGAAAAAACCGTTACATGGGGAGAGTACGTAAAAATAGGCCAAGCTGGTTCAAATTTGGCACACATATTTCTTGTAGTAAAATACAATAAATCGTTAATTTTTGTTAAAGTACAATCAAAATTATAACGTTTTTCCATACAACAATGTTTGTTGTTGAAAAATGATTCAATGATCGACCACATTCCATAAATATTAAATTATAATTGTTTTAATATTCCGCACCATATTACGAACTATAAATTGAATATGTCAATATCGCATCATTACAAATAATATGATAATTTTTTTTCTTTTTCTTTTTTGCTTCTCCTTGTAATCAATTGATTTTTCATACTCACCTTACTTCATTTCATACAAAAATTGTTTTATATTTAGTTAAATAGATTCTAATCTAACACCTAGGTCATTAAATCTTTGTTCTTAAATATATATATGTGACAAAATATAATTTACCAAACACTCAGAGATTTGGCAGTGTACTCATTTTGCCATTATATTTGTAAAACTTAAAAGCTTCATCACCATCAAATTGTAAATCAATTTAGACATGTCCATTTGTCCATTTGCCCATTTGCCCATTTGCCCATTTGCCCAATTGTCCCTGTATGGAAAACATTCTTTTGATAGCATACAAAAAAAAAAAAAAAACTGAGATATCGACGACAAATTGGACAGATGATTGAAAATTTATGTACTTTAGTTGGTATTGAAAATGGGCCAAAAATAAAATTTGTTAAAAAAAAAAAAAATTAAAATTTTTTTTAGAACTTAATATGAAATAGCTAGAAAACTGAAATTTTGTACAAATATTAAGGTCATTATTTTACAAAGTCCAAATGAAATTATGCAACTTGAAATTATCGGCATAAGTATCTTAAATGATCGAATAGGAATTGGAATTAAGATTTGATTCCAGGTCAAATATAATTTTTTGCAATTTTTTATTTTTATTTTATTTGTGACATTTTTATTGTAAAACCCTAAACACTGATACCCAGAGTTTTAATAGCATTTTCAAGTTTTTAAGTATTATTTATTTATTTTCTATAAAATAATAACACGTCACTCAATAAGTGTAGGCAATTACATTTGATCTTAATTTTTATGTGTACTCAATTGAATGATTTAAAAAATGAATTCATAAACGAAATATAGGAATCAATTTTAAGATGACATTTCATATAAACATCATGGATTCTGAAACATTTGGTAACTTATTGGTTGGTTAATTTTTTTTTAACGATTTAATAGGCCGTATAAATTTAAATATATTTCAACAAATAAAATAGAGCAGACACATACACATACACACATATACACATACACAAATACACAACGAAACATATTAGAATATTCTGAATGAGTAAATTGGCATGAAAACCATTTTGTTCAATGTAGCCTGATGATGATGATGATGATGATGAATTCATAAATCAGGCATTTTCTAGTTAACCAAGTTATTTTAATTTTTGTTGCTATTGCATAACATTTTTCAGTTGTTATATTATAACATAAATATAATACGTTATATGCTGTTCAAGTACAATCAAATAAAACGGTTATATTTGAGATTTATGAAGAGCGATCTTACTCAGATGGATAGATAAATATTAAGTTATTTATTTAATTATGTTTAACATGCAAATAAATTTCTTATATAAAATATTAATATTTGAATAATTGCAGTTATCAATTTATTAAGAAATTTCCAGTACAATTATAACAAGATCCATGCAATTTCTAGAAATTTGAAAGTCATTTTTTTGTAAGTGGCCATTGTTTAGATAAAATTTATATAGAGCTGAGTGAGAGCCCATAATGAATGGATATATATTTAGGAATATTGAAATTACATACATTAATAAAAATTTACATTTGCACTTGTAATGCAGAAGGGTATTATAAGTTAATGCAGATGTTTGTAACATTTAGAAAAAGTCTGAAAAAAACCCATTTTCTATCAATTTTTTTGGTAGCATAATAAAAGATATTGAGCACAAATTTTGCTAGAAATATTGGTACTACTTGCAGGCCGTTTAATATTAAAAATGAAATTTGAAAATTGGTTATAAGACACGCCCATAGTACCATGTAAACTAAGAACACTTCGGTTCTTTTAAGCAAATTTCTGTGAAATTTTGGCCAATTTTTGTTTTTTTTTTTTTTCTGGATTTTATAAAATTTGCATTTTCGCAAGCGGAATCCGAAGCGCAACTTTTGGGTGCTGGATATAAAACAAGTCCAGTTTAAAGTGGAGGTATTTAAAAAAAAAAGTTTTGAAAATAATTCCATTTTGTTTATGCTTTGTAAGGCATGAATTTTTATGAATAAATCAATTTATATGATCAGGAATATTACAAGTCGCAAAAATCCACCAAACAGAGTAACGGGTACCCAAAGCGGGAGGCTATTATTTTGAAAAAATAAGTAAAAAAAAATTTATATAAAAATTGATTCAAAATTCTGCATAAAATGTTTGAATATGGCAAGTTACGAATTGACTTTATCAAGATTAAGAGGTCCAACATTGGAAGATTATTCAGAGTAAAGTCTTTAGAATTTTGAATGAATTTTCTTTCTTAGTCTCATTTACATTCTCTGCTTCTATCTCTATATCTATCTCTATCTTTATATCTATCTTACTCTTTCACTCTTTCACGTTCTCATTCTCTATCATTTTCAGAAGTCTTGTCGCTTCTCTTTCGTTGACTTTTGATTACGGCATTTAAAATGTGATAGTCTTAAGCGCAGATGTAACGCGTACGCGTATGCGTAAGCGCAAATGTAAACGTAAGTCTTAATCTTAGTTTTGTTGTTGTTATTAGTAACATTACTATTATTATTATTATTATTATTATTATTATTTTTATTATTATTATTATTTATTATTATTGTTGTTGGTATTTTCTTTATGAAATTACAATTAATCGATGGTTCATGGGCTCGCTAAATAATCATGATGGTGGTGTGTTAGTGTTGGTTAGTGTGTTAATGTGTGTGTGTGTTGTTTATTGTTTGAATGTTTGATAAGCATATGGTTGATTAAAGCCAGTCTTTTTTTGGCTGATGCATTCAGCAACACAATGCTGAATGTTATAGCCACGAAACACCTTGAGTTAGTTTGTTGTGAGACGTGTTTCTGAGAAGGTGGCGGCGGATCAAATATATAAAAATTCACAAGAAATAACAATTGATATGAATAAGATATAAAACGTAAAGAAAAAACGCGTCGGGTGTTGTGGCAATCTAATGCGTCTTTATTTTTCTTTTTGGATTTTTTACTCTTTTTATTTTTGCCTTTTTCGTTTTTCGTTTTTTGTTTTGTGTTTTTAGTTTTGGGTTGAAGGTGTGCAAGTGATTGGTTTTTAGAAATTTTGCGCTGTGCTTTTTTCTTCTTCTTCTTTTCTTCCTTTTATTATGACTAATATTATTACATTTCGTTTGGTATATTTTTATGGAGCGTTGTACGTGATTTTATTGTAAAATATAAGAAACACAACAACAACAACAACAACAACAACAACAACAATAACAGCAAAAAAGAAATTCAAAAACAAAAAGTAACAGAAATTGTTAAGCAATTGAAAATTCCGTTAACGTTTCGTTTGGCATTTTTCTTTTTCTTGTTTTTGTTAATTTTGTTAATTTTTTTCTTCTTTCATCACACATTTTCTTTATTTATTTACATTTTTTTTCTTTTCAATTATTTTTTTTTTGCGTTTTTTAATTTTCTTTTGCTTTAATTTTTTGATTATTTTTTAATTTCTATTAAACTTTTATTAATTAATTAGAAAAAAAAAACAAAACAAAAATGTTTCTTTTTTTGGTATTTGCTTATGAGACGAAAAAAAATCTTAATTGCAATGATAAATTAAATTAAATTAATTTAAATCAAATTAAGCTAAATTAAACTACAATTTAATTACGCCAAATTAACTAAAATTCAATTAATCTAAATTAAATTAGTCTACATTAAATTAAATGAAAATAAATAAAATTAAAATAAATAAAATTAAATTAAATTAACTTAAATTCAATTAAATTAAGTAAAAATAAATAAAATTAATCTGAATTAAATTAAATTAAGTTAAATTAAAACAAATTAAATTACATGTTAATTAAATTAACGTAAATTGAATTAAATTAAATATAAATTAAATAAAATTAATCTGAATTAAATTAATTTCAATTAAATTAAATTAAATTAAATTAAAACAAATTAAATTAAAAGTTAATTAAATTAACTTAAATTCAATTAAATTAAATATAAATTAAATAAAATTAATCTGAATTAAATTAATTTCAATTAAATTAGGTTAAATTAAATTAAATTAAAACAAATTAAATTAAAAGTTAATTAAATTAACTTAAATTCAATTAAATTAAATATAAATTAAATAAAATTAATCCGAATTAAATTAATTTCAATTAAATTTGGTTAAATTAAATTAAAACAAACTATATTAAATGTTAATTAAATTAATTTAATTCAATTAAATTACATGTAAATCAAAAGAAATTAACCTGAATTAAATTAAATTAAAATAAGTTAAATTAAATGTTAATTAAATTAACTTAAATTCAATTAAATTGAATATAAATTAAATAAAATTAATCTGAATTAAATTAAATTAGATGATAATGGAAGAGAAAGAAAATTGGAAGAAGAAATTTAGAAAAAATTTGATAAAATATATTTTCTTTCAAATTTTTCCATTTCAAGGTTTTTTTTAATGGAAAAATTTCGTTACCATAAGAAAACAAAAACGCAATTAATTCGAATTTTAGATATTAAACATTTATATTTTTAAAAAGCAGGTTTCATAATTATGCTTATTGTTATTATTGTTACTTATTTTTAACTATCTAAAAAATAAAGAGAGAAATTTAAAAATAATACAAAAAAAAAGATTTATACGAAAATATAAACAAAAATAAAAAAGCAGCCAGCAAAAGTTATGTTTTCTACGTAAAACAAGTGTGTTTAGCACACATACATACACATACACACACACACACACACACAACACACCACACACACACAAAACACACACACATACAAAAACTTAGACGGACAGATAGATAGATAGATCGACAGACGGACAGACAGCCATTTACATACATATAGACATTTAGACAAATAAATAATTGGAACAAATTGAATAGAAAAGTTATAAAAGTATTACAAATAAATCAAAGTAAAAATCAAAAAGTCAAAATGAAATTAAAATAAAAAAAATTCAAAATGAATTTAAAACCAAAAACAAAATTCGATCAATTGAAGATGATTTTTCAATATTTTTTTCTTTTAAACTGATCAAAACATAAAAAACAAACAACCAAAAAAGAAACAGTAAGAAAAAGAGAAAGTAACAAAAAAAACCTGTAATTTTTAAATAATTTGAAAAAGTCGTTATATGAGATGGGTGGTATTCCAAAAAATGGATTATTTGAAATCAAAATTGATTTATTTATTCATTCAAATCATCTTTCCTTTTTTTTTAAATGCAAACAAAATTGTACAATAATTTGTCGTACTTTTCAACTAAGCATTAAGAAAAAGTTTATCAAAAAAAAATGTGAAGTGATCTAAACCAAATTTACGCCCATGTCTTAATTTTGTATACCTTTAATTCATTAAAGTAAAACAAAAAAAACGTACAAAATGTTTCAGTCAACCAAAAAAAAAAAAAAAAAAAAAAATAAAAAGAATGTTTAACGGAAAGTTTATGGAAAATAGGGGTCAGTGGTGATTAGTGATTAGTGATTAGTGATTAGTGATTATAAATTATTATATAATTTCATTAATTTGTAATTTTAATTTTTGTGGAGAAAATTATATGTAAATTACACTCACGGAAAGCTTTGAGACGCATGGCTCATAAAAAAATAAAAGCAATTTAATATGGATTTAATAAAATGGATTCATATAAAATCATTTGTTATAAATTCAAAATTAATGAAAATTAAACAAATTAAAAGTTAGTGATAATTAATAAAAAATTAATAAGAATTAATAAAAATTAATAAAAAATTATCAAAAAAAAAACAAATTAATGAAAATGTATAAAATTTATTAAGTTTAAATTTTATATATATAGACAATAGACGGACAGATGGACAAACGGCCAGACAGACAAGTCAAGTCTACATGTATTCTAAATTTGATACTGATCCAAGGATATTTATCGATATTTTCCTTATGCTTATTTTTGGTGTATATTTTAATAAACTATCTAATCTATTGCCTTGCACCATTAAATTTGGTATTATAAGAAAAAAGGAAACAAAATTAGATTAATAATTTGGGAAAATTCAGTTGTCATGATTCATAAAAATTTATATCAATTAAGAGTTTAAATTCTGTATATTTATATTTGGCATTTAAAATTGCAAATGTACTTAAGATTTAGAGGGAGAGTTTAAGAGATGGCAGCCCTACTTTAGATTGTATTGTTCGATTTAGCATTATTAAGTCGTACCGATTAAATATCTATTTTAGAATCGATTAAATATCATTTATGGAATTTTTATAATGAATTTATAAATTGTAATTTTACTAAAACTTAATAAATAGATCTGTACGGCCCGGAAAAAAAAAACTGGCCACAATTATATTAATTTTGACCAATTTCAATCGAATCGTTTGATTTATTTATGACATAGAAAAGTTTTTTTTTTCAAACATTTATATAGAAATTTATAGTATTCAAAATTTTTGAAAATTTCAATCAAATCGAATTATATTTTTTACTATAAAAAAAAATAAAATTTTTCGAAAATTCATATTTTTTATGGAATTTCATAATATTCAAAAATTTCCAAAAATTTTAATCGTATTGGTATTTATGTATGACAGTTGGCGGGAAATGTAGAAATGAGTTTGTTATAAAAAAAAAATGAAATTTTTCAAAGTTTTTGTTGTGCGTTAATAAAAGACTAAATAAAAATAAACCATATAATTTGGGGGAGGTGGCCACACAACAGACGAAGCTTAAGAAGCCTTATGTGAACAAGAAGAAGAAAAAGAAGAAGAAGAAGAAGGAGAAGAAAAAACAAGAAGAAGTAAAAGGAGACCGGATCATTTGTATTGTGACGTAATGAAATCTATAAATAAACAAAAAAAAATTTCCCATTTTATGGGAATTTATTTTGTTTTTCGTTTTGTAGTCTCATTTTTAAGTTACATCTTTACATGCTGCTTTAACGGGTTTTTTTGTTTTGATTTTTGTTTTCTTGTTTTTTTTTTTTTTTTTTTGTTTTTTTGTTTTGATTTAATCATGTGTATAAGAGAAGTGTTACTCAAGGTTCACTATAAAACATTGTGTCCTACTTAGTTGTGGCAGTTAATAAATTAACTCATATTTACTTTGTAACCTATGATTAAATTAACGAATAATCGTATAAAACAGAATTGATGAAAAATGAATAATGACTCTTGAATACGCTACGGATCAAATATCATATGTAATGTGAAATTCAATTAAGATGTACGAAACTTTTTATAGGGTTAAGATTCAAGTGATATTCACTTGTGATCAAATCGGTTCTGATCAACTCTAGTCAGTTCTGATAGGTTTTGGTCAGGTCTATTCAACTCTAGTCAGTTCTACTAAGGTCTGGTTAATGCATGTCAATTTTAGTCAGTTCTAGCCAATCTAAATGATTTATGCTAGCTTCTAGTCAGTTCTGAATAGTTCTGGTTGGTTCTGGTTGGATATGATTGGATCTGGTTGGATATGATTGGTTTTGGTTGGTTCTGGTTGGCTCTGGTTGGTTCTGATTGATTCTGCTTGAGTCTGGTTGGATCTGCTTGGATCTGGTTGGTTCTGGTTGGTTTTGGTTGGTTCTGGTTGGTTTTGGTTGATTCTGGTTGGTTCTGGTTGGTTCTAGTTCGTTTTGATTAGTTCTGGCTCCTTCTAATTAGTTCTGGTTCGTTTGGGCTCGTTTTGGTTTGTTTTGATCGTTTTAGCTCGTTTTGGTTCATCTTGGCTCGTTTTGACTTTTAATGACTCCTTCTGTGTAGTTTAATTTATGTGCTATATTTTCTTGTTTCTATTGATTTCTTGAAATACCGTTAAAACTTTTTGGAATGAAATTTATTACTTGACTATTTACAAAAATGATCATTGTTCAGTAATTTAGGTATCTGTAACAAATCATTTATTATTCTATATGAATTTTGTTTTTATGGGCAAAATAACAAAAGACTTAAGACACAAACTCGATTATTTAGTATTTATTTTTAGGCTGTTGATGGTTCTTCTTCTTCTTATAATTACTTTATTTAGTTTAAAAATTAAAATTAAATTAAAATTAATTGAAAATAATTGTGAAGTTATTTTTAATTGAAAAATAAATAAATTTATTAAAATTATATGAAAATTTAAATGCATTAATATTTATTGTAGGGTATTTTATAATCATCCTTAATTTAACCAACTAAATATTTTCCATTTACATGCATAAAATAAACAAAACAAAAAGAAAACCCCATTTTTATGTTTTTTATATTTTATGTTTTGTTTTCCGTTTTTCGGCAAAATGTTTACAAATGCGCCAAATAAGACGTAAGACATAAGACATAAGTATAAATAATTTTAAGCAATAAACACTAATTTGTTAGTAATAGATTCATTTAATTAAATGTATATATAAAAAAAAATAATGCATACAAAGTGTAATTTAATGTAGATATTTACAAAAAAAAAAAAAAAAAATTTAGAGAATTAGGAAAACAATAAGAAAAAGTTTACGCAACATTTTCTGTGTGTGTGTGTGGAGGGTTTTTTTTTCATTTAATTTTTTATTTTGTTTCTATTTTTGTTTCTGTTTTCTTTCTGCTATTTATTTTCAAGGTCTCTGATACTTAAAAGCCAATAAGTTAAAAGGTGCACAGATCTTTTGTATATTATATGAAAATTGTTATTAATTCAAATAACAAATGAAAATATTAAACATGATTGTTGACGACTTTTAAATACCCTACATAATTCTAGTTTATCCAAAAAAATGTATATCAAAAAAATTAGGCAAAAATTAGGAAAGTAAATAAAAACTGTAATTTAGTAAATGATAAAAAAAGTTTGTTATATGTGATAGGCGGTTCAAAAAGTGGACTAATATGTATCAAATTCGGTGCGTATATTTTCTATGTTAAAGTACAGGGCAACGGTACTTTTCGCTAAAACTTATGCGAAATTCAATAAAAGCTTCGTTTTTTGAAATTTTTTGTGAAAAAAGGAGGAGTTTTTAAAAATAGTTCGATCTCGATCAAATTAGTTGCACATATTTTTTATGTCAAAATACAAGATAAAAAGCCATTTTCATTAAATTGTAATCAAAATTGTAAAATTTATTCTATATAAACCTTGTTTTTTTCGAAAACGATCGTTATATGGAAAGAATTCACAAAAATGGTTTGATCTCGAACAAAATTGTTTTTCATGCCAAATTAGTATTATTTGTCTTTTTTCATTGAATTATATTCAAAATTGTAACTTTTTTCTTTATAACGGTTTTTTTTTTTTTAAATAAGCATTTTATGGGCATGGTCTAATGTTAGTTAATTTTCCATAGAGTTTGTGTATGGACCAAAACCTTTTTTATGTACCAAATTTCATGAAAATATTTCAATAATTGTCAACTGTAACATCATAACAGATAGACGGACGTACAGACATGTCTAAATCGATTCAGTATTTCAATGATGATCAAGCAGAATATATTTCTAATTTGAACCTTTTCTGTATTATTTTGGTTTTAGTTATTACAAATCATTTTAATAAACTAGCAAATCTCTGGGTGGTGTTCTTTTAAGAAAAAAAAAAAAAAAAAAAGAGAGAGAATTTTATTCAAACAAAATAACGACGAACAAATCAGGTTTCTTAATTACTACAATAATTTATTCATATAATAAATATCACAAATGAAAGAAAAACACATGATTAATAATTTTTAATATAATAGTTAATTATTGAAAATCTATTATATAGAAAAATAAGTAGAGAAGTTTATCAATTTAAATAGAAATGAAATCAATGATCAATGCAAAAATTTTATATGAAAAGTAATCGATTTTTACAATTTTATCGTTCATACTTTTATTAAAATATCATATAATAAATTTTTAATGCTTTTCGCTTAAAGTATAAAGTAAAAGTTAAATATAGAAAGTAAACGCTCACAAGATAAATTAATATGAACATTTTAAATCTTTCATTTAACTTTCGGATTCAATGAATCAAAAGTTAGCGAATACATAAAGAAAAGAAAAAAAAGAAAAAGAAAACACTTCTTATATGAATTTGGAAATGTGGGCGTGCCATTTAAAAAATTTTAAAGCATTTTAATGCAAGTGACGATTGTAATCATTTTTAGTTGCTTTAGTCCCGAACCATCACAAGCGATTCCAAATGGTTAAGTTTTTCAAATCATTTATGAATATATCACAATTTCGCAAATCTATTTTGGGACAACATTTGTAAAATGTTGCATTAGATCGTTTAATTTTATGCATAAAATCTCATAAAATAATTTTTCTATTTAAAAAACTTTACAAATTGAAATATTTGCACTCTCTTGAAGTTTTTTTCGCTTGCGTTTTCCTTTTTCTTTTTTTGCAGTTTTACTTTGTTCAATTTACAAAAAAAATTTTTTTTAAAGTTTCTTTTTTTAAAAAAAAAACCATATCAAACGATTTGATTTTAATGTTTTTTTTGAAATAATTTTTGTTTTTTTTTTTTGTTTATTGCCTTAGAAACTGGCTTGCTGTTGATTTGTTACACAAAAATATATATACAAAAAATTTATATTAAGTTTTATTTAATCATATAAACAAAAAAAAAACATACGAGAAATGAGAAGAAGAAAATGTGAGGAGAAAAAAATGTGTGGTGAATAAAAGTTATTACAGTAGAAAATAAAATTTTAAATTGCAATTATTTAAAAAATTCTTTCATGGTTTACTATAATTCAAGAAAATAATCAAGTAATCAAACGAAAAGAGAGAGAGAGAGAGAGAGAGAGAGAGAGAGAGGGAAACCAAAAAAAAAAAGCGAAAAGTAAAAACTAAATGTAAATTATAGACAAAACAAAAACTGGTCTCGCACACAGAAAAAAGAGAAAATTTCAAATAAAATCGAAAACAACTTTATAACAAAAAAAAAAAACAAAATAACACAAAAATAATTAAAAAAAAAAATAGTAATAGTAGCAACAACAGAAATAATAGCTACATTAACAGCAGCATCAACAACAACAACAACAACAATAATAATAATAATAATAATAATAATAATAAAAAGAAAAATATATTTGAAAAACGAAAAAGAAAGAGAAAAAAAAAGAGAAGAAAAAACATGAATTTAGGGGTCGTTAGCAGGCAACTTATGTGTCGGTGTCGGTGTTACCACTCACATAATTCACATTGCTGGCCAAATATTAGTTTAACTGTTATCGCTGTATTCACAAATCTAATACTGTTGATGAGCTGTACCATTGATGTTAAAGCACAAGGTAAGTCACTTTATGATAAATACACTTGTTTAAGCATCTCGATTTTTATGCATCTTTGTTGGTATTTTATGAGAAATACGCGAAACAGCAAAGCAAAGTAGACAATCACAAAAAAAAAAAAACAACAAAAAGAAAAAGAAACAAATGAAATACAAAACGGAAAAGACCTTAAAAGAAAACAATTGAAGGGAAATTTATTTAATTTCTTTTCTTTTTTTCATCGTCTCCCAGAGGTAAAAATCTGGATGGCTGGCCATCTGTCCATCTGCTCACTTGTCCATCTCGTCATCCGTTTGCGATCTGTCCATACGTCCATCTGTTTAAATATCCATCTGTCCATACATCCGGGGGGCAAAAAGTCCCGAGAAGCACCTGCTCAACTGGGAGTGGCTCATGAGATGGTCGCTGGTGATGCCGGTCATCAGGGTGCATCATGAGTTCACAAGATCGGTTCCAAAGATTTAATTTGGTACCACAGGATCACCAGTTTTAATATGCCCATAGTGGTGATAATGAGGTTGGCTTCGTGGGGGCTGTGATGCCCATGTCGAGGGCGTCGCTCGTTCAAACATATTTATATGCTTGTCGTGCAGGGTGCCATTTCCTGAATAAAATGGCTAGCTGGGTAGGCTTATTGGGCTAAGCTAATCTAAGGCGAGGAGTAATAGGAAGACTCCGAATCTTTACACCAAAGATTACGCCATGTATATAAGGTGCGATACAGGCTTTAAATTGGAAGCTAGTCATGACGGTGGCATGCACCCTGTGTGACGTGTCTACCAACGCCAGCGATCAAATCTACAATTGTGTACCATGCATTTGAGCCTTCACGTCAAGTATGCATGTAAAACACTAACTGTTTGTCCATACGTCCATCTGTCTAAACGTTCATCCGACCATACGTCCATCTGACCGTGCGTCCATCTGCCTATACGTCGTCCATCTTTCTAAACGTCCATAAGCCCATCACATTGTATAGTGCTCTGAAAGTGGTCCATCAAGTGGATTTAAGCCGTCTTTTTTTTCATCTTTTTTTTAACTTCTCTTTCCTTTTAAAGGCTAAATGTCAGAGTCACGTTAGTAAATTGTTCTATTGTCATCATAAGTGGTTGTGGTCATTGTAAATAAATATAATTTTCCATCAAAATTTTTTTTGTACATAAAAATAAAAATGAAAAAAATTATTTGTAGGCGAATGACTTTTTAAGTTTTTTTTTGTCTTTTGTTTTTTGTTTTTTTTTTTGTATTGTACTGCGGCAAATGTCAAGGTTTTGTTATCAAACAATATTTAGCAATTTACTTCTAAAGCGCTTTAAAAACATTTTAATGTATTCGCTTAATTAAAAAGCAAAAAACTGAAAACAGAGAACAAAAAAAAAAATGAATAAATAAAATAAATTACAAATTTATAACTTTTGTTAATCATTTTGAAATTAAGCTTTATTTTTGTGTAAACTTAACAGGCAACTTATTAGAAACTTTTAAAATTCTTTTCTAATGGATGGAACTGGTAAAGAATAAAACTACATAAAACAAAACAAAAAAACTTTAAATTAAATTTCAAAGATAATTCTTAATTATACATTTATATATATAAAATAATATATATAAATGGTTTTGCGCTTTACTCATGATTTTGTAAAAATTTTCATAATGTAAAGCATTTGCTATTGTGTGTAGATTTGTGTTTTTCTGTCTGTCCGTCCACTCGTACATCTGTTTATACGTCCATTTGTCTGTACGTCCGTCTGCTCAGACGTCTATCTGTCCGTACGTCTATCTGTCCGTACTTCCATCTGTCCATAGGTCCATCTGTTCATACCTGCATCTGTCCGTACGTCCATCTACCCATACGTCTCCCTGTCCGTTCGTTCATCTGGCCATACGTCCATCTATTCGCACGTCTTCCTGCCCGTAAGTCCATTTGTCAGTAAGTCCATGTCTCCCTACGTCCACTTGTCCGTATGTCCAACTGCCCGTGCGTCCACTTGTTCGTAAGTCCATTTTTTCATACGTCTATCTATCCGTATGTCCACCTGTCCATACGTCCATCTGACCATACGTTCGCCTGTCCGTACGTCCATCTGCCAATACCTCCATCTGTCCGTACGTCCATCTGCCCATACGTCCATCTGTCCGTACGTCCATTTGTCAGTATGTCCATCTGTCCATGCGTCCACATGTCCGCATGTCCACTTTCTGCATGTCCACCTGTCCGTACATCCATCTATCCTGTCCAGACGTCCATCTGTCCATACGTCCATCTGTCCATATGTTTATCTGTCCATCCGTCCATCTGTCCATCCGTCCGTCTATCCGTACGTTCATCTGTCCATCCAATTGATGCTGCCGGCGTTGTCGATAAAGTCATAAAAGAGCACAACAAATTCTGATCATCATCTTTATTATCATCTTTATTATTAACTAGAAATATTCGGACTAATCGTAATTAAAGCTTGTATTTGATTTCATTTTTCATTTTGTTTGCACTGTTGTTGTTATTATTCTTTTTATTGCTACTGTTTCTGCAATTTCATGCAGTACACACCAACACCAAGATTTGTTGACATTTTAACCCACAAATATTTTGTTAACTCTCCTGATAAAATCTTTCTATATATCAATCAAAGTCTGTTTATTTTTTCCTTCATTTATTTAAAAATTTTTTTTTTTTTTGGTTATTTATTTATTTACTGATTGATTTATTTTATATTATTTTCTTTTCTTCAATTGTACGTTAATTAAATGAAATACATGTGACAATCAATCTGCAATAATATCGTGTATCAGATCAGTTTCCATGTTAAACATCAAAACAAGCATCTGCTAAAAATAAAAAAAAAAATAACAACAAAATTGTTGGATTTTTCCTTTTTATTCATTTATTTATTTACTTATTTATTGTACAATAGAAATGTGCAATAAAATAACAATAACAACAAATACAAAATAACGTAAAAATAAAATAAAATGTTTAGTAAACAAATAACAAATTTATAGTAGGTAGATTAAAGTCGACTCTTAAATACCCTAAATCAATTTTCTTAATCTGTTTAAAAAGTCAAATAAAATTTCAAGTGAATAAACAAAAGAATTTTTTAATTAAAAAAATTTTTTTTTCAAAGGTTCATTATATGGGAGGATGGTCAAAAAATGTACAGATCTAGATCAAATTTAATACATAATAATAATAATTTATGACAAAATATAACAGAAAGTAAATGTTTTTGTAAAAAATCAAATCAAAATTGTACACTTTTTCTTAAGAAAGACATTATATGGGGCATGTTCGTAAAAATAGTACCAGTTTTTTTTAATAAGGTTCATTACTCGCGTCGTGGATCTTAACGATTTGTTACGCCCACACTGATAGTCCAAGTTAAAATAGATCCACATTTTATTACAACAATCGCCTTAGAATCACTTTCTGATTCGATTTAAGTCTATTTGTTGTCTGACCATATAAATTTTTTATCAAAGTACAAAGATTAAGATTAAGAGTATTATTATGATGATGCCTCATAAAATGAGCTATTTTGTAAAAAAAATTAATGCAATTGTGATAAAATGCAATTCTTGATAAAAATTGTTACAAAAGCTGTATTTGCGTATATATCTAAAGTTTAGATCAGATGAAACCATTTTCTAAGGTCATTTAATTTTTTGTGAAAGAAAATCGTATATCTCAATTTTTTAGAATTTTAAAACACTTTTTAGCATTTTCAAGCAGATTAGATAAAGTAATGTAGGGTATTTAATAGCCGGCTCTAATAGACTATAATGTTATTTATTTTGTTATTTATTTTTCATTTTGAATTTATTCGGATTATATTTCCTCTTTCGCAACAAGTAACTCTTATTACGGGTGCTAGAATTTCTAATAAGGTTTCGAATTTTTTTTTTTGTTTTTTTTGTCAACAAAAAGTCAAGCCAAATGTAAATGCACTTTTTTAGCGACCTATTAAGAATTTTATATTTTTCATGTATATATGTATGTATGTGTGTATAGTTGTATGTGAATTCATGATTAAGTTTCTGATATTTGTGTAATCGGCTTTTTCTGTATTTTCCTTCACTTTACTTTATGTTACTTTACTGTTCTTGTATTTTGTATTATTTGAAATTGTCTTATAACTTAATGAAGTTTACTGCATTTCTAATATTATGTTGTTTTCTACTTCCTTCTTGTTCTAACGTTTTTAACAGGGTTTAAGTTTTATAATCTACAAAAATGTATATATAAAATAAGCATTTTCTTTTTAGAAGCATCAGAGATTCCCAAATATATATAGTTGATTAATATGAAAACGAATCTTCGAAACTTTCGAAGTTTCTTCTGTCCATTTATCCATCTATTTGGTTGGTTTTTTTGGTCTCTTTTAAACATTATAGAGATATCACCTTCAAATTTTGATAGAAACCTTGAAAAATCATACTCAGGCAGATTTGTGTAGAAAATAGATTAAATCGATTAATGGTGACGCCTACAGAATAGTCTAAAATGAAAATAATTTTTATGTTGAGAGACGGAACTATCTTAAAAACTCTACTATCAGTCCCTACCAGTTCTTATCATTCCCTATCATTCTCTAACAATCTTTACCAGTTTCTATCAGTCTATACCAGCTCCTAGTAGTTCCTACCACTCCGTACCAGTCCTATCAGTCCTTACTAGTCCATATCATTCCCTACCATTACCTGCCATTCCCTACTTTTCCCTATCATTACCTAACAGTGTCTACCAGTCTGTATCAGTCTTTACCAGCCCCTACTACCAGTTCCTGCCACTCCGTACCAATCCCTACCAGTCCTTATCAGTCCATATCATTCCCTACAATTCCCTACTTTTCTCTACCATTCCCTACTGAACAGTACTCTCTATCAGTCTCTACCAGCCCCTACTAGTTCCTACCACTCCGTACCAGTCCTTACCCATCCTTATCATTCCCTACCATTCCCTACCATTCCCTACCATTCCCTACTATTCCCTACTTTTCCCTACCTTTCCCTAAGTTTATATCAGTCTCTATCAGCCTCTAATAGTCTCTATCAATCTCCATCATTCATTATTTGACTGCTTAGCTATAAATAATTAAAATTTTTCACGCGTATTCGGAAAGTGGGCCCATCATGTGTGTACATGCAAAATTTAAAAAATCAATCGACCACACCCATCAAGTGCATTGAGAAGTCTGAGTGCTGCTGGTTATTAAAGATTTTTAACTTCAGCCGCAAATAATTTTAGCTTCCTTTTTTTTTAAAAGTTTTTTTTTTTGCTTTTGTTTTTGTTTTGTTATTGATATTATTTTGTTTGTTTGTTTGTATGTTGTTTGTTCAATTTATGGCTTCATCTAATCTCTCTGTGTATTTGTATGTGGGTGTATGTGGGGCTGTGTGTGTGTGTGCGTGTGTCTCTCTCTCTCTCTCTGTGTGTGTGTGTGTGGTGTGTGTGGTGTGTGTGTGCGTATGCATACATTTTGTTAGCCATTCATTGTTTATACAAATTTTTTGTTTTGTGTGTGTGTTGAATATTTTTGCTTTTACTTTACAATTTTTTTGTGCTGTTGACGCTATTGTTGCTACTGTTATTGTTATTGTTATTTGTTCCTTTTTTTTCTTTGTATTGTTTATTATTATAATTAAAATGTTTTTTTTTTCATATTGTTTAGATTTTGTTTTTGTTTTGCCTCCTGCAAAACTTTTCATTTTCATTACTTAATTTTTGTGAGGTTGAATTTTTCAATGGTCTTTGACTCTTTTGAAATATATATTTTTTTAATATTGGCCAAATTGTACGCTTAATAGAATGATCATAAAAAACTCATATCATTTATTTTGATTTTTTCTAACCATCATGATCCATCATGATTAAACTAATTTAGTTAATTATGTCACTTTATCAAATCTTCAATCAATTGGCCCTTTAAAGTGTGAGCAATTTATAGAAATTTTCATTTTATTTTTATCCATTGAGACATTAAATGGATTATTGTGATACAAAATGATTCACATTGATTTATTGGCCATTTGTTCGATCGTTCCATACTTCTAGACTAAAGTTTAGATTTTGTATTAAATAACAGTAAAATAATTGGTTAACTATAAAATTCATTGTGCCTCTATATCTAAAAGTCTTGTCACAATCATTGATAATTTTATTTTGCGAAAATTTTATCATGGTTCAAAAGTGCATTTGCATGAACCTTTTCAATACAAGGATTCAGTTTTCATAACGGAAATGTTATACCCAATTTGTAATTATTCAATGTTGGCTTAAAGATCGCTTTTCACATTTTTAAATAGAGAAAGCGATATAATTGAGAGAGGAGGCAAATGAGTACAATGAAGAGCGTTTAAGAAGTTAGATAGTCCAGTTCGGGAAGATATTAATCTCAATAACCTTAATTGAACTTGAAGTAGACACATAGTCTGAAGAACTTTACCTTTATTGCCTGAATGTATATAAATTTAGTAGAGGTCTGCCCGTTTTAAGCTTAATAAATCCAAGAAGTTCAAGAAGTAGAGATGGAATAAGGGCCTTATTCTTCCGATATTCCCTGCCATTTGAAAGCATTTTTACAAGTCAATCGAAAATGAAAGTTTTAGTTTTTATTTTTGACTTTCTAAAAAGATTGGACAGACAGTGCAATAGGATATTTATGAAATGGCCTTGATCGCCTCTAACTTTATTGTTTAGATATATTTTGTAAATAATTTATACATTTTAATAAACTTAAGCAAACTTTTAAACACAGACACACACACACACACACACACACACACACAACACACTCACATATATAGATTTGTTTAATATAAAGAAATAAAATTTCATTTATAAGCAAAAGTAACAAACAAGCAAAAAGAGAAAAAAAAGCAAAAATTATAATAACAATAACAATAACAATAACAATAACAATAACTTGATATCATGATAATACTCAAATAACAATGCTCTAAATTTTACATTAATGTGTACATGAATTAAAAAAAAATACAACAAAAGCTAAAGAAAAAAAAACAAATGAAAATAAAATGAAAATAAAATAAACATGAAAAAATATGAAAGAAAAAAAAAACAAACAAATGAAAAAAGTGAACAAAAGATAAGTAAAGGAAAAAGCAACCACAATTAGATCAAATCTTAATATATAAACATGCAACAGATATAACAACAAGAACAATAGCAATAGCAACAATAACAATAATAACAATAACAAAGAGACAAAAAATAAACCGCATTTGTGTGTATTTGTGCTGTACTTTAACATATATAGAGCATAACACTTATACACACACATAAATTTATATATAATAATAATTTTTGTATTATTATTGTTATTGTTGTTGTTGTTGTCTTTGTGGTATTTTTTTTCTTTTTGTTATCGTTGTTTGAGAGAACAATTGTCTTAGAAACAAGCGCTAAACAAAAACGAAGAAATAGTATGGACGGACGTACGGACAAATGGATGGACGTACGGACGAATGGATGGACTTACGGATGAATGGATGGACTTACGGACGAATGGATGGACTTACGGACGAATGGATGGACGTACAAACGAATGCATGGACGTACGGATAAATGGATGGACGTACAGACGAATGGATGGACGTACAGATGAATGGATGGAAGTACGAACGAATGGATGGACGTAAGGACGAATGGATGGGCGTACAGACGAATGGTTTAAGGAGTGGTTTTGTTTTGTTTATCCACCTAACATTTACTGGACAGACTTATTTTTTTTTTTGTTTTTATTTTTTGTCTTCTAGTTTATATCAATTTATTTTCGTAAGTTTTTCATTTTTCTTTAACTTCAAATGCTGTTTTTTTCTTTCTTTTCTAAAACGAGTTTTTCAAGTTTTTCAATATTTGATGACAACAAAAACAAAATGATACAAAATGAAATATAATAAAATAAATAAGAAAATGTTTTAGTATATAAATATTTCTATATATTTTTATATCTTTATACAATAAATTGTTTAATAAGTTCATGGAAAAATTTATCCAAAGAAAAAACATTATCCAGAAAATATTATACAAAATGTTTTTTTTTATACCAAATCAAATTTTTCTAAAATGAAACTTATGTGAAGCAAAATTTATTCAAAAAAAGCGCTTTATCAAAACAAGATTTAACCAAAACAAAATTTTTTTTGCTCAAAAAACAATTTGTACAAAAAAATTATTTAAAGTACAAAATTTAAGATGACCGAAGTGCTTGAGACAAATCTATTGATTACTTATATGATCGATATATAAATATTTGTGAAACAATTGATGATTATCTGTCTGTCTGTTCATATGCCCACAATTTATATGAAATCAAAATATCGGCTTACAATTTCAAAGATGCTTTAACCAACTTTAAAATAGTTCTATTGAAAATTGCTGAATGGCATTAACTTTTTTTCATATAACTCTCTTCATCTTTATTAATTTCTCACTGATTTCTTTTCTTCATGTCACACTCTTTCTCTGATAATTTATTCATTGACAATTACAATTACAATTCTTCTTCTTTACATTATGTTGTTCATGACATTGAAATATTTTGATAAACCAGAAAGAGAAGATATAACAAAAATGAAGGGAAAGTACTTAAAAGGTTAAAGCAAAAATCAGCAAACAAAAAAAAAAAAAAAAAGGTTGTGAGCACTTGCAGCTACAAATTTTATTTAGGCAATGTCAAGTGAAACGAAATGTGAACATGTATTGAATTTGACATTGCTTCATAAGATAAATAGCAACAAGTATTTACGTTATAGTCTGTTGGAATTGATTCTTAAATACCCTACAGAATATTTTTATAAAAAAAAAAAAACCCACAATTTTGAATTTTTTCACAAAACAAAGAGAAGTAAATACTTTGCATTGGAGATCGTTGTATGAAGTGTGATCGTAATAAAGATCTGAACTCAAAACGAAATTATTTTATGGGGTCTTTGGATCAAGGCCCGTTTACATACCAAATTTTTATTCAATTAACATCAACATTATTTTCTGCAATTTCCTAACAAATTTATATGAATAGGCAAGAGGTAGACGGACAGATGGACATATGGACAGATGGACAGACGGATAGGCAAACTTATAATGAATTAGAAAGTGATTTTATGTAAAACGAAATTTCGAAATTATCGTAAAAGGCAGGTTGTTTTGCGAAGTAGCTTGCATGGAAGTTAATGGAAAAGTATTAACTTAGAAAATATGAATGCGGCACATTCTTGTTCTTGTCGTAAGAGTTTTAATATTTCTAAGAAGGTAATTCGTCTTAGAAAATTCGACTTATATAAAAAGTTAATTCAAAGAATCCATTTAGATGATACGAAATCGAAGTTACTTGTTCTTATCATCTTAAGGCTTAATTTATGTTATTTGGTCCAAGCAAGAAAATGAATACAAATGGCTTAACGGAAACTTAAAAATGTTTTTTTTTTTTCATTATAAAAAATTCGAAGCAATTTCTTCAAATTTTTATAGAAATTTGAAGAAATGCCGAAAGTCAAATGATCATTTATAACGTAACGTGAAAAATCAGAAGGCAAATCTTTAATGAAGAAATTTTAAGTAGCAATTATGAAAATAGCAAAAAAAAAAAAAAAAAACAAAAGAAAAAAAACAAGGAAAAAGAAAAATGAATGTTTTGCATAAAATTTGTTAAAAAAAAAACGTTCATTGAAATGAAAGTGAATGACACGTGAAGAAACAAAAATGAAACAGCAGCAATGAAATAAATTATGAAAGACAATATAGAAAAGCAGTAACAACAACAACAACAAAAGCAACAACATAAATGAACTCTTGTTGAAAATTACGTCTAATGAATGAGCTTTATGGAAGAATAAGCTAAAAAAAGATTAAGCTATTTGAATGCACAATAAGCGAAAGTGTTGGACAGATATTGAGATAGACAAAAGGAGAAAAATGGAAAGGAAGAAAGAGATAGATAGATAAATAGATAGATAAATAAATGGAATAAATGGAATTAAAGAAAAAGTTGAAGAGTGAAAGAGTATAAATTTAATGGCCAATTGTTTTGCCTGTTACTTATTATTTTGCATTATAAAATAGAAAATATTTCCTTTGATTTTGTTTTGCTTTGTTTATTTGTGTATTTATTAATTTTTGTTTTTGCCTACAAAAAATTAAATTAAAAATGAAATCATTTTCAAAATTAAGTAGTTTTACAGACGACTGAATTTTAATAAACAATAAAATACTTTGCATACCAATAAAACATAAAAAAAGGCAACGAAGATCAAAAAGAAAAATCAAATATAACCAAAAAAAAAAAAAAAAAAAAAAAAAAAAGAAAACTAAATAAGAAAAATTAAATAATGTAAAAAATTTATACATTTTAGAATCATATCAAATAATCTTCATTATCATTATTATAATTTGATTCTGTTGGCCAATCAGTTTTTGAAAGTTACAAACATTTTTCTGTTTCTGTTTCATTTTCATTTTATCATTTTTTTCATTTAATGGGCTGGACTGTTTTGGACAAAAATTTTTTGCCAGCGAAAGTCACAATAAACATTTGATACATAACGAATTTTGAAATGCCTTAAAGTGATTAATATTTTGTGAGAGATTTCAAAAAATTGATCATTTCATTTTCAATTTGTCTAAATTTTTAATAAGAAGCTGATTCATAAAATATAAATATTTTTAAAATAATTCATATTGAGAGCAAAGCAAACATTGGGCTTCAAATTTTAATAAAATATCACAAAGAAATAGGCAAAAATTTTTTTGTTTCATAAACCTTTTCTTAAATAAAAAATTTATAGGACAGACAGACAGGCAGACAGTCAGTTAGATATAAAGCTTATAGAAAGTAATTCTGTATAAATTTAAAATTAATTTTTAAATTTTAAAATTATCTGAATATATTTATAAATATCCAAACAAATTATCATGCATGGTGTAGGGTGTATAATAATAAAACGAACAAAATTGTAGGTAGGAAAGAAAGCCAAAAAAAAAAAAATTTAAATAAAAAAATAAACAAAAAAAAAAAAAAAAAAGAAAAAACAGAAAATTTGTTACGTTTTGTTTTGTCAATTTTGTAATTAATTGTGAGAAATTTTACATTTACAACGAAATTTTTTCCGCTAATATATAACTGTTTATCATGTTAAGTTAATTGAACTTAACTTTTTTTTTTTTTATACCACTACACCACTTGTGGTAAACGATATTATAAGTTTGAATAGATTTTTGTAACATTTAAAATAATTTGCGATAGTTCTCATCTTTTTTTATACCAATCAATTCAGAAACATTTTCATGAAAAGATTTAAGTCGACCGTCTGTTCATTGGTCTGATCGTCTATCTAACCATATAAATTTATTACCAAAGTGTAAAGTTCCAATTTTAAGCATATTCGAATGAAATTTGTTATATGGCCTTATTTTAGCCCCAAAAAGGTATTGGGTTATTTGGGCATTATGTTTCTTGTAATGACTAAACTCGCAAAACAATTCTGAATGTGTCCTTTTTTTTTTTTTTTTTTATAAAAATATGCTTTAGGGTAAAAATTTATTGCCATCAAGCGACCATCATTTATTTACTTGACACAAATTAAAAAAATATGAAATTATTATATAAATATCGAATCGAATAATGAATATTAAAAAAAAAAAAAAAAAAAAAAGAAAAAAAAACTGTTTCATAAAATGCAAACTTTAAATTCACAGTATTCCATCTCTCTCTAAAAACAACAAACAACTAACTAATTGTTCGTAGACTTTGTTTAAGATGCTGTAGATAATTTGCCTTTTGGTCTGCTACGTAATAAAGTAATTTAAAGTAAATTAGATATAAAAAAAATGGTAACAGGAAAACAAATAAAAAAAAAAAACATAATCGCTATCGCAATGGCAATCGCAATTATTATGATTATGCAAAAATACAATTTACAAAAGAAAAACAAACAAAAAAAAAAAGAGGAAAAACATTTAAATACGATTGTAGATGAATTTTATTGACCCTTAGAATTAGAATCAGGTTTTATCTTAAACGAATGACTAAAGAACCTAAATAAATATTTGTAATGTGGCCAATTTTTTCTCAGATCATTGATCTAAATTTTTTCATGATATATTTTTCAAAATTTATACCAAAAAGTTATCCTAAAAAAAAAAAAAAAAAGAAAAACACTATGACCATGCCTCTGGCTTAAAATTTTAGCCATTTTTTTAGTGTTAAGCGTATAGAAGCATGAATGTTCGAATATGGCCAGTCGGCTATGAAATTTTGAATGCCATTGAAAATTTTTATTAATTTACTTATTTATTGTTGATATAATTAATATTTTATAGCAATTGTTGGCAAAAATTCTAAATACTTCTAAAACATTTAAAACATTTTGGAAAAATTTTCTAAAAATTTTTAGAAAAAAATTGCAATATACATAAATTATTTACCATGTGTAGAGTGCCGTTGGCGACAATGAAACTATATTTATACATTGGATTATATTGTCATGAATTGTCATAATTTAGGGCATTACATTTATAAAATATTTCCAATTGTGGGATTGGTTGATATTCTACAAATAAGGAGGGTTGATATCAAGGAAAAGAGTCATGTGTGTACTACAATCTTTATGCATTAGCCATCTAAAATTGTAAGGAACTGATAATATTGAAAGTAGTAAAAGTACTTAAAGTACTGAAAACACTGGAAGAATTGAAAGGACTCAAAGTACTGAAAGAATTAAAAGAATTGAAAGAACTGGAAGAACTGAATGAAATGAAAAACTGAAAGAATTGAAAGACTGAAAGGACTAAAAGTACTTAAGTACTTAAAGTACTGAAAATACTGGAAGAATTGAAAGGACTCAAAGTACTGAAAGAATTAAAAGAATTGAAAGAACTGAAAGAACTGAATGCAATGAAAAACTGAAAGAATTGAAAGACTGAAAGGACTAAAAGTACTTAAGTACTTAAAGTACTGAAAATACTGGAAGAATTGAAAGGACTCTAGGTACTGAAAGAACTAAAAGAATTGAAAGAACTGAAAGAACTGAATGCAATGAAAAACTGAAAGAATTGAAAGACTGAAAGGACTAAAAGTACTTAAGTACTTAAAGTACTGAAAATTCTGGAAGAATTGAAAGATTTGAAAAAACTGAAAAAAGTAAAAGAAGGGACCACTATTTGTATAACTTGTTCAAGTTTTATTTCTATTACTTTTTTCATTGTATAAATTTTTTACAGGAAAATTGAAACGTTTTAAATATTTTCGGAAAGTCCGTTTCAAATGTAACCTCTGAATAACATTCAAGCGATTCTACCTTGTCATAAAATAATTCCCCAATAAATAACGGTCCATTAATTATCACAAAATATTGTAAGAAAAAGAAGAAAAATAAGAGAATTCTCAATAACGACGAACTAATTAATAAAATTCCATAATCATAAAAGTAAGGTCAATGATCTTTTTAATTAACTATACAAAAAAAAAATTCTGCAAAAAAAACACAAAAAAAAAGATGCTGCACATTTGCAAAAGTTATATCCATGTCCATTAAAAAATGCATAAGAGTACAGTTATAGAAATGTGTTAACGGATTTTGAATGGAATTAATTTTTGGCTTACAACAATAATAACACAAAATGCCTTAAAACTTAAGTGAGATATTTTTGCTTTACTTAATAAAAACTCCAAGCCAAAAAAAAAAAAAAAAGAAAAAAATAAATGAAAGAACGCACAAATAAAAAATTATTTCATCAGAATGTTTGGGAGTATTTACAAAAACAAAAAAAAAATCAAAGAAAAAACAAAAGAAAAAACAAATGAATACAAAGAACCGTAATTAAATGTGTAATGTTTTAAGAAAAATATCGAATTAATTGATAATGCTGCAATCGAATTAAAAAGAACGGAAGTTGAGACGTTTTGGTCTCGTACCCTACAATATATTTTTAAATTATATAATTGATAAGTTAAGAAAATTCCATATGAAAGTAGTATATATATTGTCGATCGTGGCCGACTGTTAAATACTCTACACAAAATAAATTGCCTGATTTTATCTATAAGTATTTCCTGGCATTTTTAAGTTAAGGCACGTAATAAATTTCATCATATAAATAGCTCCAAAATTGAGCCCCAAGCGGGTATAACAAGTTATGATGGAAAGACAGACGGATAGACAAACTTACATCCCAATTAGAAAGTTATTCTGAGTCGATCGATCGGTAAAATAAAAGGTGGGTTCGTCTCATATCTCCAAGGCTATGAAATGGAACCCTCCGGTATTTGAGATGAATTCACCCAAAAGACTTTGAGATAGACCCATTCAGAAGAGTGTGAAATAGGCCCCCCTGGTATTCTAAACCACAAATGTTGACGGGTATAAAAGTATTTCAAATTTGCATTGATTTGAGATGAATTCACCCAAAAGGCTTTGAGATAGACCCATTCAAAGAGTGTGAAATAAATCCACAATGATTTGAGGTGGATTCACCTAGAAGTGTTTGAAATGGACCCATCCAGAAAATCAAATATGAAAGTAAAAAAAAACTTGGATTTTCGTAGAAAACCTCACCCAAAGTTTCATTAATTGTGATGATTTCATGGATTTTAAATATCTTTCATTTAAACAAATTGTTGTCTATTCAAAATTTTTATAAACATTTAGCCGTAATGTTCATAAAATCTATTGCAATAAAAAAAAGATGGTGACTTTTTTTCTTTTGAGCACTCACTAAATAGAAGAAACAAAAAAAAAACAAAGCAACAACAACAATAATAATAACACAACTGAAAGAATATTATCTTATGACACAAAGTTTTGTGTTATTTTCTCGCCACTGACGTCTAACAAAAAGTGATGGGCCATCAATTTCACAGTAGAAAACATTAATAGAAAACAGCAGAAATTATATGATAAACCTTGGTATTGTTTATTATTATTTTATTGGTTTTTTATTTCTTAGTTTGTTATTTTTTTGTTGTTGTTGTTTTTTTTTTAAATTAGATTTTGCTTGTTTTGAAGGCTCCCTCCTAAAAAAGATTTTCACAAACCTTAACAACGACCTTTAAAATTTTAGATTTATTCTTCAACGGATTCTCTTCATTCATTTTGTTGTTAAATAAATAAAAAAATGCAATAAATTTAATAAGAAAAATCAATAGAGTGATATCTGGGTCAGGGTATTAGAAGTTTGTATAGATGCTTGTAACAATCACAAAGAGTTTAATGTAGAGACGACACTTTTTATAACGCACGATTTAGCATCATTTGACGAAGCGATTTAAATCTTATTGGTTATTTGGCCGTCCATAGTTTAGCTTAATGTTTGTCCATGGAAATTTCTTATCAAAATACGGCCTTGCAATTTTCGAAAGATATTTTATTTAACTTTAGGACATGGGTAACTCTTGGATCTAAAACGAACTCTATTTTCTAATCTGGCTTATTCAGAAAAACCAAAAAAAAAAAAAAAAAAAAAAAGGAAAACGAAAAAGGTCTTAACATGGAAAATATTTGCAATGTTTCATAATTTTAGTTTAATTTGAATAAAATCAGGCACCGAAATTTCACGCGACTCTCTATGTGCAATTTTTTGAAGCCCTTCCCTCATAACAAACTATTTAACTTACATAACAATTATGAAAGTTTTATCTTAAACTCAACTTCAAAATAATTTTCCTGATTTCTTAATTGATTTATATAAACAAAACAAAGTGTAGGGTATGTAAAAATCGATCAGCCACAACTATAATATTAACACTTGCTTTTTTGTTTATAAAACCTCAAAATCAAATTACAATGAAAAGTCCAAAAAAAAAAAAACAAAATTAAACAAAACAAAACACTGAAATTTAGAACGAATTGAAAATTTAAAGGAAAAACAACAACAACAACAACAACAACCTGCAAACAACAAGTAAATAATATTTGATTCATGTTTAATGTTTTATGCGAAAAAACATTTAACCTTTTACAAATTAATATATTTATATAAATTCCCATAAATAATAATCAGCAATAACAATAAATTTGCGTTGTTTTTTTGTACTAAAAAAATTTCAGCTTTCTGTCGTGCCTTGAAACCATACAATTTGTTCAATTAGTTTACACTAAAATGTGGGCGTGCCTTTTGAACATTTTCAAAACATTTCGTAATATCTATCAGCGTATTAAATTTTAGCACGATATCTCAATTTTTACCATCAGAAGGAAGTTTTTTTCAGATTTTCTTAACTTGATCATCTTGTTAGACGTTTTAGGCGTTTTAAGCGTTTTAGGTGTTTAGGCTATGGCTTTTTAGAAGCTTTAGGCGCTTTAGGCGTTTTGGGCGTTTTTGGTGCTCTAGATGTTTTGGACGTTTTAGTTACTTTCTAAAATTTTTCACATGTAGAATTTGTGTGTTGGAATGGTTGGTTAGGTTAGTTGGTTGGCTTAGTTGGTTGGCTTAGTTGGTTGGCTTAGTTGTTTGGCTTAGTTGGTTGGCCTAGTTGGTTGGTTAGCTTAGTTCGTTGGTTCAGTTCATTGGCTTAGTTGGTTGGCTTAGTTGGTTAGTTGGCTTAGTTGCTTGGTTGTTTGATTCGCTTGGTTCAAATGTACACGTAACTAAAAAAAAAACTCGAAATCTTAATAAGTCAGATTTTTTTCTTAGTTTACACTTTTTTTACTTTAGTTTTCTTCTTGCGTTGACACCACCTTCTTCTCATTCTTACAACAACATGTAATTATCTGTTGTCTTAAACAGCTTATAATTTAATGATGAATTGCAATGAATGTTATTATTGCTCAGCTGCTGTTTAGGTCAGAAAATGAATAGAAAAAACACACAAGAAGTAAAAACATCCGGTTTTATTTTCAGATTTTATTTTGGTTCTGTTTTTTTTTTGGGTAAAGAAATAAAACTACAACGACAACCAAAAAAATTACGGAAAATTAAAAATAATTATTAGAAAGACTTATAATATCAAGAAATTTATTTGGTTGAAGTCACATTATTCAATAAGAAAATAATAGTTTTAACACTTTTTAGAGAGTTTTTCTTTTCTTTAAATCAGACGGACAGATGGACGTATGGACAGATGGACGTATGGACAGATGGACGTATGGACAGATGGACGTATGGACAGATGGACGTATGGACAGATGGACGTATGGACAGATGGACGTATGGACAGATGGACGTATGGACAGATGGACGTATGGACAGATGAGTTGGACAGTATGGACAGATGGACAGATGGACTATGGACAATGGACGTATGGACAGATGGACGTATGGACAGATGGACGTATGGACAGATGGACGTATGGACAGATGGACGTATGGACAGATGGACGTATGGACAGATGACGTATGGACAGATGGACGTATGGACAGAGGACGTATGGACAGATGACGTAGGACAATGGACTATGGACAGATGAACATATGGACAAATGAACATATGGACATATGAACATATGGACATATGGACGTATGGACATATGGACGTATGGGCAGATGGACGTTTGTACAGATGGACAGACAGATAGACAGGTTTAAATCACTTCGAGAAAGCGATTCCATGTCGATTTATACAATGAAAGATGATAGAATCTAACTCAACACCTTTTTGGCTGTTGTAAACATCTGCACAAACTTAGAATACCAGCCTGTACACACAAGGCAAGTGGGTATAAAAAAAATTACTCAATATTTATTAATGTAACTGAGGAAAGAATCGAATTAGAAAGAGCAATAAAAATAGAAATATATCTACATAGATAAATTCTTTTCATCCCATGTAAATGGTATTGTATTGTGCGACGCAGTCGCACCCATTTTTTTTTCTTAACATTTAATATTAAACATTAAATATTAAAGTTCATGTTAATGTATAACAAATGGAAATAAATGGTAATCAAGTTAAAGTCAAGAGAATATTATAAATCGACTAAACCAACGAATCAAATTTCTTACATAAAATTAATCATTATTTGTAATAAATTTGCTTTTGTTCTTTTTTTTTCTTCTTCTGTCTTTCTCTCCTATTTACATTTAACTTGTTTATTGTTGTTATTTTTATTGTTGTTAGCAAGTTATGCCCTTACCTTGCGCTTTATAAATATAAATATATATTTGTTGTTGTTATTTTTGTTGCTGTTGTTATTGTTGTTGTTATTTTTGTTGTTGTTATTTTTGTTGTTGTTGTTGTTGTATTATATAATACAAATGTATAATTCACCATAGAATTTTATAGAATTGAAGGAATTCAATTAAATAAAACTATTTCAATGGACTATTCAATGTAACCGTATAATGCAATTGTAAGTCCAATATAATACAACAACAACAATACCATCATAATCAAATCATAATCAAATCAAATGAAATTAGAAATACATGAAAACAAATAACGAAACAATAATAATAATTTCGACATGGAACCTTACAAATCCCACAAATATTAGAAATATGCAAAATAACAACAATAACAACAACAACAAAAAAAATAAGAAAAACCAAGCGAAAAAAATAATAAAAAAATTATGGAAAAATTATGGAAAAATTATGGCTTTAGCAAGACAACAAACAAATTGATTAAATTGATTAAGTTCAATTGAAAAAGAAAAACTTTACAACTGGCAAAATGGCAAAAGCTCTTCTTTTCTTTATAAAAAAAAAAAAAAAGAAAGGAGAATTTATATAAAAGGAAAACAAAAGTCTTATTATTATTAAGGATTATGGAATGCTGGCTGCTATCTCTACGTCCAATGCGTTATTTATGCTTTAAGATTAAATGTGTCAAATTTCATTAAATAATCTGACAAAAATTTCGATACGGACCGACAGATGGAAAGACATATA
Source organism: Melophagus ovinus (assembly GCA_023089585.1). Classification (NCBI taxonomy): domain Eukaryota; kingdom Metazoa; phylum Arthropoda; class Insecta; order Diptera; family Hippoboscidae; genus Melophagus; species Melophagus ovinus. The sequence goes on along the minus strand of JAKKIB010000176.1, from coordinate 10,309,367 downwards.
GGCTTAAATTGTTTCAGAAAGTGATTTCTGAGTCGTTCCAGTCTTATAAAAAATGGACTTATCTCAACTTCTTCTCTATAAATTGAAAATATAAAATTTGGATTGGAATTTTATGAAAACTATTACACCAAAAAATATATTTTAAGTTGAGATGAAGAAGTGTTTAAATTTTAAGTTAATATAAATCGAAATCTTCGATCAGAATTAAAATTGGTAAGATCAATAAGAGCAAATGATGAGTTTTTACTAATAGATTTACACTAAAAAAAATCTAGATTCATTCATATAAAATGTTTTTTTGGAATATTTTTTTTTTGTAAATATTTTTTTTTTTTTTTGCAAAATTTCCTTCAAAATTGCTATTACATAATTGCATTTTGTTGTAGCTTCATAAACTTTTTAGGCATCTAGGCCCATATATAGCTAAACGAAATCGAATTACAATTCCTTTTTTTTTTTCAAAGAGTTGGCTTTTTTAAAGAGATGATCAGTAAAATCAGTTTATAATTCAAGGTTTAGCTAAATTTTTTTTTAATAATAACATTCTGGCTTAAACATTTACAACTTTATTATTAAGCCATTTGCATTAGTTGAAGTAACATTAAAGTCTAATGAAATGGAGAGAGAAGGAGATTGATAGAAAAAACGATAGTTAAATTTTATATTTTATTTATATTGATTTTATTTTACTATCATTTTTATATGTAAATCGAATTAGTTACATAAATACTAAGCAGACATAAATATGAATTTAATTAATTAATATGATGCTAAAACTGATTACAAAATAAAAGAAGCAGGAAGAAAATTAAAAAAAAAAAAAATATATTATATATATATATATATATATATATATATAAAAAAAAAGAAAAAAGAAAACAATAAACAAGGAATCTAAATGACAAATATTATGCATCAAATGTAATTTATTGCATAAGATGCAAGAATTCATTTTGATTAATTTCTCCATCATTATCTAAATCAGCCTCATCAAGTAATTCTTTTAATTCATCATCGGTGAATATTTCACCTAAATTATTGGCCATTCGTTTAAAATTATTATATGATATTTTACCAGTATTATCCATATCAAATAAATGGAATGTCCTTAATAAATCATTCTTTGCAGCTATTTCGCTCAATTTATTTGTCATTATTTGTTGAAAATTCTTCAAACTAATACGGCCCGTCTCATTTATTATATCGATTTTATTTACAATTCGTATAACTTCATCATCAGTTACTTCAATACCCATAATATCTATGGCATCTTTTAATTGATGTAATTCAATGAAACCGTTACAATCGGCATCAAAAAAATCGAAAGCTTTCTTCACATTCGCTTTCACTTCATCCGATAAAATATATTTTGTTCCAGTTTTTTTACGCTTTGAAATACAATTACGTCCTACATAGACAGGTATACCGGATTTTTTGGCGCTTGTTGGTGTTTTAATTTGTGACATATTTGTGCCACTAAAAACGTTTCACTAGTGAACAAAATTATCAAAATATTTTATATTGTTTGATTTGAATTTTATTTTATTTTTAAATTTAATTTTTTGCTTTTTACAAAACGTTTCTTTTTGATTGAGATTTAATTAATTGACAAAATTATAATTATTCAATTTTTTTTTGTGCATATTTTTTTTTTCGTTTTTGTGGCCCTTTCAAATTTTGACGATTATTACAAAGTTTACTTTATATAATTTTTTCAAAATATTTTCTAATTATAAGCTTTAAGTAATTTTTATAATTGAAGATATATTCATTTTGTCATTATGTTTGTAACAATCAAAAGGAAGTATCAGAGATCCTGCAAAATGCAGTTAGACAAATCTGTCCATTCGTCCATCTGTCCATCCGTCCATCCATTCAATTCTTCATCTGACCGGCCGTCCATCTGTCCATCTGTCCATCCGTCCATGTGTTATTAACTGTATTTATTCCACAGCGCTCATTCTGATCGATTTATTTTACCTTTTCTTTTTCTTTTTTCTTACATATAAAAGAATATTTTAAAAAAAATTTAATAAATAATAAAACAAAATATTAAACAAAAAAAAAAAAAAGCGAAATGCAAAAAATTTATAGGAAAAGATGACTTGACAGCCTTGAATAACCAGTCTAAATAAACGTAAATAATATAAAGCGCCTCATGATGATTAAAACCAGTAAATTGCATAAAGGGTTTATATCAGTCACTTATCATTAATATTTTTATTATATTTTCCCAAGTGAGTTAATTAAAATTGCTTGTAAACAACGAATAATATGATTACTTTAAAATATGAAATTGTCTTGAATTTGGGGTTCTATAAGAAAAGCAAAAAACTTCTGTCCCTCTAATTAGCTTTTTTTTTTTGAAAAAGGTCTTATACGAGTAGTGAGTGGTCTTAAAAATGGTTCAGATGGTTCATTTTACGAAATTTTATTAAAATATTAAAAATTGCCATCTGTACTTGATAAAAAAAAATATGCATGGACAAACAGACATAAAGGCACTCTTAAATCGAAGCAAAAAGTGTTTCTGAGTCGATCGTTTTAATAAAACGATGGTTGCATCTCAATTCCTTTAGAGTGTTACAAACATCTATATAAACTTATAATACTCCTGCACCATCACAAATATTGTAGGCTATAAAAATGTTATTCAAGAAAGTGCGGCAAAATATTAAAACATATAAAATGTTAAGCCATCGATCGTGGCATTTCTATAGTATCACAAAAGAATTCAAAGTAGATTTTTTAGCCAGTATAAATATTCATAAATACTTCCTGATTATTCAAAACTACTTTAATCATACTACAACAAAGAGAAAAACGCATAATAAGAAAAAGTGAGATGGAAAGAGAAAGAAAGATACATTAAATAAAAAGAAAAGGATAGTTAAATTAGTGAGAGCGTTTGGTACCAATAAAATTGCAATAGCCAATAGCATTCAAAAAAATGTACCGTAAGTTTTCAATATATAAACGTGGCAACATTTTATATATATACCGTTATGAAATACTCGTTTAGAGTTGCCATTGCAATTTTTAAAATGTTTTAATGAAATTTACATGGCTCTAGGTGCAATTTTCATATAAGCAATAGATTGTTTCTTACTTTTTTGGAAAATCCATACTACTTAGTTGTCCGATCGTCTTAAAGGCTTTAATACAATTAAATAATGCAGTATATTATTATAAAGTACAGTTAAAATGTTCGATTCATGAGTAATGGTTTATTATTTCCATCAAGGTACAATTAAACTTGAAAGTAGTTCACATTTTGCGTAAGATGTTTGCAGTTGATTAAAAAGCCAATCAAAACTATATGAAAAATGTTTCAAAATGTGGATGGATTCAAATCTAAAATCGCCTAAGCTTATTTAATATGATAAAATATTAAAATTGTAAATTTGAAATTTTAGAAAAAAGGCCTTCAAAATACTAATTTCACATAATTGACATTTCACTAATTTGACATAATTTTGGAAAATGAACAAATGCACAATTCGAGTTAAATCATTTCGATATTGTCAGCTTGCCAACAAGGCTTCGTCACATTTTGAATGATCAGTTATGAAAAGGTATTAAATAAAAAATAAAAACATTGAAGCTTATGGCAATTTTTGATTCTTTATGATGCAAGAAAAATTATTAAATGATGCGTAAACAAGTGAATAGCTTGAATTAATTATAATTGGTAAAGGTGAAACAGTAACAACAAAAACAGAAATAGTAAACATTCAAAAAAAAAAAAAAAAAACAAAGCATACAAAAGAGAAATTTTTTTTTTTTTTATTGTAATAAAAATAACGTAAAATTGTATAAAGTTTGCATGCATGCATGCAGTTACATAAGCATTGTAATCGTTATTGAAAGTCATTTGCAATCAAGGACTTTTGTTGTGAGTGAAAAGAGGAAAATCAGTAAGAAATTTATGAATGGCAAGTGGAACAATTTATATACCCACCATTAATAATTTTTGCTTTATATTGAATTGCTAAAGTTTTTATATATAATTCCTAAATCATTTATAAAACATGGAAAGTTTTTCATAGAAAATGGCTTCATATTCAAGCAAATGAAAATATTTTAAAAATGAATAAATTTTAGATGTTTTTGAAATAGTATAGACCCTGATTGAAATAGTATTAGAAAATTTTTGTTAGACCTTTTTCTTTTTTAATTTGTTTTGAAAGGATCATAGTAGTTTTTTTAGGCCAAGTGCCTTATTGTCCTTATCAAATATAAGTAGTAGATTCTTAAAATATATTTCTCATACATTTAAAATTTATATATAAATTTTTGCTAATATCCAAAGAACAAATGGTTGCACTTAATTAAATCGCTATAAATTTAAAATTTTCTGAAATTATTAAGCAATTTTTAAAAGAGATTTTTAATGTTTTAGCAAATGCTCTAACAAAATGATTATACTTTTGATTGTTCTAACTCTGGTTGATGATGGCGGGTATAAATTTTATTATTATAATGTTAACAATATCAATAATGTTACAATAACAATAACAATAACAATAACAAGAATATTCTGCATTGGTAAAACACCTTCATTTGCAATAAAATTCCATTAGAATTTACATATCTCATATATTTAACATATTTTATTTATTGGCACGAATGGCAATGGTTTACATGGCATTATGGGGATAGACACACCTAATTTTATAATTTTATAATTTTATAATTTTTATAGTTTTACAATTTTATAAAGTTAACTAGTTACACAAGTCTTTGCTAATGCTAATAATTAATTAATATCTAATATAAATATGAATATGAATTTGTAATTTTTATAACTTTTTATATAACATAGTTAAGATTCTTTTATTATACCCTACACCATTTGTATTATTCTAAATTTAAGAAAAGGTTTGTAACAACCAAAAGAAGTTGAGTTAAATTTTACGTTTTATAACAATCAACTCAGAATCTCCATCTGCATTGATTTAAATATATTTATCTGTTTGTTTGTCTGTCCGTCTGATGTGTATAATATCTAATTTTTGGTGTCCATTTGAAAGAAATTTGAAAGAAATTAATGAAAGCCATTTTTAAAAGAATTTAATAAAATTTTGGTATATGGTTGGATTTTTAGCTATAGACTAACATTGTTGAAAATAGTTCAAAACGGTCTAGTTTTACGATCACTTTTCAAAAAGTTACCATGTTGAATTTATTTATAAAAAAAAAAAAATTGGTATTTTATTGTATTTTGATGTGAAAAATATTTGCACTAAATTTGATTTAGATAAATCCATTTATACGACCCTTTCCCATAGAACGCCCTTTTTCGGAAAACAAGTCATTAAATGGAAAAAAAGTCACAATCTTGAATATTTTTTTAAAATTAAATCAACATTTTATTATAACTTGTTATGAAAAACAAGTTTATTCAAGATCGATCGATATTTTTGAATTACCTTCAGCATAATGAATTTTTCATCTTTCATCTTACAACTTTTCAACTTAGAACTTAAGCTTTAAAATTTCTTATTCGATTTTTTAGTCACCTTGAGCAAAGTAAAGTAGAGTATTTAAAAGTCGACCTTTGAACAAACACTGTAATATATTTTAGCTAATATTCTTTTACTTTTCAATTTCAGTTTCTTCATCTTCTTTCTCCCTTTTTTTTTTTTTGTCATTATTATTCTATTTTTAATGTGACCATCATCAAGTTAATGAAAATTTATTCAAAATGACCAGTTTCAGTTTATGACTAAATTAACTAAATAAAATTACAGCATACAAATTCATATTTGAAATTAACTATGGTTTGATGAAAACAAAAACAATAACTAAAACAACATAAAAAAACAACAACAAAAGCAAAAAAAAATTGTTACTAAAAATGTGAAAAAAAAAACAAGAGAAGAAAAAAAAAAGCGTATCATAAATTTAAGATAAACAAAAACAACTGAAGCAAAATGTGATGAAATGAAATAAAGTGAAACAAAAAAAAAAACTAGATCAAGATACATTGAATACAAGGAATTTCCGCATAATATCAAAATAACGTCACATTTTTGCAAATCATAATAAAATTTTAAAAAATAATAATTTTAAAGACCTTTTGGAATCGAATAAAATAAAAGAGTACAATTTAATGAAGAGATTGTTAAAGTCAAGGAAGGCAAGGATTTATGGGGTCGGTATATTGTTTGGGAAGGCAATCCATTATATAGGCCAAATATAATTTATAAATTTTTGTAAAATGAGCTAATTTGTCGATCTAAAGTAAATTGAATTGGAATTACTTGCGAAAATTTTTCCGGGGGCTTAACTTTTTCAAATATCATTTAGTAAAAATTCTTACATTTCATATCGAATCCTCCTGGGAAGAATCTTGATATTCAACATATTGTTCACAATAACATTTCATTAGATCTAAATAGAGTTTGGATACAAACTTTATGAAATTGGACCATATTTTATTAAATATTTTTATGTATACTCGTTGTTGTTGTTTTATTATTGTTTTTTTTTTTTTTTTGGATATCAAAGTCCATGCAGTATAATATTATAGCAATTTGGATCCATTGCATATATATTCCAGATTAGTTCCAAAAAAAAATTTTTTTACGATTGTTCGTTTTTGATTATAGAAAATTAGATGCGGTAGGCTAAGCCTAAAATGATTCTGATACTTTGATAGATTATAGATATTTTGAAGGCCTTAAAGAGCAACATCAAGGTAAGCCAGCAACAGATTAACACAATTGGTTGATTTTCTTTGTCTTTTAAAAAGGGATTTATAGAAATCTTCTAATTTAATTTGCCTCTGAGATAAATTTATTTAACAATGATCTGAATAAGCGTTTAATGATGAGGAGCCCTTAATGTATTACTCTTACTTTTATAATTTTTTTTTATTTTTTATTTATAATTTTTAATTTTTCTTCTACTGCTTTATTTTCACAATTCAAGCCGCATATTTTTATCGCTCTAATAATTGATTTATTTCAACATAAATATCGTATTTTAATCAAAGAAAATTATTATACAAATAACAATAACAAATAAGAAGAGCACGATAAAGAAGAAGAAGAAGAAGAAGAAGAAGACGAAGAAGAATTGTAGCTGATTAGCAATAAAAAGCAAGAAGAAGAAAAAGAAGAAGAAGAATTATAGCTGATTAGCAATAAAATGCAAGAAGAAGAAGAAGAAGAAAAGAAGAAGAAGAAGAATTGTAATAGCAACCATATTAAATAAATTATGTGCTAAAGCGCAAGCCATATAAATTTTAATGGTAATGAAAAGGAAAGAGTAACATGAATTGTGAATAAATTAATTAATCGCTTAGCTCAACTTACATATATATTTAAATAAATAATAAATAATTGTATTACTTTTTTTCCCTTTTATTTTTTTTATGTTTTCCTTTCACTTGTACAATTCAAAAATGTAATTTGTATGCATTTCAGTTTTTTTTGTCTTCTTTACATAATTTGAGAGAAAAATAAAAAAAAAAAGAAAACGAAATAAGAAGAAGAAGGAATAATTTTGATAATATTATAGAGTAATTCTGTTGAGGTATTGCTTAGCAGCAAATGTCACTTTGACATTTTATGATTTTTGATATTTTCAATTTTGTGGCAGAACAAAATCAAGACTTTAATCAAAATACAAATAAAATAATAGAAATTTTATGGTAAATACAAGTAGATTAAGGTCGACTGTTAAATATCCTACACTATTTTGTCAATTGCATTTTAATAAAATTTTAAAATTAATTAATAAAATTGCAAGTTAATAAAATTGAAAAAAAAAACGTAATTTTTAAATGATTTAAATGATTCATTGTATGGAAGATAGTTCCAAAAAAAATGGACCAAGCTGAATGAAATTTGGCATATACAGTTATTATGTTAAACTATAACAAGTGTCAAGTTTGATTAAAATATATTCAAAATTGTAACTTTACTCCATACAAGTAAGTTTTTTTTCTTCTATCCAAAAATTGGCCTTTTATGGGAAATGCTCTTAAAAATGATTTACATTCAATTATTTGTAATAGAGTTGAGTCTTTGGGTCTTTGGGTCTTTGGGTCTTTGGGGTTATTAATATATCACAAAAAATGCGATTTGTAGCTTAAAATTAGTTGGACAGACGGAAAGACATGCTTAAATCTATTCGAATGAATGATTCTGAGTTAATAAAATGTAGACTTACTTTTACAAATTTTTGAGTATTACAAACAATTTTGAATATTACAAATAATACCACGCAGTATCAGAAGTGCAATTGTAAAGTAAAGTTTTCCAAGCATTTTTAAAAATCGTGAGCAATTTTTTTTTTTTCCATTTTATTCCTTTTGAGCTTTTGATTGGTTTTAATAAAATGTTGTAGGGTATTTGATTTATGATCTTGATGAATTTCTAACATTTTCACTTATTTCATTTATTTAATTTTCTATAATTTAACGTTCATGATAATTAGCTCTAAGGCACAAAACATTAATCTAACATGAAATATTAAATAGTTTATTCAAATTTAATTGTAAAAATTTAGTGGCAAAATTTTTGTTTTAGTTTATGGAGAGGCGTAGTTTGGTTAGAATAGTGGCTTGTAAAGGGGCAGTGGATGGGGCGTTGTTATTTGAATTTTTTTTTTTTTTAAACAACCACTAATTAGTGAAATGTAATTTTGTTTGGCAGTTACAATGGCGAAATCATCATAATAACCCAATTCGCTATTTCAAATTTCATTAACTGAATTTTTTATGTATTTTGTTTAATTTTATATTTTATATTTTATGTTTTATATTTTATGTTTTATGTTTTATGTTGCTTTCTGTAAACAATAATTATTATTAAAGATTACATTTTTTTTCATATTAATATTATTATTATTGTTATTGTTGTAAATATTGTTGTTATTGCTTACTTATGAACTTATCTGTTGCTGCTCATGAAATAAAATTGAACTATGCAAAAGAAGATTATTATTAATGTTAACAATATTTCACATAGAAAAAAAAAATAAAAAAGACAAAAAGAAAATCTGTAAAAAATCAGATGAAAAAGAAGTAGCAGATAAAAACAAAAAAAAAAACCAAAAAAATAAATTACAAATAACATTCTTGACCGTTCATTTAATACGCTACGAAATTTGAGCCAAAACTGAAAATATAGTTTAGTTGCTTGGAGTCGTGTATTAATTACCCTACATCGTTTTTTTTTTCAAACAAATATTAAGAATTGTTAATTTTGCTATAGGAAAATCTTTTATAAAATAAGTTGTTAAATGGAGCCTGGGAGCGTCATAATATTTTTGAGCTCCCTTGGACCAAAGGCGGCACGGCTATATATTAAAAGTTATTCAAATAGTTTCGAAATTGTTTTCTGAATTTTATTAATAAAAAAAAAAAAAAAGGAAAAAAAATTGAACAATTTCATATAAAGAAAACAAACAGTTGGACGGACGTACGGACAAGTTTTAAATCGTAGCGGAAGATGATTCGGTATTGATTGGTATAATAAAAAGCTGAGATCTAACTCAATTCCTTTTTATAGGAAAATATTCTAAATTATATTTCCCATCATAAAAAAAAAAATGTTTAACAAAAATAAAACGTTACTTAAGTGGTGGGCTTAAAACTAATACGTTCTTAATCTTAATTTAAATTTCTATATAAAATTAAAAAAAAAAAAAGCTTAAATCTTTTTTTCTGAGATTGAATTGTTTGATTTTGTTATGAATGAAGAAAAATTATAGCTTTGGTTATCACAAACATTTGCAATAATTTATTATAATTTTATTTAAATCGAATTGAACTTTATTAGAGAGACAAATGGAAATTCCCAAAGTCATCAAGAAGTTTCCAACAGCAAAAGAAAAACAAAGTCAAAAAAAACAAAACAAAAAAAAAAAAAACAAAAACAAAAAGAAAAAAAGCGGGGAAACAAAAAAGAAAAACAAGCTGAAAGATTTATTCGTGAAGTAGTTGATATTTTAACTTAAAGCACGTTTTCTGATTCTTTCTTGTATTATTATAATAATATTTATCATAATTCTTAGTGAATTTAAAGCTTGAGAAAAAAAATTTTATTTAACATTTTTCTACTTTTCTTCTTCTTCTTTTTACTTCTTATATATTATAATTATTGTTGCTTTTGTATTTAATTAATATTCAATCGTATATTCCATTTATATATTACGTTCCATTTTTATATCCATCACCCAAAGTTTGGAGATATACTCAATTTGTTAATATGTTTGTAACATTCCAAAATTTAGACATCTCTTACTCTCTCTCTCTGTCTGTCTGTCCGTCTATTCGTTGGCTCATCTGTCCATGGTTTGTTAACATTTTTTGGTTGGCAAAAAAGGAGATATCAATCTTAAATTTGATAGGAACATTGAAAGTTCTTCTAGGCAGGTTATTATTGAAAATGGTTAAAATTGGCCTAAAGACACGGCCACAGGGCAACGTAAATTGAGAACATCTAAGTAAAATTTCATGATATTTTTACTCATTGCCAAAAATTAGAAAGTTAAAATTTTGTACAAGTACTAGGGCCTTTGGTCTTTAATGTTTGACCCAAAATTTTAAAATTGGCCAAGACTGGATATGATTTCATTAAATATGCCATTTCCCCAGATTTCAAATATCACATGATTTATTACTTTAAAATTTTATTACGTTGTCCATTTCCCTTATTAGACATCGATTAAGAATTGAAGAATTTATTGAAAGTACTATCTGAAGCGGATTTTTAAGTAAAAAAATCTGGGTATGTTTGAGCTATGTATCAAAATTCTAAACGGAATGGTCTCTCAGTTAGATAAAACAGCATACAAAATTGGTCTTAAATGTATCGAAATTTGTTAAAACTTTTACCTTGTTTTATGCTTTGTGAAATTGATACGTACCTATTTAAGATTGAAGAGACCACTTTCATGAAAAATGTCCCAGATATTTAAAGAAATATTGGGAAAAAATTTCCATTTTAAATACAAGTCGATATTCGATATTAAAAAATTATTTTCATTAGAAATGCAACATTCTTCTTCTCTCTATCTGTCCTTTTCTCTCCTTCTCTCTCCTTCTCTCTTCTTCTCTCTCATTCTTTCTCTTCAAATATGTTACTCATGTGAGATTCTTTAGAGAAACGATTTAAGATAATGGCCATTTTACGGTAGATCAAAAGATTTATTACTGTGCAATGTTGTCATCTACATTCTTTTGTTGTTGTTGTCATATTTGTTTTTGTTTTTGTTTTTGTTTTTTTTAACAACAATTATTAATGTGCATGTAAAAGTGTGAAGAAATGATCTTTAAAGAGGAAATACTTTATAAAGAATTTATGTGGCTGTAGTTGTAGTTGTAGTTATAGTTGTAGCTGCAATTGAAAATTCTATAAGATCTGAAAGATTTGAAAGCAAAACGTCATGTTAAGTTATTTTAAAGTTTAGAAATAGCAAATATCGTGGCATAACCCACACGTCTATCGGTTTATTCATGATACCCGCACCTTATTTTTTTTGTTGTTTTTATTGTTAATTTGTTTGTTACTGTGACTGTTGCTGCTGCTTTTGTCATAAAACATTTTCATAAATGTTAACTTTGTTGGCTGTTGTTATTGTTGTTGTTAGAGTTGTATCGTTGTTAATATTGGAAAATTTAGGTCATAAAAATATTAACAAACAATTTATGTATAATGAAAATAATCATAATCATAATCATTATGTTAATCATAATGTTAATAATCATTATCGTTATATGTGATCATAAAAATTTATGATAATAATAATAATAATAATAATAATAATAATAATAATAATAATAATAATTGTTAATTCTTTTTTTTTCTATTTGCAATTTTTATTTTTGAAGAATCTCTCTGCATGATTTTGCCAATTTACATTATCAATAAAAAATTTATAATATTTATGATCAAATCTAAACGTATAAGTAAGAATGTTATAGTCGATTAACACTGTTTGTTAAATACCCTACATTAGTTACTTTAATGTAAATTAAAATTTCATTACAAAAAGAAGAAAAAAAAAAAGAAATTTGTAATTTTTAAAATTATTTGTGAAATTAATCCTTATGTGGGAAGGTGTAGTAAAAATGGACCGATCTTGAACGAACTAGCTATACTTGATTTTTCATAATAAAATACAATAAAATTCCAATTTTCTTTATAAAATATTTAAAATTTTAATATTTTCCCATATAACAAGTTTTTTTTTTTTTTTTTTGGAAAAAGGCGTTCTATGGGAAAGGGTTTTAAAAATGGGCCAATCTAGACCAAATTTGATATATATGTTTTTCATAACAAAATACAATAAAAAGACAATTTTCTTCAAAATATATTTAGAATTGCAAAATTTTTCCATATAAGGAGTTTTTTTTTTTTTTGGAAAAAGGCGTTCTATGGGAAAGGGTTTTAAAAATGGGCCAATCTAGACCAAATTTGATATATATGTTTTTCATAACAAAATACAATAAAAAGACAATTTTCTTCAAAATGTATTTAAAATTTTTTGTAATAACGACTTTTTTTCAATAAAAAGGGCCATAAAAATGGTCCAATTTTAAACATTTTCAAGAGGGTTTGTTTCTGTGCCGAAACACACCTACATATTATATTTTATTAAAATATCTCCAAAATTGCCATCTGACAAATGGACAGACGTAGAGACATGTTGAAATTGAATTTACATTATACCTCTTTGGGTGTTACGAAACATCTGCATAAACTTATAATACGATCGTGTAAGGTAAAAATGATTATTTGATTACAATCTCTATAAATGTTTATATCGAAATGATTCATATTAACCAGCATACACATAGAAAAATTTCAAAATATCCAAATACATATCGGGAGGCATGTGATTCTTATAATAATTTCCTATGACATATGATTACACCCTCACAATACTTTGTGAGGGTGTAATCTCTATATCTATGAGAGCATATAAATTTTTTAACTGTAGGTTGATAAATGAAAAAATGAAGTGAAAATATAAATAAAACTATTAAGCAAAAATTTTTGAATATCATCGCGATCTTTAATATGATTTGATGACCATAATTAAGTTATATTTTTTCCTTTCAAATTTTTTTTAGCAATCTACAACTGAGCAATATGAATAGAAAGGAAATTTAGAAAAGAGTAATTGAATTTTGCATAAAGTTATTTTAGGTTTTTTGAAGCTTTTTTTAAGGGTTCTTCCAATTTTTTTACATCTGTATTTTAGAGGTAGACTTTATACAAAAAAGTGTTGAGCAAAAAATATTAAAAAACTAGCAATAAAAGCTAAAAATTCAAGTTACATTGTAGGCGTGCCCTTTAATCTATCTAAGTCCATTGTAAATAATCAAAAATTCATAAAACTCCAAACGAAACTTTGTTTTCCTTTATTTATGTAAAAATGGACATTTACCAATAGATCGTTTCACATCTAAATAGATTTAGATGTGAAACGATCTAAAATTTCTAAAGCTTTTTTCATGGAAACAATTTAAATATGCCTTCTAATATCTTAAGTGTTATTATTTATAAATTGTACTAAATGTATAAAAGTAAAATTTTTATATTCTTTCAATAATTATATTCCTTATTATAAAGAAAAGAATATAAAAACAACAACAACATTAACATTTTTTTTTTTTAAAATCATGAATTCAAATTTTTGAATAAGTCAGGCAACATTAAGAGACAAAACATGAACAAACTGTAGTTGCAATACTTTTAAGTCATAAAAAAATAAAACAAAAAAAAAAAGAAAGAAACGTTTATGGTTTTCAAGATTTTACAAGACATTTGCTTAAAGTCGTGACTTATCCTTTGCCAGATTCAAAATAAATATATAATTGCTTGTATTTCGTTAGATCTATAAAATAAAATAGATTGATTCTAACAATCAACAAATATATTGAAAAATCTAACTGTGCTAAGTCTAATACAAATCAAACTAACACAATTCAAAATCTATGAAAAATTTGTGTTTAATTAAAGTCCATTTTTATAAAGGATTTATTTGTAAATTGTAATTTTATAGATTCATTTTGTCAAACAGAAAATTTTCTTCAGATACTTTTTTTTTGAGTTTATTCATTAGGCCCATACAAACTGCTACGTCGAGTTTTTAGCATGAACTTCAATAATAAGACTTTCTATTAAGGGCCAAAGTACCACGCCATGCGGTAAGGGTAGCATAAAGCATTTCTAGATTATCTGGCATTTTTGGATCCAATAATTGACTCAAGTCTATAAATTTCGGTAGGCCATGAAAGTGCCTAAATACCTGTGGCCCTTTATCGCTATGCGATAAGGGCACCATAAAGTATTTCTAAGAATTAATTATCTGGCCATTTTTGGATCCAATAAATTGACTCAAGTCTATAAATTTCGGTAGGCCATGAAAGTGCCTAAATACATGTGGCCCTTTATCGCTATGCGATAAGGGCACCATAAAGTATTTCTAGGGATTAATTGTGTGGCAATTTTTGGATATAATAAATTATCTAAAGTTCATAAATTTCAGTAGGCCATGAAAATGCCTAAATGCCTAATGTTACCCTTTTTAGATAAAACAAATTGATTCAAATTCATAAATTTTTAGAGGCCATGAAAAAGTTTTAAGTTCTAGGGAATTGGCATTGCAGCCATTTTTGTATACAACAAAATTTATTCAAGTTCATAAATTTCTAAAAGCCATAAGGATGTTTTCATTTTACAATTGGACAATTTTTTTTATAATTTTGATTTTTTATAGTTCGCCAAAATATTAATAAAAATTTATACTTTTTATTTCAGAATACATTTTCAGAATAGGTTATTTAATTCATTAATTAATTGATTAAACATACTGAAATTAAAAATGTTCCCATTTTCTATCTGAATTCTCTTTTTTTTGTACAGAATATTATTTTACGAATGGACCCCAATCACGCTTCGTGCCATCTTCAGTTTACAGTACACCTCGACATTTATCGAATGGTTTTTCACGTGGCAATAATTTTCCCGTTTCACAGCCGGACAATTATCCTGATGAAATATTATTTATTGAAAATGATAATGATGAAAAAACTGTGCCACAAACATTAACATCGAACAATTATAATACATTTAAAACACAATTTGCGGTAAGTTTATTATTAAAATAAATAGAGAATCAATTCATAAGTCATAAGTCATTATGAATTGGAAGTGAAAGTAGCTAATTTTTTCACTTTAATTTTGTTTTTTAGTTTTTTTCTTGTTTTTTTTTTTTTGTTTAATTTAATTTCATGCATTTTATTGTAATGAATATTAAGCAACTGTTTCATTTAATATATAACCATAAATATATGTAAATTAATTAACCGGGCTTTAAGGGGTCAACTATTATCGAAAATTTTATCGTTTGATTTCATTATTAATTGTAATTTAAACGGCATAATTTCAAATTGATTTCATTGCTTTTACTAGACTTTATTACTAGACTTGACATAATAATTTATCTTATTATAATTTACAACATCTATGGTGGTGGAGAATGGTACTCAAAATTTGTTCATCATTTTCTATTATGCCAATCAATTAATGTAGGATAAAGACACGCCCACAGGTCAAATTTCATGCAAGAAATTTGACAGAAATTTGATGCATAGACAGAGGAACTGTCCCTCTGTCTCTCTGTCCTTCTATCCTTCTGTTGACCTGCCTTCCCATGAAAATTTCTAGGGGAAGTTTAAGGCGCAATTTTCGGCAACAATCTAAATGAAATTTCGTATATAGGCATGTCCTTGGCCCAAGGACGCCACCGAAATAATAATAATTTGTCCTAGATATATCTAAAATGTGTAGTAATGATAAAAAGATTGTCTATGTAAGGTAATGGCAAAATTTTCTTAAACGTTTAATTTTGGGTAAATTGTAAAATTTATGAAAAAGTTAAAAAAAACTGCAAAATAAAAAATTTTATGGAATTTTTTGATATTGAGATGAACTTCTATAGGAAATTGTTAGACCATAAAAATCTGTAGATTTTGTAAATTGCTTTTAATTTGAATTGGACATTTTGTTTTTTTGGACCACAATTTGTGATGATGAATTTTTGAAACGGACCATAACTCTAGAAATCGTATAATTTTTTTGTGCTTAATTTTTAGTGATGTTTGTTGTTGTAACATTTATTTTGTGATTTGAGTAATTTAATCATAATTTATTTACTATTTCGATATTTAATGATTTTATACTCTTGCTGAACAGAATTCACGTAATAATGAATATTATGAAATATCACCAAAGCCATTCGGTATTACAAGTGGTACATCATCATCATCTGCATCATCGGCATCATCATTGGGCAGCCTTACACGCGGAAAATCTTTAAGAGTTATCAACAATAGCGCCAATAGCGCAAGCAGTACTTATAGCGGTAGAAGCGGCAGCAGTAATTTCAATATGAACACGCATCATCATCATAATAATCATAACAATGGCTTTGTGGCGCAACGTATTAATGTGCCACATCAGCAAACGCAATTTTTGGCTCAATTTAATGAACCAACAGTAAGTGCTTAATATTTGAGCATGAACACACATGACACAAATCTCATTAAGCTCAGATGCTGTCATTGTGATGTATTTCATTTCAATTTAGTAAACAACAACAATAAAAACAAGAAGAAGAATAGAAATGAGAACTTCAAGAAAAATGGGAAAAAAATTAATTGTGTAAAATCCAAAAAAAAAAAACGAACAGAAAAACGATTAATCTCTTCTTCTTCTTCTTGTTCTTCTTATTTTTCTTCTTCTTTTTTTTTTTTGGGTGCGCTTATTACATTTGCAATAGAGTTAAATTTCATGGATAAAACTGATTGAAAATTTTTGTGCATTTTAAAAAAAAAAATGAAAAAAATTGTAAAAAATGATTCATTAAAAAAAAAAAAACAAAAAAAAGAGACCAAACAAACAAAACACATAAAAAAATCAAAGCAAAATACAAACCAAAGAACATAAAACTAAAACATAACAAAACGTAACAACAATAATAATAATAATAATAATAATAATAATAATAATAATAATATATATAATAATGACAATAACAACAACAAATGCTATTGTTGCTATTTTATACTAACAACAATAGGAACAATAACAATTGTATATGTATGTATATGTTATATATATATATATATATATATATATATATATGTGTGCGTGTTGTATGTATATGCAACATTAAAGGGCGATATTTACGAAGAAACTTTTTTTAAAAAATTTCATCCATAACAAAATGAGTCTTAAAGATAATAATAATATAAATATTTTTATTCAGCTAAGGCCAGAACTTTAGTACCCATATCAAACCTTCTCCAGCTATGATCTCTTTTCCCATTTTCTATTTTACTGTACAATCTTTCCATAATTCAGTTACAATCGGTAAAATGATTGTAATAGCCTTTAGTTTGGCTAATTTTTTATGGTCTATACAAATAGACCTAATTAAATCGATTCAAATTTTTCAAAGGCCTTTCGCCATTCGCCATTCGCCCTTCGCCATTGGCCATTCGCCATTGGCCATTCGCCATTTGCTCTTCACCATTTGCTGTTTATTGTTTATTATTCCCCCTTCGCCTTTCGCCCTTCGCCCTTCGCTTTGCACTCTTCAAACTTCACCTTTCTATCCTTCTACCCTTCCCCTACAACCTGAAATAAATGATCATATTCATTTGAAGTTGTAGATTCAAAGTTATCCAAATTATCGTTGAAGAAAATATTATGTGGTTCATCCAAAAGTACCAAGCTTACTCCACATCGCTTCTCGTTCTCATTCTCTTTCTCGATTCATTGTTTTTTTATAAACATAGCAATGACGAACTTCTTTCAAATCGTCGTCCCACATAAAAGCAACAATTTCTTTTTAAAAAATCTAAGGCCAGATCTATTTAATGGCCCTGTTGATTAAAATAGCCTTCATTTGAGTTGGGCATTTTAATCGATCAATGAGTTCGGGCATTATTAATGTTTAAACGAACGCTTTGAAATTGCATGTACCATTCAATTGATTTTATTGCCCCAATTTAATCTAATCAGATTCTCTCAAACTCGAAAACTCCATTTGATCCATGAAATTTTGAAAAAATCATAAAATGATGAGATGATTGCATTCCATTAATTTTGAGCAATGAATTATTAGATTAGATTTTGAAATTCAATTTTAAATGTTTTAAATGCGAGACGTATTCACTTGTTTTTTTGCAGAATGTTACGTACATTAGGATTAAATGAATTTACCATTAATTTATGGTGGACACAAATAAACAAAACAAACATTACAAATGAAAAGAAAAAAAAAAGAAACAAAAAAAAAAAAATGGAGCATTGAGCTGCAATAGAAGAATTTAGTTGCCATTTTTGCGGTTGGCTTGGTTGGGTTGATTGATCGTTTAGCTCATTTACTATTTGGTTTAGTTCAAAGTATTTCTCAAACAAAATCATTTTCAAATTTTGTTTAGTTTAAGGTGACAAAACAGAAAATAATAGAAAAACAGAAAAAAATAAAATAAAATATTAACAAAACTTTTCAACAAGAAAAACAATAAAGTTTGCATTTTAATTTGCATGATTTGCCAAAACTCTTTTCATTATTTAATCGTGTTTTTGTTGTTGTCTGTTGTTTTTTTTTTAAACAAAATAATATAAAATTCAAGGTAGAATAATGGCCCCATATTTGCATTTTGATTTTGAAACTATCATCTTGCATAAATCGCCATGTAAATTTTAGCTTCTTCTATTGATCGAGAATCAATTGCACTTGAAGAGGGCAAATGTTCAATTTCATTTGTATTAAGACGTCCAAAGAAGTATTTGCGAGGCGCTATGGTCACTGTGGGCATCCATACAGCTCTTAACCCTAATACCTTGATTCTATGATTATGAAGCGCAATTGAATTGTGTGTAAGAGGAATAAGAACTTTTGAATGCAATTGACTTTCAGTTGATACAACTAATAAATTCAAATCATAATCGAAGAGATGCAATTTTTTACAAATCGGAATATCTTAGAAAAAAACTTCTTTAAATCAAATAATGAAAGTGTAAATGAATGTAACATTCAGTTACCATGCGCTTCAGATGCTTTTCATCAAAACCAAAACATATTTAAAATTTTTTCCAAAGTAACTGATTCGCCTTAAATTAATTCGCCTTCGGAATTATTAATGGCGATCAATGTATTTCAATAATTACATAAAAAAATGTATTAAAAATGTTAATCGATTTTATAATAATAAATTTATTACTTCATCTTTTATACTGTTGCATTATTGAACAATGGAATGAATTGAATTGAGAAAACAAATGAAAAATGTGAAATGAAAAATACAAAACTGTTAGAGTCAAATTGAAAAGAAATATTCACACAAGAAATTGCAGAAAAATTTATTTGCTACAATTGTAGTTACAATTACATTTACAATTACAGTTTCTGTTACTGTTACAATTTTGAAACGGAGCTTTTCAAACAAATAAATATATACAAAGAAGAAAAAAAACAAAAAAAAAAGGAAAAACAAAAATCAAACACAAAAGCGAAAATAAATAAAAATAAAAAGAACATGCATTCCCACACGTACATATTATTTTAATATTATTATTGTTATTATTACAATTTGATGTTGTTGTATATTCTTCTGATTATAGTTGGCATTGTAACTGTACAATTAATACCTAAAGGTTTGAGTCTGAATTTTAAGTGAATTCTATTTCTTTTTTGTTCTCCTTTTTCTTTTTCTCTTCTTTGTTCAACGAAAATTGTTTGTTGTGCTGTTCCCGTTAGCGTTACCGTTATCTTTACCGTTATTATTACTGTTACTGGACAAGACTTTTAACATTTCATTATTATAACTACAATCGCCATACATTGTACTTATTTACACAATAAAACTTCTACTGATATTTGTACAAATTTGATATTAGACAAATTTGTGGGATGCATTTTTTCATTTTTCTTTTTCTTTTTCTTTTTCGTTTTCGTTTTCGATTTTTTGCTTTATCCATCATCCAGAGGTTGATCATTATGTTTGTAATATTCGAAAGAGAAATATCGTAGACTCTAGCGATGTAGAAAAGTCTGTCCATTTAATCATTTGTCCAACTGTCTATCGTTACGTCAGTCTTGGCCGTAAAAGCTAAGATAGATGAGCTCAATTTAGGAACATTGTTAAGAACAGTGTTAAAAAAATGCATTTAAATATTGAAAATTTACAAAAACGGTTAAAAGACGCACCCATATTGTAACATTAATTGAGAACATCTCAGTTACTTTCTGCTGATTATTTACAAATGGCAACAAATAAAAAGCTGAAATTTTATACAAATATAAAAGCCATTGATCAAATTTTCCGATTTTCTCATGTTTACGTTTTCTATGTTTCTACTCAAAAACTAAAAAAAATCTCCATATTTTTATGGCACAGTATTTAAATGATGGGTATTCAAAATTTGACTCCAGTCAAATACAATTTTCTTATTTGTTATGTTTGTTTCTATTTGTTCCTCCAAATTTTCCTTCAAATTTTTATGTATATGTATTTTTTGGGTTTTTTTTTTCTTTAGGGATTTTTCTCAAAATCTTGATTTAGAAAGTGGTGGCTTTTTTTTTTTTTTTTTTTTGCTTTATAGATTTGTTTAAGCGAATTGTCAAAAATAGTTGCTGTATAGTGCAGTTTTACGTGCGTGTTTGTTTTTATTGTGTTGAAACATCCGTTGTTACACATATTTTGTTTTTCATTAAATTTTTCAATTTTTATTTTTTTTTAATTTAATTTTTATTAAAATGAGTATGAGATGGGAGTGACATTGTTAAACCATCTTAAATGTTGTAACAATCATTAAAATAATTATAAGTTAAACAATTGATACAGCCAGGTATATTAAGTTTATTCAAATGTTTGTTACATTTAGATATATAAACTTTTGAACGATCAATGGGCCAAACATAGGCTTTCTATTTATTTGTCTAAGCAACCATAAATCCGTCCATGCAATTTTGAATATATTTATTTTAAACACTAATGTCTAACAGATCTGTACGCCAGTTATGACATTGTGTATATTTGTAATTTTACAAAAACTGTACTCGAAATTGTTCGAAATGGAATTTCTTAGCATAACAATTTGGAGTCCATTTGATCTATGTAATATTTTGATAATGCTTATTGTAGGAATGAAATGATTTATTTGATTCTTATCCATATATTTACAGATCGAAAAAAGTCGTACACATTTAAATAGTTTTAGTAGTTCCACCAATTCAAGGACATTTGGTAATGGTGGTACTTATAATCCGATAAATACACGTCAAAAATCATTTGGAAATTCTTTAAATGTGAATACTGCGAGCCAATCAGTAACACCACAACAAAGTCCATTTCGTAATACCCGAAATCGTTTTCAAACGTTTAGTACCATCAGCCCAACATCATCAACAACAACAATTGAAAGTTCAACAAGTAGACGTTATAATCGTTTTAGTTCAGGCCGACACTCAAGCAATTCTTTGAGCGGAAATTATAGAACTTTCACAAATTCACAAGTTTCTACAACACAAGCAAATATGCCAGAATCGCCAAATAAAGTTGGTAGTCCTAGCCGAGGTTATACAATAAAAACACGTAGACCGATACCAAATCGTGAAGTGAATGATCCAACGCAATTAACAAATTTACAGAAATTATACAATCAGAAAGGATTGGGACGTATCAAAATTCCTGTAAAAGAGAAATTTTCGACATTTTCATCACCTTTCAAGCCAACTTTAACACAACTCTCTAAAAAAGATAATGCAGACATAAATGTTGAATATGATGAAATTGATGGCAATCAATTAAGCAAAGACATAAATGATACCAGTTTGGAGAAATTGCAATTACAAGAATCTGAAATAGGTAAACAAACTACTGGACTCTCAAGTACAACTATTTCACAGACTACGCCTACACCAGCAATCACAGTTATAGGGCGAAATAATAATAATAAATATGTAACAAGTGAAGCGATTGACAATGACGATGACGATGATGAGGACGTATCCGATGAATATATTCAAAGTCCAGAAGATGCTGTGGTGGCAAATAGCGATGTAGCTACAACAAAAATTAATGAGAGTCTTGAAAAGCATGACGAACCCCAACACAATTCAGAATATTCCACTACAGAAGATAATCGATCAACTGAATATGAAGATGAATATCATGATTCTTCCGAGCAACATAATTTTCAATCATCCACAACAGAAATAGCTGTGGCAGATGGTAATTCAGGAATATTTACAGGCAGCAATACAAAACTTGCCACAAAAGAAATTGAGCATAGTACTAAAACAATGCTAGAGAAAGCTGACATAAATACCGAAGAAGACGAAGAGGATGGTATTGATGAGGACGAAGGTGAAGAAGATGAAGAGGATGAAAATGATGAAACAGAAGATGGTGATGAGGAAGATGATGAAGAGTATGAAGAAGATGATGAAGAAGATGATGTCGATGGGCAAGAAGAAACTGAACACAATATTAAAAATTCTGTTACGGAGAGTCAAAGAACTGAATTTTCATCATCTAGTACTTTGGCAGATGTTCAAGATATAAAGACAATAAAACCCAAAATGGAAATTACAGATCATGGCATAATTTCTGTGGTTACAAGTAAAAGTAAAAGTGTATTGAATAGTTCAATGTCTGTACCAGTTACAGTGCCTTCGAAATTAACCACAGTAGCCATAATCGAAGAGCAAACAGTATACAATGAAAATAAAGTTTTACCAGCTTCCATTGAGACCACAATAGAGCTACCAAAAAGTTCACTAATGACCACAACACCGATAGCTCCAGTGACAAATGCGACTGAAGGTTATGTGGTTATAGCTTCAGTTCAAACAAGTCGCAGTATAAGTGGTGCTAGATTTTTACCATTTCCAGCCATACAACAAGATGAATCGAAAAAACCTTTATCGGAATTGGAGCGTAAAACTCATGTGGCTAAATTGCCCATTACAACTACGACTAAACAAAGTTCGAAAAAATCTGATTTGGATATTAAGAAGTTTTATAATCAAAGTTCAACCGTTTCACAACCATCGTCATCTACTGAAAGTATCATTGATAAACTTGATAGAGTTCAATCAGAATTATCTAGTGGTCTATTAGCTGGTAAATATCCAATTATTAGTCAAATGGATATGTCTACATCACCAGCACCCTCAACATCGGGCTCTAAATTTATACCAAATATAAGAAAATTCCAACCAAAGACAACGACTACTCCGAAAGTTAAAGTTCATCATTTCGAAGAAGCTGAAATGGATGAATTGTCGAGTTTGTTACCACCTGGCTATAAAGCGAAAAATTCATATAAGAATCGAAAAATTACTACTACAACAACAACAACAACAGCAACAACAACAACTACAACCGAGAAGTTGAAATACTTACCGAAGAAATCTTATCGCAATGCTACCATAGGTCGTTCATTTAAGAGTAGTTCTGTCATAGCTCAAGATGTCAATCTACCAAAAACTAATAAAGTTAATACCCCGATAATTACGACAACAACAAAAACAACAACAAAAGCAACTATAAGAACAATTCCTACAACTATCACTGTTAGTTCTGTTAAAGCTTCAATACCCGGTCATAAAAATGATATTAATGGTTTATTAAGTCCCATAAAATTTGATGATAATATTGAAAAATTGTTACCCAAAGATTATAAAACAACAAATCAAAAAGATGCATCAACAACGCCAAAATCTCTCTTAACTAATATAAATGATATTTCGAAATTCTTACCGCCTGGTTATCGTGACAATTACAATGCCTCACAGAAACCGTTACTTGTTGATAATATCGATCTAAGTGATCTTTTACCAGCCGATTATAAAACGTTCACAAATCAAAGTAGTAATGTTGATAGTATTAATGTTGATGCCATTATTAAGCCGGTCGAAGAGGATGAATTAAGTAAATTTTTACCACCTGGTTATAAATTGAGATCATCTACAACGACACCTAAAACAATAACAACTACAATAAAAACACCAAAATCTAATAATATTGATATATCACAATTATTACCAAAAGACTATAAATCGAATGATAAAAGTGTAGAAGATGTACGTGATGATATATTTATGAAGATCGAATTTAAAGATGTCGCTTCTCTACTACCACCGGATTATAAATTGAATAGTACAGCAGTATTAAATAAACATCATCCAGCCTCAACTACAACAACCACGCTAACACCAAATACTCATATTGTAATGGGTAATTCAAGTTCCACTTCCAGTACCAGTTTCAGTTCTAGTTCCAGTTCAGCAATAATTCCAACTGTAACAACAATACCTGCTGATACAGTTAATAGCAATTTGAAGGTTGTCTTTCCCAAAGGTATACATAAACGTATTGGTGCTCAACGTTTGACCACGCCCAGATTAACTGAAGGCTATTTTGAAGGTTCAACTTCGCCATCAGTTATTATTAAGAAAGGTCCACCGATAAGAGCTACAACAGAATTTACTGGTTGGCCAACACCATCTACAACGCCCATATCGATTGAGAAATTATTGGAGCAGGCAAGAACTATACCAATTAATTTTGATGATTTATTGTATTCAACAACAACAACAACGACGACGACAACAACGACTACAACAACAACAACAACAACACCGAAACCCACTAGACCTGGTTATTGTATTGAAGATTGCGATTTAGCTGCCACAATCCGTATAATTGATGGAGTTACTTGGAAGCCAGAATTATTAGATCATAATACGGCTGAGTGGAAAGCTTTAGCTAGCGAAGTAGAAGCTCAGGTAATAACACATTTACTGACCTGATGATTAAATAGCCTACACCAATTTATCGAATATGATTGAAAGTTATTGAAAATTCCAAAAAGTGAAAATTGTGACTTTTAAATGAACTGATGGATGGACGGATGCATAGACGGCTGGATAGACGAATGGTTTAATGGACGGATAGACGGACGGATGTATAGACGGACGGATGGATATACGGACATACGGATAGATGGATAGACGAACGGATGAATGATCGGACGGAGAGATAGATAGACGGACGGAAGGAAAGCAGGCAGATAGGCTTAAATCAATTGAAGAAAATGACTGTTAATTGATCGATATAATAGAAAATGCGATTGCATCAAGCCCTTCTGGGTATTACAAACATATTATACCCCCTTATGAGATGGTATTGGGTATAAAAAACTAAAATTTAAATGAAAACTAATTGAAATATTTAAATGTGATATTTTTCGATTTTTAGTTAAATGAGGTATATTCATCAGCACCGAAATTAAGCCAATGGTATAAGAAAGTACGCATTGATAGTTTTAGCAAAGGTAGCGTTTTAGTCGACTACTATGTCGAATTGGCCAATATTACAAATGATGTGAACACATTACAAATTAAGCAATTATTCCATTCGGCCTTAACACCCCAAACCACTAGATCAACACATAAAACTGATTATGAAAATGAAGCCGATCATGATCATGATGATAATGATGGTGATGATGATGATGATGAAGATGATGATAAATTAGAAGATAAACAAGATCTCCAGGAGGAGAGACCATTGAAAAAGACATTCTTATTGGGTAAATATGTTATCGATGCCCAATCCACTGATTTCACAGTCATACCTAAATCAATAAATCCAGGTATCGAATTTGCTGAGGATGATCTCTTAATACCACAATGGGCCATAGTTGTTATTGTGATTGGAGTCGGCTCCTTAGTGTTTGTTGTAGCGTTTGGTGTAACAGTGGTAAGAACGAATAATTTCAAACATTTCTGGGCAACTTTTTTTCTTTGCCGTAATTATTGTTTAATTATTATTATTAATTATTGTTTTTTTTTCCTTTTTAGTTATTAAATCGCCAGAAACGTGCTAAAAAAATTCCAATACCATTAACGAATGATATGCTAAATGAATTGAAAGTAAATCATATGGGCGGTCCAGATAATTATGACATTGATGATTTTTATAATATCGATGATGCTTGGAATGATACAAAACAATCGATTAAACCCAAAGTATTGTTTCTGGCATTTATTCTTATTGAATACAAAATCAAATTTTGCGTTTTTTGGTTTTTGTTTTTTTTTTTGTAGCGTTTTACAAATTCAATGCATGACAGCACCGGTTCAAATATATATGATAGTTGGCGTTCCACACGTCATGCCAATTATTATATTGATAATCAAAATTATGCTCAACAACAAAAAACTGATTCATTACAAAGATCATTGAAACATCATCCACCATCGGCTCATTATGGTCATGTGAATTTAAATGGTGGCTTAAATGCTCATACACATTCAACTCAAGATATTTATAGTCATCAATATCCAGATGCATTCGCGGATGCTCATCCAATGTATACGCGTAATAATCAGGCGAATATTAATAATAGTCGAGGGCAACGTTATTCCAGAGAATATGATCCAGATTTTTAATTAATTTATACAAATATATACATCGCTTTATATTTCTACTTCCTTTAAAATTTTCTTGCAAATTTTATATTTTGTTTGCCAAATTTCTTTCTCATTTAAATCATTTTTCATATTTTATTAGAATTACTTTATTATCACTGCCTTTAATCACACAAAAATATATTTATAATTTTTTTTTTTGTAAATTGTTACAACTTTTAATTAATTCTGTACCAAATTTATTCATTTAATTAAATTTAATTAAAACTTAATTTTACAATTTTCATTTTATCAATTTTCTTCTTATAAAAATTAACAAGAAATTACAAGAAAGAAAAAAAAAACAGAAAAGCAAAAACCAAAACTGCAAGGCAAAAGAAATTAAGTAAAAAAATGTTTTTGTCGATCATGGTCGACTCTTAATTATCCTACACCATTTTACCTTAATATAATTAATTATGTAATTAAAGAAAATCTAACAATGAATAACAAGTAAATATATTATAAATGGACGTGAATTACTATTAAATACCCTACATCACCTACATTTTTATAAAAGAAAATAACCAGATATGTCAGTTCTTTTTTTTTCCATATGGAAATTCTTTGCAAAATAAATCATCAAAAAAAGTAATCTGATCTTGTTCATGTTTGGATCAAGGCACGCCCACATACTAAATTTCATTCAAATAGCAACAAAATTGCAAGCTGTAGCTTAATAAAATAAGTCTGTCCGTCAGGTCAGACTGACGGACATACTAATGGATGGATGGGACGGACGAATGAATGGACAGCCGCATAAATATGCTTAAAACGTAACAGAAAGTATTTTGAAGCTGAGCGGTGTAATAAAACGTTTTCTGGTTGTTACATACAATCGCACAAACCCATAATACCTCTGTACCCCAAATGGCCTAGGATATAAAAAAAGAAAAATATTACAAATTTTATGAATGATTTGTAAAGTTCATTACACTGCAGAAATTGTATGATCTTAGTTCTAATTATTGTCAAAGAATTTTTTTTTTTTTTTGATCATGCATCAAATTTCATCAAGTCACAATTGCGACAGACAATGGGCGGCTAGAAATACTTAAATCCAATAAGCATATGATTTTGAAATGATCAAGGCATTCTTAGAGTAATACAAATATAAAATGGTGTAGATTATAAAAATATCAATCAAGTCAAAGCATATTTAATATAAATATATGTACATTTCAAATCTTTGATGGCATATTTTCATAGTTGTATATTTAAGATATAAAATGCAATAAAAATAATGATAAAAATTATCATCATCATTCTAAAATTTGTTCATTGTATTATAAATAGATTAATATTATTATTATTATATATATATATATATATATGACTTAAAATTTAATAAAAATATATAACATAAAATTCTTAAATGGGAAAAACGATAAATGGCATAAGCAAAGCAAAGCAAAGCAAAGTAAAGCAAAGCAAATTCCAATAAATTTAATGTTGTCAAAGAAAAATGTGTGAAACAAACAAAAAAAAAAACAAAAAAAAAAAAGAAAACGAAAACCAAATTCAAAATAAAACAAGAGAAAATTATTATAAAAAAGAAAAGTGAAATTTATTTGAATTATATAGAACTAATGATAATGATGGTTTAAGTAGTTGGGAAAGGCTAGTGGGCGGGAAGGAATCATCAAAACTTCCTTATTGATACCAGAAATAATCCTATAAAATTGTCTTTCTTGTAATTTTATGTATAGAAAAATCTCATAAAGTGCATTAAAACCTTATTGTATTTCGTACAAAGTTGTACAAAGAAATTGTTTTTGTGTAAAGCTTTTGTTGAAAGTTTTTAATATATACATTCTTCTCAATTTACCAGTATTTTGGGTTATTGTATAAAAAAAAATAGAAATAAAAAACCGGAGCTCATCACAGATTCGAACCGATTTCTTTAATTACCGTTAACTGTTTTAGTAAAGACTTATTTTATTGCATAAATTAGACAAAAACCGTTTATATTGCTAAACTACGTCACATGGATGTTTAGGAACAAAATTTTCTTATGTATATAAACAAAATGTATATTCATGTATATAAACAATTATCTAAATAACTTAATTGATTGTTGTGTGTTTATAAGAAATGTATGTAAACAAAGAAATCTTCAACGAAAGAAATTATTGCTATATTATATTTTTTTTAAATTGTGTATAGCAACAAGAATAATAATAATAACAATAACAACAATCTAGATGTCATAAAATTAATATACTTTAGCCACTTGTTGCTTACCGAAGACCATTTCTTACTATTATTTTTGTTCTTTTTTTTTTGGACAAATGGCCGAAATTGCTAAAAGTGCAAATATGATTTTGCTATTTTTATTCGTGATATGAGATTTTTACAGTGGTATGAGATTAAATGCCATGCGATAAAAGCAAGTTTCCAGATAAATCTGAATAAATTTGCTTGAAGTAAATATATCAAAATGGAATGCTTTGGTTTTCTTTGTAAAAATCATAAAATAATTTACAAGATTTTATATGGACATTTGAAAATCTCATTAAAATTATTTTCATAAAATCTTAAATAATAATTTAGAATAATTTCATATTCATAAGTATTAATTAAGAAATGTCAAAATGTTTTATTCTCTATCCGTAAATTGTATGCTATTAATTTGTGATGAATTCTAAATATTAATAAGTAGCTGTAAAGCGCCATTTTAAAACAATTAAGAATTTCAGTATATGCTAGTTGTGAGTTCTAAGTTTCGATCCATTACGAGTTTAGCCTTCGGCGTTGAAGGTGTGTTCGTCTTAATATTTTCAGAAAATTGGAACAAAAAGAAAAAAGCAGAGCAAAAAAAAAAATTAATATATTAACTTTTCTTAGCATTTCTTGCGAATTATTTCAATTTACGAGAAATTAAGCCGTTTATCAATTCATTTTGCCATTTTTTGCCAATTACAACCATCAAAATGGCTGATGTGAGATTTTTTTTTTCTTTTTTGTATATGGCCTAAAATTTATATTATGAATTTTTGTTCTTTTTTTTTTTGGTCTAGGAATCGGAAAGTCCTTTCCAAGATGAAATCGATTGTCAATTGGGTGAACTTTTCGTAAATTTGTATTATCAATGCTTGGACCATGAGCGTAGCGTAAGTAGATTAATTTTGGTTTTTTTGATTTATTTTTTTTTTTTTTTTGGAATTTTTTTTTTTTGGAATTTTTTTTTATATTTTTTTGGTCAGAAACAAAATATGGGTACAATTGTCATTAAGTTGGCTTTTAACTTCATTGTTGGGTTATAATTTCATTGTAGAGCATTACTAACTTCTATACGAATGATGCTATATACGTTTGGAATAATATGGATATCAAAAATAGGGATGTAATGCACACCTATTTTACGGAAGAGTTACCAGAATCTCAGCATACCCTGATGGATATTGACGTCCACCATATATATGATGCCCATAATGAGCAGGTGTATGCCATAAATGTTGAAGGTATTGTTAAATATACCGATCAACCAATAATGGATTTTCAACAATCATTAATTATTCGTTTCAATAATGGCATATGGAAAATATGCGTTGATTCGTATCGCTTGCCAGATTTGATACCATGAATATCACAATGAAATTTTTCAATTGATTTATGTAAAACCTCTTAAGAAGGATTTACCATTATCATAAATAAAGCAATAAATATATAAATTTTTTTTGGCATTTTTATTGGTTTTTGGGAATTGCCTTGTTGGTTTTTTTGTTTTGGGCTTTTTACTTTTTGATTAGCGCTTGCTTTTCTTTCTTGCTCTTTTTTTTTTGTTTGGCTTTTCATAGTTCTTTTGCCATATGCTTTTAGAGAAGATTGAGGTAAATTGAAGGTTCATTTGCTTAAAAGAGTAATCAATTTCAGGATATATGATAAATTTTCATGTCTGCCATTCAAGGGTAATGGCATTAGCATTATTATTTTAGCATTATTGATCAAGTATAATGTTATAAGCTTTCTACACTGGCATTGAAGGCATTGCAGGCAATCTTCTTATTCAAGGCAAGCGTCCCATTGGAAGCAATCTTCCCATTCAAGGCAAGCCTCCCGTTCAAGGCAACCGTCCCATTGCAAGTAATCTTCGGATTGCAAATAAGCTTCCCATTCAATGTAAACTTCTCATTTGCTAGCAATCTTCCCATTCAAAGTAAGCGTGACAACAATCTTCCGAATGCAAGATATCTTCCCATTCAAGGCAAGCTTCCCATTTGGTAACACTCTTCCCATTGAAGGTAAGCCTCTCAATAAATGGAAACATGCCATTGAAGACAAGCTTCTCATTGAAGGAAAAGTAAAATTTTCAAAATGGAAATATCTGAAATTCTTTCTATGAATAAACCTTTAAAAAATTTTTATATGAGGGCCGTGGGGAAGTGTGTATCACATGGAATCAATATCTAACCTTTTTATTCCTATAAAAATATTTCCATTTGGAGTTTTACATATAAATTCGACATGTAAATAAAATATGGAATTGGTTGAGGGAAATTGGGACGACCATGTAAACCTTTCTATTTATATAAATATATTTCTCTTAGAATTTTCAAGCAGAAATTTGACATAGAAATATTGTTGCCATATCTTAATTAAAATTCCTCAAAATTCAATGATTATTCCATCCCATTGTGAAAATTGGAAATGTCTGGAACATAAAATTTTTCTAAATGAGTTTTGCTAGCCATAACAGAAGAGCCTTTAAGAGTGTTTTACAAAGAACGAAACAAAGAAGCGTGATCAGGGTGAATGCATAAAAATCCTTCAGTCAAGTTGCTACTGGTTCCTCGAAACATGTCAAGATGAAACTTGTTGAGAAGTTTATTAAATCAAAGAGAACTTTTAAAGCATTTAATTTTCAAGGATTTTCATCTGATTTCATATATTTCTTTTGCCAAAGAAAAAACTTTCTCATGTGAAAGTTTCTTCGCGTGGGAGTAAAATAAAATAGAAATGTAACAAGATGAAAAAGAGAAAGAGAGAAGAAAGAAAACAGAGTGGGAAAAAAAAAAATAAAAAAGAAAATGACAAAGTAAAAAAAACTTTTAGATAGAACAAATTTCCGTTTGATAGAAATTTCTGCTAAAAATTCACAACAGGTGTTACATTGGCGATGAAGTCGCATTAAAAAGAAAAGCTATCTTTGGGATAAGTAACAGATAAAAAGTAGGAAGATACATGATGATAAGATCATAAACTTTTTAACAAGATAAAGTACACAAAAAAGACCAAAATTAAATCATAAAAAAAAAATTGAATCATTTTGGTAATAACAATGAAATTATCTATGGTTGATAATTTATTTTAAATACTCAACCCCAGAAAGATATTGTGATTTAGTTGATGATGGTTGCAATTTTACATTGATCAGGGAAAATTTTCATAACATGAACTTGGGAAATTTAGTCCTTTTCCAATTATTTTAAATTGTTTGTTTTTTTAGTTGTGGTGATGGTCTGGCCAATTGGCAGGTTCGCATTTTATATCACTTGCTGGATAGAGATAACAAGTAACATCCAGAAAGAGTTGAGACATATCCATTTTGTATTATACCAAATGATTCAGAATGATTTTATCAATCGATTGTAGAGATGGATGTTGCCTGTCCGTCCATCCATTTCTACAAATCGCAATTATTTCGATATATTTTAATGAAAATTGGTATATTGGTGGGTTTTGATCTAAACATGAATCCTATTGAAAATGTTTAAAATCGAATCATTTTTACGGCCATTTTTCATGTGGCAACTTTTTCAAAAAAAAAAAAAAAATTAGTTATATAGAAAAAAGTTACAATTTTAATTCTATTTTAATGAAAATTACCTTAACACTATGTTTTAACAAGAAAAATATGTGTATCAAATTTGATGCAAATCGATACATTTTTTGGATCATCTCTCATATAAAGAATTTTTCAAAACCAAAAATTATAATTTCTTTAAACTTTGTTCACTTTTAACTCATTCATTTCACATTTCAAATATATTAGACAACTTGGTGTAGGGTATATGAGAGTCGACTTCGATGAACTATACAGTTAGATATATATTTGAAAATTATAATTAAAATAAATAAAATTGGATGAACCATCTATTTCAAACTTTTTTTTTTTTTTTACTGAGTGTTGCAAACTCTGTTGTCAAAATAAATACAACACTGATTTTTGTATGTTGGCTATATGGAGAAAGAACGCATGGCATTGGTACGCTTTGAATAACAAAAAATTTTCTTGTAGTTGCCAGATGGGAGTTAAGTGATAATGTCTTAAAATAAACTTACTATGAAAGTTTAAAATATTAAAATTTTACAATTACTGCAAAATTTAATATTTTAATAGAATAATTTTTCTTAACTATTTTTCGGTTTTTGTTTTTCTTTCTAGAAAAATGGACAATGAAAGCTTTACTCTTGAGATATTAAAATATTAATTCAGTAATAAGGTAACAAAATTGTGATAACACTAAAAAATTTATAAAAAATCTAAAAAAGAAAATTTAGTTTGCATGGAATAAAATGGCACGCCTACTATGACATTTTTCCGATTATATAAAAAGATTTTTATTATGGAATGAAAAAGATGAGTACAATGTTAAAATTAATGAAAATCAATTCTATTGAAAATTTTTTTTTTAAAAAAAAGTTTTTCGTTTTCATTCCTGGAACTTTCTTCTTGTAACATAAATTTTTTCTTATAATATTTTCCTTTATATTATTAATAAATAATAATAGCAAACACTATTAAAAATAAATAAGTAAATATATTAAAGTAGGTTGGAGCCGACTATTAAATACCCTACACAGTAATTTACCTGAATTATAAAAAATATGATTTTTTTTTCTTGTTTAATGAGAATGAAAGGGGTTCAAATTTTGGATCGTTTTAATTAAAAATTTTTCTCAAGATATATTTACCAGTATAAATTTTTCCACATAACGTCTCTTTGTAAAATAAGTTGTTATATGTGGCCTGGTCGTATATATACTCTGATCTTATCCATAATTATAGCCGGGCGTCTATGGGCCAAGATAGGCCTACTTAACGAATTTCATTTAAATCGCTCTAAAATTGCGTCCTGTACTTTGATAATGAATATAGATGGACATAGAGACAAATGGACAGACAGATAGATATGTATAGTAAAGGCTGATGTCTATGTCAGACTACTTTTGAATGTTACAAATATCTGTATAAAATTATTATACCATCCTGTAGCACAAGTGATTTAGAAGATACTGCAGGATCCTTTTACTTTAACCTAAAATATAGAAATATAGAAAAATTTGCCATCAGAGTTATACGATATTTGTTATTTAAGGGTTTTTTTTGGAACCAACTATAAGTTTTTTGTGTACCGTTAAATTTAGAAAAAAAATTCCTTCTTTTGTTGTTGTTGTAAATTCTGATTCAGAAAGTTTGCGCCTTCAGTGTTTTGTAGTGGAGAGTTGGGCATCGTGAACCCAGGAAACATAAAGAAGGAGGGAAAAGGGCATAAAAAAAGGGGCAAGAAATTTGCTTTGAACACGAGACTTGTAAAGTTGAGTCAAGACACTGTTAGATGGCAGAAGAAAAATAAAAACAAAAGCAAAAAACCAAAAAAGAAAAAAATGAAAAAAAAAAAAAACTAAATTAACAGAAAAAAGAAAAGTCAAGCGAGAAGAAAGTTAAAAAAAAATAAGTAAATGAAATACGTAAAAAACTTTTTATTATAGTTCGTAAATTTTTTTTATTGTACACATACACATACACATACACATACACACACGAACATGCATATGCATAAAAACAAAGCTAAGTACAAATGCATTTTATTCAGTCAGTTTATGGCACATTCAACCAAAACCCATTTTAACATAGAAAAAAGTTTAATAATTTTTTTTTTTTTTTTTTTTTTTTTGGAAGATTCCAAAAGAAAATAAAAAAGGGAAAATTGTTTTCTTATTCTCCCTCATAAATTTCTATTTTTGTTTTTTTCTTTAATTTTTGCAATATTTCAAGGGCGGCAGTGCCAGAATAACGCTGGTGCTTAGTTGATGGAAGAAAATTGAAAAATATGTTATAAATTTTCTTCTTATAAAGTTTTCATACATATCCATGTACATTAACTATTTGGTATAGTTGTTGTTGTAATGGTAATACATTGTTTTATAAATTTATAAAGTTCTTTACGACCGCAGATTCGAAATTTTTTCCACGTAATTTTTTTTTCTTCATATTTTTTCCATTTTTATTATTTCTAATCAAAAAGCGAAAATATTGAAACGAAAGAGTCAAAAAAAAAAAAAAATAAATAAAATTGTATGAATGGCATCAAATTCTTTATTGATTTGAGATATATCTATGTGTCTGTCCATCTGTCCTTCCGTTTATATGTCCATCTGTCCATCCGTCCGTATATTGTTAATATTCTCTGGGCCATAAAAATTGCGATTTTCAGCTCATATTTTGATTGTTGCCAAATAGGTCAAAGGGCATGAGTACATTGTAACGTTAACTGAGAACATCTCTGTTATTTTAAGCAAAAAATTTATACATTTGTATTTATGCATTATGGCCCCAATTCAAAGAATTTTACAAAAGTTTTCTTAGCTAAAGCTGATGCATAATAATAGTACAAATTAAATAAATTATAGTCGATTGTAGCCGTCTATTAAATACCCTACACAAGAACTCATAATTATAACATAATTACAACAACTAAAGAATTTTATGTCTATTCAAAATTTTACCCAAAAAAAAAAAATCGATTTTATCTATAAAAAAATAACTTAACACTTTAATTGGTTAGATATTGAAAATTTTAACATGCTTATTTATTGGTCTTTGAAAGTGAGTGCAGCAAGGTTGATGCAATATGGAAAAGTGATGAAGATTTGAAGAAATGTATAAGCACTTGCATAATGAAATTCCAAGTGTATATGAATTTGCATAAAAATACAATTGTTATAAAATTTCAATGAAAATCTATGTTAATTTTATAATTTAGAAAGTACTAAATTTTATTTTTATATACAATATATAGAAATTGGGGGTCTACTTATTCTGTCATTATGTTTGTAATATCTAAAAGAAAACGTCATAAAGTCCTATTACAATAAAACGATTTAGATATGTCTGTTCGTCTGTCCTTCTGTCCTTCTCTCCGCCTATTCGTCTATGGGAAACATTCTACTGATCGTAATAAAAGAAATATCGTCTTTAAATTCGTTAAAAATATTCGAAATAAGATAAATCGGTCAAAGGACACGCCTACAGTGCAACGTAAATTGCAAACACCTCTGTTTTCATTTTTTAGCGTAAATTTATAACTTTTTGCTCATAACGTGAAAACTAAAACTAGCCTAAAAATTGCATCTTTTTCTTAAATATGGACAGACGGATAGACAGGCATCAGAGCAGACAGATAGACAAGCTTTAATTGATTCAAAAAGTGATTTTAAGTAGATCGGTATAATAAAATAAACTTCTTCTGAGATTTTACATATATCCGCATAAATTGTTAATACCACAAGTAATGTAGGGTACAATGAATAAAATCCATCTGTATATCTAATTATATGGTTCATATATTTGTCGTACAAAAGACGACCTTAAAATAGAACCAAAAAAAAAAAGAAAAAGAAACACGAAAAAGAAAAAGAAAACGGAAAGGCATTAAATTTTCGTTAATTCTTGCAGCAATTTTTATAGGATTTCTTTTTTCTAATTACTCTTGACTTAAAGTAAAATTTGCTTGTAATAATAATTGTCAGTAAAATTATATGCAGCTCATTGAAAAAACTTTGGATGCCAAATTTAAACCAAATCGAACAATTTTTGCAACACCTTCCCATATAACGTCATTTTCAGAAGAAAAAGTTTTTATATGGACAAAAATTATAATTTTGAATAGATTGGCAGGGCCTTGCACTTTGTTATAAAAACTCTATGTACCAAATTTGGTCCAGATAGATTAATGTTTTGGAGTCTTTTTCATGTAACATCGTTTTCAGAAGGAAAAGTCTTTAAATGGACAAAAGTTATAATTTTGAATAGATTTTAGCGAAATTTGGCGAGGCCTTGCACTTTGTTATAAAAACTATGTGTGTCAAATTTGATCCAATTGGATTAATGTTTTGGACCCTTTTTCATATAACTATTTATTCTCTTTATTTTTATATATTTTTTTTTTTTCTTAAATTTGGCCTTTTAATTTAACTTTTAAAAAAAGATGGGCATTTAAATAATTTGCATTGGATTTTTTAATTTCTATTTTTTTTGCGTAACAGAAAAACGCATTCACTTCATTTATTTAGAATTTTTTATGCTTTCAACAATTTTACATTATTTTATTTCTTAATTCACTATAAATGTAAAATGATCATGATCATGGAAAAATGTCCTTAAATTATGCATCACTTAGTGGTTTGATCCAACGTTATGATAATATCAGCATATCCGCTATATCTGGTTGATGTTTTTAATACAACAATTTTTTATTGTATTATGATTTTGTTTGTCAGTCAAACTGCAAATTACAATATAAAAATTGTAAACGCACTAAACGCTAAAAGAGCGCAGCGCTTCATTTAATAGACTTTCGGAAGCGGATATAAAAGCAAAGTAAAAAAAAGGAAAACAAATGACATTTGCATATTTTGTAACATATTTTTCCTTTCTTTTTGTTTGCTTGTTTCCTTTTTCTTTTTCTTTTCTTTTATTTTTTTTTTATTAGGAAAAGAATCTTATGCTGCTTATCAGAGAATAATTTCTTTTCTTATCCTTTGTAAACGAAACCATTTGCATGCAAAACTACTTGGCAGAGATAAATTCGAAATAAAAAGTTCAAGAAAAAAAAAAAAAAAACAAAAAAAAAAAGTACAAAACAATTTTAAAAGTTTCATTTGGTTAAAGCCATAAATTTGTCAGTCGAATGCTTTTAACTAGATTTTGTAGCATAATTTGGACCAATTTTGAGCTGTTAATGTTTATGCTGATTATGAAATTATCGATTTTGAATGGACTTTTAATGTTTCGACTTTTTATGTAAACTTAAAATTTAGAATAGGTTTAATTTCTATAGCCTACACTACTTGTGGTATTCTAAGTTTATGGGAATGTTTGTAACATGCAAAATAAGTTGAGATGAA
Source organism: Melophagus ovinus (assembly GCA_023089585.1). Lineage (NCBI taxonomy): Eukaryota > Metazoa > Arthropoda > Insecta > Diptera > Hippoboscidae > Melophagus > Melophagus ovinus. The sequence goes on along the minus strand of JAKKIB010000176.1, from coordinate 10,271,711 downwards.
TCTCATTTTTTATTAAACCGTTTAACTCAAAATCACTAACTGATTCGATTTGAGCCTGCTCGTCTATCTGTCCATGAAAATTTATTATCTAACTATAGATCACAATTTTTGAGATAATTTATTAAAATTTATTAGAAAAATGAAGTCAGATCTAGAGGCGAACTCTAATAAAAATTATTAGAATTGGTATTTTACAGGCATGCCCTATATAGCGACTTTTTTTATCTTTTTAAAGAAAAAAATAGGAAAAGTCGTTATATGGGAAAAAAAGTTACAATTTTGATTATATTTTAAGGGAAATTGGCAAATTATTGTGCATTGACCTGAGAAATATGTATGCTAAATTTGAATCAGATCGATCCATTTTTACAAATATCTCTCATACAAGGTTTTTTTTCGAAAACAAGTCATTCTTTGGATAAAAGTTACAACTATGAATAGATTTTAATAAAAATTGGCATTGCCTTCTATTTTGATATGAAAAATAAATATGGGCCAGATGGTTACATTTTTTGAATACCCTTTTAAATAATTGAAAATATTATAATTAGAAAAAACGAAATAATCAAAAAAAAAAAAAAAAATAGAAAACTTGGAATATCTTGTCAACAGCAAACATTTTTATTATACAACAGAAGATGAAACATTAAAAATTTTCATTGTTATATTAAAATTCTTCAAATAAGTGAATTTTTGTATACAATTTTTTAAACGTTAAAATAATTAAATCGTTTAAAATTAATGCAAATTGCAAAAGTGTAATAGATGAAAAAGAATCGAAGCGAAATCAACCAAATTTATTGAGATTTTTTTGTAGAAGTAAATTGACTAAATTGAAAAGGGTATTAACTATAAAAGTCTAACAAAAAGTACTAAGAAAGATTTTCAGATGCGATATTAAGAAATTTGAATGGCCGAACTTCAACAATATATGATCGATTATCAAAATATGATGGCAGCAATTGCAAAATATGATAGAAAGCGTACAATTTTTTACAATGAATTGGAAATGTCAAATTGTAAAAATCATTTCAATTATTTACCCGATGAATTGATAATAAAAATATTTAGTTTTTTACCTGTTTTAAGTTTATTACATTGCGATTTAGTTTGTCGAAGATTTCGATGCTGTGTACGAGATAATTGTCTTTGGCATCAATTAAATTTACATGGTAATATCATAAAATCGGGTGTTATTGAATTTATATTACAACGGCATACGAAACAATTAAAATTACATCGTACGATAATTGTTGACCCAAAATTTAGTCAAAACTTTCTACACAGCCAACCAAAACAATTTTGTGCAACATTAAAAATATTAGAGTTACGTGGGGTGAGTTGTACAAGAATATTGATCGCCCGTTTATTATCATATTGTCATGATTTAGAAGAGTTAACATTCGAATTAATGACATTAGATGATGATATATGTAGAGAAATTGGTAAATGTATACAATTGAAACGTTTAACAATATTAGATTGCCCTGGTATCGATTCATGGAGTATGCTTATGAATTTATCACAATTAACTGATTTATATATATCATCACCATTTTTTACAATCGAAACTGTAACAATGTTAGTTCTTTATATACCATCTAATATATTGTCTTTAAAATTGGATGGTTGCCGTGAAAGTATGATTGATGCCCATTTGAAATTGTTAATAGAATGTTGTTCACAATTACGTGAAATGAGTTTAATCAATTGTGGCGGTATTACGGCAAAGGCTGTACGTATTGTACGTAAATCGAAGAATCTTAATATTGTAACATTTAGAAAATGTTCTGCTGTTGGACAATCGGTTATAATGAAATTTTTTCGTACTGATATTATAACCAAATTAGAAATTAATGGTACATTAACAAATGAAGCATCGCTATTTGTGAAAAGGACATTTCAATATTTTGGTAGCGATTTAAGCGATTAAATTTCGATTTTATTTATTAATTAATATAAATGTCTTATATATGTAAAAAAATCTATAAATTATGTAATAAATGAATTATAATAATAATAATAATAAAAAAAAAAAAAAAAAAAAAAACAAAAATTAAAAAAAAAAAATAGAAAAAATATACAGAAATTATGGGAAGTTATGGCTTCAGCAGAAATGGAATAGTATTACAGAGTATAGAAAGAGATGGCTAGATGTAGAAAAAGATAGAAACGCACTGAGAAATAGTTGAGTTGGACCCAGCCATCGGCTTAGAATCAATTTCTAATTCAAATAGTTTGTGTGGCCATGCAAATTTATTATTTTTGATATAATTTAATGAAATTTGTTATGTAGATGGGTTTTGATGTAGCCTCAAAATGGCTGGAGATAAACCAAGCCTCAGAAAAAAGGACTACAATTTTGAATATATATATATTAATAAAAAATGCCATTGCCTTGAATTTTATATATATAAAAAATACGTAAGATCTAGATCGTTTGATTTTTTTAGTCCCCATTCCGTCTCCTGTATAATAAACCTTTGAAATCTTTAAATTACAATATTTTTACTTTATAAACTTAGATTTTTAAATCACATTAAACAAATTAGTGTAGTTTGTAGGGTATTTAAAAAACGGCCTTGATCGACTATAAATTTTTTAATTTTTTATATTTTTTATAAGTTTTTATGGTGATATAAAATGCAAAATAAATGGCTTAAAATTGTAACCAATTCTTGACAAATAATATTTTAAGCATGTGTTCCGTTAACACTTGAAAAGTATAACACTTTTACATTACGTTATATAACGTTGTTATAATAACGGTAATACCACAATAGTAAACGGAAATTGCCTGAGAAGTTTATAGCCATTTTCCTTTTTAAAGAACATGCTCTCGCATAAGCGAACATAAATGTGGTAGACATAAAGAGTAGGGCCATATGGCGAAAAGGTGAGAGGCAAAGGAAAAGGAGCTATAAAAAATAAATACAGAAAAAAACGAAGGTAAAAGAAAATAAAATTAAGGATACAGATAATCTAATAAATAGATTATTTATAAGTAGCTTGTAATATATAAATCATGTTGTCCCTTCAACCCATCCTGGAATTATTGAATTTAGTTGAAAAAAAAAAAACAATCAAGAGGTTAAAGAAGAGAGGTATATGTATAATAGAATTTCAAAGGACAGACAGACAGATTGATTCAATATACAAAATATTTATCAAATATAGATATATTCCTTTTTGAGCTATTCCAGTATTGCCAAAACTTTAAGAAATTATTTATAACAAATTCACGTATTAAGTACCAATGTTGAGGGGCGTTATTAAGTCAAATCATCCGCTAAGAATTGCTTGTAGCAAAGTTTGCTTAGTTCTTTATGTGAATTTCGTTAGAATTAAAAGACTCATTGGCCTGTTTATGTCTTGTGAAGGACATAAGACAAGCAAGGATATATAAGGATATATAAGGACATAAGGGGGCAAAAATTATATATTAGAAAATCTAGAAAGTTATTTTTGTTATTATTAATATTTTTTAATATGAAATTTTGAATGTGAAAATTGGAAATAAAAGTTTAAAGCTTTTTCGAAAATTTTTCTCTTACATAGAAATTATTTCTTCCTCAATGATTGCCTCCTGATTAAAGTGTCTAGAAATTTTTATATGAAATTTTTCGATTTTGATTTTGTGCTTTGAAATTTTCTCTCTTGCTTTTTTTTTCTCTTTTTTCGTTTCCCTTTCCTGATGTCTGAATAGAAAAGTGAAGTAATGATGAAACTTCAGCGTAATTAAATTTAATTTCTTAACTTATATTTGTTATTGTTTCATTTTCAAAGTTTTACTAAACTTTTTTTATAGAATTTTTTTTTTCTTCTTTGCACTTATATCCTTTATCACTTGTAGAACAGAATGATATTATAAGTTTTTATATACATTTGTAACATCTAGAAGAAGTTAAGTTAGATTAAAGAAACGATTCAGAATTATTTTCTGATTCGTTTCGATGTAATTTTATCATTATGCTATTTTTAAGATGCAATTTTTGAGATAAAATAATAAAATTTCATACCTAGGTGAGCTTTGACTCAGAGACCCATTATGTTGAAAATTATTAAAATTGGCAATTTTTTCAATCTTTAAATATGTAACGACTTTCCCGTGATGCTTTTTGTGGAGGCAATGGTGTTGGATATTTAAGAGTCGACTCCAACTGCCCATAAAATTCTTAGTTGCTTTTATTTTATTACAAATGAAAAAGTTGTAACTTCCTCAAATAGCATTCGTACTCTAAACTATTTCAACAATTTTAATTTTAATTCCAATTCCAATTTCAATTTAATTTAGTTTGGTATAAAATCGTTAAAATATTAACACGTTGTTAGTAAAACTTCTACAGACGAGTAGCACGTGTGCATTGTTGAATTCCCTACCCTCTGTCACTCTCCTTCGTCCCAAAAAAAAAAAAAAGGAAAAATAAAAAGGAGAGAAACAAATCGAAGAAAATTGCAAGAGGAAAACTTATTAATTGTCATACTTTCTTAATATGAGAATAATTGAATAAATTTTTATATCAAATTATTTATGCAGATAATTGTTATGCGATAATTGAGAAATTCAGTTATTTGGGGTTTGTTGATACGTTGACATTTTATATTTAATTAAAGGCATAAATTATATGCCTTTAATTAAATATTTAAGTAATTAAGTAAGTAAATTTGATTAGTTGGTTTGCTCATTCCAAAATTGCCTTTAGATAATTTTTACAAAAAAATGGATGCATAGTTAATGTCTAAATTCAAAGCAAGGTCACGTCAATGAAATTAATTATGTAATTAATTTAGAGGAAATTGAATCATGATGAATTTAATTCAGAGATGAATTTAGAACTTTCAAGTTAGGACCTTTGTGGCGGAGCTCAATTTGGGTTATATTTTCAAAGTCTATATATAAAATCTCTTACCTTTGTGGCTTTGAGTCTTACAGAGAGAGTACAGAGCCATTCTGGACCCAAACAGTAGCGCTTGTTTATTCATAATTCTAATCATTCTGTCATTTACATACACAACAGTTTCGAGCATTTGAAGCAGTACAACTCGAAACTACTATTCCGAAGAAGAACACTGAACTTGATATGTTGAGAATTGATTTATAGGCTGTGACGAACTCAATATTTTAGGCTTGTTGTAAATACCAGTTTAGGCCATCTATAGGCCCCATTTTCTTAATCGTTTTTTCACTTTGAAATTAGTTGCTGAAGCCGTCTGATTTAGAGAACTAACTTATGGCCAAGGTATTCTATAAATGATCATGTAAAACAAAGATCTTTTGAGAAATGTTACATGTAGATTTATTAAAGGTGCCTTTTCCTTTCAAATTGAAGTATTTCATATAAAGTTGAATAAAGCACAAAAATTAATTATTTATGATAAGTTTAATCAAATCGATATGAAAAGAGTAAATGCCTGACACGATTTTATTAATCGTAAATGTAAAAAATGTTCAAATTCAAGTCCAGGTTTAAAGAGAAATGGTCCTAATGAAGTACTATAAATATTTTTAAATAGATGAGAGGACCTTATTACGTGGAAAGATATTTTCAAGTAATAAAAAGTAAGAAAATTATTAATCACTATGACCTAATCTGGAATACCCTCCATCTATACAAATCTTATTTCGTACTTTACTTATTTTACAGACAAATAATTTGAATTTAAATCATTTCGGTTAAATGTGGCCGATGTACATGATTTTTATATGAACATTGTAAAATATTGGCCTTAATATTTGTAAAAAATATCAACACTATAATTATTACAGTTTTCAAGTTATAAGCGTTCAATTATGAGTGAGTGAATGTTTGCTTTAAGCAACCGAAGGTTTTGTCAATTTACGTTGCATTGTGGGCGTGTCGTTTGACCCATTTTGGTCTATTTGGCTTATTTTTAATACCAATCAATTTTTAATGGTTCTATCAAGTTTAAAATCGACATCTTAGTATTTGTTTTTGTGCTATCAGAAGAATGTTTAGAATGTACTGAATGGACAGATGGACAGATGGACAGATGGACAGATGGATGCACATGTTTAAATAGTTTTAGAATGCCATTTTAATAAAAAGTAGGTCCTTTTGACATATCCTTCTTTTGTATGTTACAAACCTAATAACAAAATTAGTGTGTGCTTTTAATACGTATTTATTTGGATAAATTCCAAAAATATTGTTATTGAAAATTTTAATGCTTAAAAGGCTTAGAGCCACTTTATTGTAAAAGGTTTATGGCAAATTTCAATATCTCTAACAAAATCGCTTTAAATTCTCAATTAATTTTCCAGCATTTTTTTTTAATTTTTTTTTTAGTGGTTGTATTTAAATGCCATATAAAACAACAACAACAAATATTTTATACATTATGAGACAATTTTTATGATTTATGCCATTTTAGTCAAAAATAATTTGAAAATCTTTGATCGATTTTTGTTTGCGTTTTTTTTTTTTTGAATAACTTTTGCGCATAATTTTGTAAAGGGCGAAAATTTTCTTTATGGAAAAGAAGAAGAAGAAGAAGAAAAAAATTATATGAATGAAACGATAAAAATAGAAAAACTAACAGAAATCAGTTAGAGTTTGATTATTTAAAGTATAACAAAAACAAAACAAAACAAAATGTACAAAAATTATCAAAAAAAAAAAACAACAACAAAATAATATGAAACAAAAAAAAAACACTATTAATAAATTTCCTGTAAATGGTGTTAACAAAGGAAATAACAAATTGAGTTTTCCTTTTAGTATTCAATTGCGGCCAAAGCTATTGCTCATACAATAAATACATACATATATACGTACACACATACATGCATACATTCATGCATACATATAGATAAATACCAATACATACATATAAATAATATATATCGTGGGTCTATTACAATTTCAAAAAAGGGCATTCATTGCTACTTCATTTCTACTCTACACGTACACATACACATATACATATACATGCATATGTATGTATGTATGTATATATGTATGTATATATGCATGGAGGCAACCATTTCCGAGAAGCATTAACTCAACAGAGAGTTTCTAACAAGAAGGTCATTGAAAGGGTCCGGACGGAAAGGGTGGACGGTCATGAGTTTAAGCGACATTGTATCAAAGTTTTAATTAAGTACCGTGATAGCATCAATTTTGATAAAGCCCATTGTAGTGATACGGAAATTGACTTCCTGGGGGCTGTGGCGGCCGCATCGCCAAATGATGCTCTTTCAAATATTTTCATATATGCTTTGTCGTTCAGAATCTCATTTCCCACTTCCATAATAAAATGGTTAGTTGGTCAGGCCTATTGAGTTAATCAAACTAGGCCAAAGAATTTTGGTAAAGGCTCCATAGCTATCTAAGACACTCACTCTATCATACAATAAAACTTTCTGCTCTGAGTTCTATTGAATTTGTACTGAAATGTATTGAGCATATTGAGCGTATTGAGAGCATTAAAAGTATTGTGTTCAAATTCCTTTTTATTACACTTTTCTATTTTTCCATTTTTCCCAGTTTGCCACTCTTCCCGATTTAGCACTTTTCCATATATTTTCTTTTACCATTTTTCCTGAATTTTTCTTTTTGTTATTCCACTTTTCCTATTTTTTTATTTTTATTTTTATTTTTATTTTCATTTATCTTTCAATTTGGTTTGGTTTGGTTTTTGTTTTTCGTGTATTTCCTTTTGTGAAAATTAATACCCTACACATTATGAAGTAATATAAATTGTATGTGTATATTTGTAACACATAAAAAAAAAGGAATAATTTTCATTATAAGAAACGATTTAAATGAATTTATTTGTTTGTTCTTTCCTTTTTTTTATTCTTTACCTTTTAAAAAGCATTTCAAAAATGAAAATTTTTCTATTTCAATTGTGGCACAAAATTGTTAACCTTTTAATTAGGTAATAGGTGTTTAAAAGTCGCCTACATTTGTCTATTAGATGACAGCACTTGTTCCTTTCATTTCAATTCAGTTTATTTTAGTTTTGTGGATGATTCGGTTTTTTGTTTACATTTACCTTTACGTTTACATTTACATTTACATTTACAGGTCAATACATTTAATAGAGCGAAAAGGTAATATATGTATATGTATATGTATATATATATATATATATATATATATATATATATATATATATATATATTTTATATATATGTATGTATGTATGGGATTGTATTTTTTAAGTATAAAGTTTGTTGTGTAAAAATTGTTTATATTATTATGGCTTTCAGGTGAGTTACACATCTGTATTTATATGCTCACAGTTTGTACACACACACACACATATATATATATATATTACTTTTACTATATATATATATATATATATATATATATATATATATATATATATATATCTATAGATGTATAGTTATAAAACTCATAAGTTTCGTTATTATACTTTTATGGTTATTATTTTACTTAGCATCTGGAGATTATGAGCTTTTGTGTTTGTGTGCATTCCATTGTCTATAAAAAGATGTTAATGGATCGTTTGCCATATTTTTATGGGGTTAAATAATTTAGTTATTTGTATGTCTGTCCATTTGTAGCGATACCGATATCGTTATAATTTATATTTGTAATTGGGGGATAAAAATTTGCGAATTATATTTTCTGTGATTTCAAATAAAATGTAACAATTTTTCTACATCAGTTTTGATAAACTTAGAGAGTTATTTTATTATAAATTTATTGTAAGATGTTTGTAATATCCAGAAAAGTCTTGAAATATGTTTATCTTTTTTTTTAACAATAAGCAAACTTAGAATTATTTCATTAAATGATTTCAAATTGTCTTCTACGTTCATTTGAAGTTTCTCCATGATAATTTGTTTGAATAATATTATTGAAATTGAATAATTCCCATAAAAGGCCATTTCTCATAAAGTGCCTTATTCTAAATAAATGATAAGATCATAACAAATATTTTACCTCACAAAAAATTCTCTACTTAGTGATCATAAAAATTCACTTGAAGTTAAAAAGAATTTCGCATACACGACAAACGCTTACGCTAATGATTTTAATTTGAAAATGGAATAAGCTAAAGCCAGGTCTATGAAAAGAAAAACGAAAAAAAAATAATATAAAGCCAAAGTGATAATCGAAGATATTTTAGAAGTGACCTCAAAACCCCTCAAACATTATTCTTACTCTCTCAATTTTGCATGATTTTCATGTTACCCTTTAAATTACAATAATATGGGCAATAGCATAAAGTATAGAAATAACAATCGCATTACCCAAGTTATATATACATTTATATATTTAATACAAAATACTTAAGTTATTTGGCTATAAGTATAAAAGTAAGCAATGAGAATGGAAATACTGTAACAAAAAAAAATGCCTCATAAATAAGCTCACTGCTCTCCTTCAGTTTATGGTTATTTAACCATTTTTATTATATATATATAACTTTACATATATATATATATATATATATATATATAATTATATATATATATATATATATATGCCTACATTTACCACTACAACTATACAATAAATATTACATGTAAAAGTCAACAAAATTATACAAAAAAAAAAAAAAAATAAATAAAGCAAAGTGAAATAGTAAAAGTTAAAGTTATTTCTAGTTTAAGCCAAATTTGGAAGGACTTGTACTACCTAAACAATAAAAAGAATGCATTTTCGTTTAATTTTAATAAAAACAAAGTCTTTCAAGTTTCCAGCTTGAACATTTACCAAATTTAATAAACTTTGAATTAATTTTATTTATAAAACAATTTTCTAAAAAATTTTCGTAGAATAAAAAATTATGTTGAAATAAATTTTGATCTCTAAGAGATCGTCTAGTTCCAAATGATTTGGTTTATACGATTGACACCAAATTTCGAACAAAATAATCAAATGGTTAGTGCCATAAAAATAAATCTTCATTTTCTTTTAATCTTTAATTTAATTTATTTAAAGAAGAAAACCAAAAAAAAAAAAAAACAATTAAAAAATTGATAGTACATCGAGACCATCTCTCAAATACCCTTCATCACTTGGTTTTTTGTGCTTAGAAAGTCAAATAAGAGAGTTGTGACTTAATGAATTAAAAAAAAAAAACAATGGAAATTTGTGAATTATTTGAATTAATCGTTATATGGTAAGGGGTTCAAAATATGGGCAGATTTAGATCAAATTTGGTACACATACATCTCAAGTCAAAATACATAATCATGACAAATTTCATGAAGGTATAAATAAAATTGTAGCTTTTAGCCATAAAATGAGTAATATTCGAAAAAGGCGTTATTTGGGAAAGGGTCCCAAAAATGGATCTATCAGAACGACATTTGGTACACATATTTATCATGTAAAAATATTATAATATATTGAATTTCATGTGAGTTTAATCAAAATTGTAACTTTTAGCCATAAAATGACGAACTTTCACAAAAGGCGTTATATGGGAAAGGTCCGTAAAAATGGATCGATCTGAATGACAGTTCATGTATATGTTTTTCATATTAAAATACCACAACTTATCCATTTTCTATTCACTTATAATGGAAATTGTAATTTTTTTTCCATATAACGACTTTCTTTTTGAAGTAAAGCGTCCTTAAACGGGCAAATGGACAGACAGTTTTATATCGATTCAAAAAGTGATTCTGTATCGATCGTTGTAATAAAAGAAAAAAGTTCAGTCTATTTCAAATCATTTTGATTGTTACAAGCTTTTGTATAAACTTAGAATACTATTCTGGAGTACAAGGCCAAGTTTAGGGTATAAAAATGTATGTATAAAATAAAAACTGAGAAATTATGAGGCAACAGCAATGTAATGTGAAAAAGATGGCGGCAATAGAAAAATACGATATAAAAATCCTTTTTCACTTCAAAATATAAATTAAAAATGCAAACAATTTACTTATGAAAATATATAAATTGTTCTATTTAAAATCATCTTAAGTAGATGAAAGAAGGAGCAACAAAATTCATTCTTAACGTAATGCTTTAAATGTAAATATGTATCTACAAGAAAAGAATAATAGAATTACAGAAATGTAATGAAGAAGATAAAGAAAATAGTAAAGTAAACGAATACTAAATTTTACAGAAAAAGAGGTTTTACTTTTGTTTTAAAATTTAAGAAAAAAAAAAAAAAGAAAATAAGAAAACAGCAACCATGGATATTTGATGATACAAAAAAGATCCAATGGAAAAGTTTTTAAGAGCCATTCAATATCAGGACATAAAATACTCTACATCTTTTGATTATTTCTAAACCAAAAACAATGGAACGAGTTCTTTAAAACAAAGTTCAGACTCCTTAATAAAGCTGTTTCAATTTTTCAGTGAAAAAAAAATAGGAAAGGTAGGCGTGGCCTATTTGTATGATTTATCAATACCCTTTTTAAATAAAAAAGTCTTAAGATGTTTGCAAAATTGCACCTTTCAAAATGTTATCGTTTTGTGCTCTAAACAAAAATTATAAATTTTTACTTAAAAAAGAGAGCTGTTCATAGTTCAAGTTGGCCTGTGGACATGCCATTTAAACCATTTGTCTTATTTTCTATAGTAATTTGCAAACAAGAATTTCCAAACTTCCAGACAAATTTCAGCTTGCTATCTAAAGTTTATGCGGCCATGAGAATGTTAATAGCTTACGTATAGATAAATAGACAGACACAGCTAAATTGACACAGCTAATTGATTTAGATTTTTTTGAAATTAATATACTGCCAACATTGTAGTGGTACATAAAAAAATTACAACCGATTGACTGCAACCGATGGTTGGATTTTATATACTCATCTCTCAGTTACAAATAGTTTACATAATGAAAATATTTGACTAAGGCAGATTTCTTTTTTTACCTTTTTTTTTACCTTTTTTTACCTTTTCAAATGGTATCAGTTTTGATAATGTACAAGTGAAAATTTTTAGAGTAATTTATATGAAAATTGTTTCAAAATTATGTAAATGCTAAAAATTTAATGTTTTTTAGAATTTTGAAAGGGTTTGTGATCGATATTTTCGTTGATATATTTTAGAATTGTAGTTAAAAAAAAAATTATGTTGAAATTTAGACAATTTTTCTGGATCAATTACAAAATTATATATAAATAAGTAGTTACATATCTGAATAATCAGAAAGTGTAAATGCTTTTGGTGGAACCAATTCATTTTCATAAAAAAATTGGCTAAGAAAAGTTTCAATTATTTCAACGTTATTACAATTTTTACAATTTAGAAAGTAGAGTCTCTGGCAATTGCTACTGCCTATTGCCCAACAAAAAGGGGTATTTACAAATTTTATGATGGATAAAAAAAAAAAAGAAAAAAAAAAAAAGACAAGAAAAAATAAAACGAACTTTGTTTTAGTAACTCTAGAGTTATTGTATATAAACAATATGAACTTTATGAGGATACATTTTATGTGCATACAAGTCTTATAATAAATACATGAATATTTCAACCTGTAAAGTATTGTGCTCCATAGTTATAAAATTTATAGTACTGTTGTATAATAAATAAGTTTTTTATATTCACTCTAATGATTTTCTTTCATTTGAACCATGTAGTTGAATATCCCAAACATTCCAAACATATAAAGGAGCAAATTGATTTTTGTGTAATCTTTAAGTCCGATTATAATGCTTCAATTATGAAAAAAGTCATAGCATACAAAATACTTAACAACTGAATCTTCAAGTAATATGGAAAACTTCTCATAGAACAGACTCATTTTAAAATAATATTCAATAACAATTAAGTATGGAAGACAGAAAGTTATATTAAAGGCCCTTCCATTAAATTCCATTATGTACTTTGTATTAAGCGAAATTTACAATTGTAAATAATTGATCATTAGATGTAATTTCATGTTCATTTTATTTAATTTGATTTAATTTGATTTAATTTAATTTGACAAAACAAAAGATACAAAGAGAAAAGAATAAACAAAATAATAATAGATTTCGGTATGACTAGAAAAATGAATAGACGAAAAAAAAAACAATGAATAGAAAATTACATGTAAAAATTCATAGAAAAAATAAGAAATACAGAAATATAAATAATTTAATGTAAATTTTTGCTAAGTGAGAATGAAACGAAAGTTAACTGAAAAGATATTCGATTGTTATGTGACAATTTATGCATAATGCTTAATATTCATGTATAGACAAGAAAATATGTTTATCTTTTAAGACAATATGAACACAAATCATGCTCGATTTGTCTTGTTCTGTACCAAAACTACATTTATTCGTCACTGTTAATAATGATCATGAACGTTATATTAGGAAAAATGATAATGATAATGATAAGGATCAAGATAATTATAAGGATAATAATAAGGATAATGATAATGATAATGATAAGGATCAAGATAATGATAAGGATCAAGATAATGATAAGGATAATAATAAGGATAATGATAAGGACATCCATAAGGATCAAGATAATTGTAAGGATAATCATAAAGATAACGATAATGATAAGGATAATGATAAATGTAAATATAGTCATAAAGATAATTATAATGATAATTATAAGGATTCAGATAATGATAAGGATAATGATAATGATAAGGATAATGATAAGGACATCCATAAGGATCAAGATAATTGTAAGGATAATCATAAAGATAACGATAATGATAAGGATAATGATAAATGTAAATATAGTCATAAAGATAATTATAATGATAATTATAAGGATTCAGATAATGATAAGGATAATGATAATGATAAGGATAATGATAAGGATCAAGATAATGATAAGGATAATAATAAGGATAATGATAAGTACAACGATAAGGATCAAGATAATGATAAGGATAATAATATGGATAATGATAAGCACAACGATAAGGATTAAAATAATGAAAGGGATAATGATAAGGATAATAATAATAATGATTATGATAGGGATTATCTATGATAAGGATAATGAAAAATCTTTCCAAGAAAAGTTGATAAAGTCCACTTTAGTATCTAAGGCACTTCCTTCCTTTAGTTTCAAAACTTCCCTCCCAATTTATTGCGTGTGGTTTATTACTCATTAAATTATGGAACAATGCATTAAAGTCACTTCAGGATAATACAATTGATAATTGATGAACTTAAGTTCTGATAAGCATTAGAAAAAACCATGTTTGAGTTGTCTTTGATTTTGTCACTTCTTGAATTATCTGAAAAGAAAAACATTCTTCACATTCTTTCACAAATTAACATTAAAAATTGTTTATTAGTCAAAACAATTTACTTAAACAACTAAAAACAACATGAAAACCTGAAAAATGTATCTGGGCGTTTTCAAAGATATTTCCGATTTTTGTTTGAAAAAATACATTCAACTATTTAACTTAATTGATAAATATTAAAGATTTACCTTTAATTAAATATCATTTTCTTGTTGTTTCAACTGAAGAGAGAGACAACAATAATAAAAAGGTAAAAGAGAAATTCTTGCGACATTTCATTGATGATAAAAGTTTGTTTTTACATCTAAATGATGTTAAAATTTTAAACTTTACTTGTAAATGACGCGAATAATAAAAAAAAATTAGAATAAGTTTACAGAGACAGAAAAAATTAATCGAGTGAAATAATAATAATGAATTTTAGCAGAAAACAACAGCAACAGCAACAGCAACAAAAAATGAAAAGAAAAGAAAAATAACAACAATGTTTTCAATTATTTCACATTATTACTTAGCTCGAAGAAATGAAGGCACGTAATTAACTTTGAGATTTGTCATTCTATGAATTGTTCGATTTGTTCGATTTGTTCGATTTGTTCGATTTGTTTGATGCGAGAAGTAACAAATAAAACAAGAAAATAATATAAAAATAAAGTAAAATAGAAACAAAAAAAAACGAGCAAGAATATTATATTTGGATTGGGGCCGAATCTTGGATAACCACCACTCAGACACCTCGATATTACGATTCAGAATCTGATGCAGTTTTTTCTAGAAGTAAATTAAAAACGTAAACATGAAGAAATGATAAATATGATATCATATAATTTCGCGTAGGCGTAGCCAATTTACTTGATTTTTGGACAGACATTGTAGACCAATAGCCTTTCTACTTTGAGTAAACTTTGAGCTTTCCATGTTTTGCAGTTTGCAGATGATGAGCAAAAAACTATTAAATTTTCTTTAGAAAAAATGGGATATTCTCAGTTTATATTGTATTGTGGGCGTGTCCTTCAACTGCTTTTGTCCATTTTCAATTCCAACTTGCATTCAAGAACTTTCAATTATTCTGTTAATTTTGAGTTCGAGAATGTTTTTACCAGGTGAATGTTTATAAGAAACAGATACACAGATGGACTAACGGACAGACAGACCGACACAACTAAATCGATTCAGAATATGATGCTGATACAGAATATATGTACTTTGTAGATTCCTTATTTTGGGCGTTACAAACATAATGACAAAGTGCGTATACCTCCAGTCTCTCGGCAAATGTAAATGAGGATTTGGCGTTATTAATGGGCCCTTGTTCTTAAGTTCTTAAGTTGGATTCAGATCCGTTAATAACAAAAAAAAAAAAGCTACACTCGATTTTAAGAAGAAGCTTTTCTAATATGATTTGTTCCATTTGTTCCATGGACTCAAATCTATTTTAAAAGTTTTTTTTCTTTAATTTTTTTCAGTATCGCAAATAAATTGATTTATAAACTTTTCCTTTTTTTTTATTTTGTTTTGTTTTGTTTTATTATTTTTTTTTTTGATATTTCCAGCAACAATTAAAAACAATTGTCTAAATTAAAAATGAATTGTTGCATTGTACTAAAGTTGTAGTTTCCTTCACATCCTTTCAATGTGGCGGAAATCATTCTTCACATACATACACACGCATATATAAATAAAGGGTCTTGCGAATTGATCCCCTTTACTAAGTACAATAGAAATTTTGAATTAATATAAAGAATTTCAAATTTGAAAAGGCCTTTCCGAAAAACTTAGATCATTGAAGAAAAAAAAAACTTAAAATTTTAGATTGAAATTTTGAAATTCGTCTCATTGACAGTCCATTTGTCTATCCATTTGTACGACCATTTGACCAACTTTTTATCAAGCTACATATTGCAATTTTTGAGATATTTTAATAAAAATTTTGGCATATAGAGAGCTCAATGATGAACTGTACGGAAAATGATTTAAATCGGATCGTTTTTGCGACCACGCCTCCAAGAATTTTATGGAATCTTTCTTTCCAAAAAACAATCTTTCTTTCCAAAGAAAAAAAGTCGTCATTTTACATATATTTTAAAGAAAGTTATCTATTTTTTTCTTTAAATAGTCCCAGAAAATATGTATATCTAATATAGATCCAGATTTTTCCATTATTTGGAACCTCTTCCACATAAAGAACTTTTCAGTTCATAAAAAAAAGTTGCGATAACTGCAATTTTATTTTTTGACTTTTAATTTATTTAGTTGACTTCTTTTTTATTATATTAAGCAAAATGGTGTAGGGTGTTTCTTAAGCGGCCTTAATCGTCTATAAATTTTATGCTTATTTTAGTTTATAAAGCGCTGATGTTATAAACTATTACAATAACAATTCATATATGACAGTTTTAATTACGTAACTTTTACTCGAGGTAAAAGTTCATACACTTTTAATAACACGCACACACACACATACATACACACACATACACACACACACACATATATATATATATATATATATATATATATTTTATGTGGGCGTTCTTGTGATTTTTCCTTTTTGCTTCTTCTGGTTTTTGGATATTCTTCAATTCCCAATTCGTTACATCCTGCGGTTTAGTTAAAATTGTTTTGATTGCTTTTATTGTTATTGGATTTAGTATTGTTGTTGTTGTTGCATTTCAATGTCTTCTTTGCTTGTTACAATTTTTACAATTTCATGCATGCACATATACCCTGGCTTACGCCAGGAGATTTACATGTTAAGCGCTATAGCACTAAAATGTCATAGAAAAAGAAAACGCTGAAGGAAAAAAGTGACAAGAAATTAGTGAATGAACTATTTGACTAAGATCAAATCTGCCATTTTATGAAATCAACTTATATTTGTGATCATTTAACAATGCATTTAAAAAAATTATAAGACAAGGCAAAAATTTTTTTTCGCCCAAAATTGCTTCAAGGATCAAAAAATCATATTTTTTTTTTTGAAAGAATTTTTTTTCAGAGATTTTTTTCTATGAAATTTTTATGGACAATACAATAGACATATCTATGGACGATTTATTTTTAAAAGAGTTTTCTAAAAGTTTTTAATTTTAAATGTAACAAACATTTTGAGAAAATGATTTTGATCAACTGATTGTTATTTTAGCTTAAATTCTATTGTTCAAGAATCATGTAGACATTATTTATATGGAATGTATTTTATGTATAAGATAAAAGTAGATTATTCACACGTTTACACATTTAACTTAACTATGCCATAGAAAATTTCAAAACTTTCAAATTTGTACAACATTTCAGTTTATACAATAAAAAATTGATGAAGCAAATAAAGAAAGCGATGGCGATGGCGATGGCGATGGCGATGGCGAAATTGAAGACGAAAGCGGTGGCGAAAGTGGAGATGTACTATGAGGGACATACACATACACACATACAATGAGAAAGAAAGAGGGTACAAGAAAAAAAAAATAGTCTTAAATGTTTTAGTCGATTGAAGTTGGCTATTAAAAATTCACTATAACATTTTGCTTCTTAACAAACTATGACGATGAAGAATGTTGAAGAAGAGGCCTTCACTTTATAAGGAGGAAGATGATGAAAGGATGAAAGTGAACAAATTTAACAAGGTTGTTTTCTGTAATACATATATATATATATATTTTTTTTTTATTGTAACAAATGACTTCAATAAATGAGCCACAAAATTGTATATTTTTTCTCACGAAGACTGATCAAGATATGAAAAATAATGCTAGAAAAATGTATTACTTTTTATATGCAACGAAATTATTTTTAAAGCATAATAAAAGCTTGCATATTTTTTTTTTATATAATTTCAACTTTTTTAAAAAGAAATATTAAAATAAAAAAATTTTTTTTGGCATTTTACAATTTATCCAAAATATTTGTTTAGAGTTTAGAACTTAAATTCTGAATCGTTTTTTTTTTCTCTTCTAATATTTTTTCTTGTATTTGATTAACAATTTTATTAGTTTAGTGTCAATAAAATACACAATAAAACTTACAAATTATAAATCGATTTCTCATTTTACATTTTATTTGATTTTTTGTTACTTAATTATTTTTGATAAAGTTTTCTTTTTTTTTTGGTTTTTTTTGATTTCTCCCTTGTGCTTGAACTTTGACAAAATTTCCAGTTTCCGTTTCAGTTTTAGTTTTAATTTGTTATTGATCTTTTTTTCATCGAAACTCTATCGTTAAAATTTAATCATCTTACAATCGATCAAAATACAGCCAAACACTTTTTTCATCTTCTTTTTTGATCTCACTCGTTTAAAACTCTAAAATATTTTTTTTTCATAAAAACTTTTTTTTTAATTATCCAACATTTTAGCCGTCACAATTGCTTTTAACAATTTGGCATTTTTTTTCTCAAATGACCCTCAAATCTAAAAATTTACACAAAGTGATCAATTAGACAAGAATCCTTTACATGGATTGATTTTCATCTACACCACTTATGGTATAGGCTGTTATATGTTTGTGCAGAAGTTTGTAACACCAAAAAAAAAAAAAAAAATTAGAGATAGACTCCAATTTTTATTATATCGATTGTTTCGGAATCGCTTCCTAATTCGATTTATGCTTAATTGTCCGTCTGTTTGTCTACCCATCTGTGCCCAAGCCACAAGTGGCAATTTGGTATACGATGTGTGTTTTAGCATCGTGACGAACCTTACAGAAAATGGTTAAATTCGGACCATTTTTTCGAACATGCCTCATATAACGTTTTTTTTTTAAAAAAACGTTACGTGTAAAGAAATTGCAATTTTTAATATATTTTAACAAAAACTATGACATTTGATTCAAATCAACCAATTTTTGTCAACACTTCCTAATATTTCTCCGCACAAGAATACAGAGACATCTAATTTGTAAAAATAGTTCTTTCAGAAACCAAATTAATCATTTCAAGAGAAAGTTTATAATAAGGCAAGATAGAATTATAAGTTTTGGTCCACCAATAGCTTTCAATCTTTTACAAATAGATCTCTCAATAAATAGTTTCAGATTTTCGTTCGTTTGAGCTTAGGAACCATCGTGGAGTGTATGATTCAGTATTTTGTTTGTATCGTTTCCTTTCATAAAGAATCTCGAATGTTTGTGCAATATTTGAAATTGCCCAATAAAATCTTGCGCTAAAATGAAATGTTCATTAAACACGTACTGATTTATTTAGATTATATCAGTTTTTTAAGTTGATCAAAATCTCTGTTTTCCTGGTGTTGCAATTTTTTTTTTTCAATGTTACACACATTAATATTAAATATTCTCATAATGTTATTGAAAGTTTCATATAGAAATTTTACAAGTTAATAACTAAACTTTTGTAAAATGTTCAACTATGAATTTGATTTAACAGAATTAAAAAGTGATTTTCCAAAACAGAAGAAATAAAATGAAGAAGAAAAAAAACAACAACAACAAAAACAAACAAACAAACAAACAACAATAGCAACAACAAAAACAACAACAACAACAAAATAAATAGAATTTCTATAGTAATTTTTAGTTGAAAATATTTAAGTTTTTGCTGCTTCTTCACTTTTTTAGTTATCTTAACATGTTTAGTGTAACAAACTTTATCATAAACTTTTAAATAAACACATAAATAAATAACTAGATAGATAAATATTTTCAGAGTATTAGGTTAAAAGATTGAAAGATGCAAATTAATATTGTCAAGAAAAGTTTTATGAAAAACAGAAACTTTTTGGAATCTACATTTAAATTCATTTTACGTTATGCAAAAAATTTTCAGTTTACCTAAGAAATGCATTTCGATATTTTTTTCGAAATAACTCACTGAGTCAATTAACTTACGAGTTCATTAACTTACTATTCTCTGGAAGGCTGAAGAGCAAAATATGAAGAGCATGAAAAGGATGAAGGGTTATCGTATAATTTCATATAATTTAATTAATTTAATTTAATTTGATTTATTAATATTTTAATTAATTTAATTAATTGAAGTGAAATGAATTTATTTAATTATTAAAAATTAATTTAATTTACATTGAATTTAATTAAATTAATATTTAATTAATTTAATTTATTTTAATTTGATTTATTATTATTATAATAATTTAATTAATTGAAGTGACATGAATTTATTTAATTATTAAAAATTAATTTAATTTACATTGAATTTAATTAAAATTATATTTATTAATTTAATTTATTTTAATTTGATTTATTATTTTATAATTAATTTAATTAATTGAAGTGAAATGAATTTATTTAATTATTAAAAATATTAATTTACATTGAATTTAATTAAATTATATTTAATTAATTTAATTTATTTTAATTTGATTTATTATTATTATAATTAATTTAAT
Source organism: Melophagus ovinus (assembly GCA_023089585.1). NCBI lineage: Eukaryota > Metazoa > Arthropoda > Insecta > Diptera > Hippoboscidae > Melophagus > Melophagus ovinus. The sequence goes on along the minus strand of JAKKIB010000176.1, from coordinate 10,251,174 downwards.
TAATTGAAGTGAAATGAATTTATTTAATTATTAAAAATTAATTTAATTTACATTGAATTTAATTAAATTAATATTTAATTAATTTAATTTAATTTAATTTGATTTATTAATATTATAATTAATTTAATTAATTGAAGTGAAATGAATTTATTTAATTATTAAAAATTAATTTAATTTACATTGAATTTAATTAAATTAATATTTAATTAATTTAATTAAATTTGAATTAATTAACAATCAATTTAATTCAACTTAATTTAATTGGTACTTAATTAAATTTATTTAATTTGAATTTTTTTGTAACTTAATTTAATTTGTAATTACATTTCTATTAAACGTAATGTACATTTAACTTAAACTTCATTTAACTTAATTTAATTTAAATTTATTTTAATGTAATTTAATATAATTTTTATAATATTAAGTTTAAAATTCTCTAAACTTTTTGAATAGCATTTTTGAATTTTAATATTTCAATTTTTCATTGCATAAAACCAAAGATAAAATGTAATTTGTAATTCGAAACTTAATTTGGCATTATTTTGTTAAATTTAATTTGAATAAACATTTGGTTTTTTAAAGCAATTAAACGAAATTTTGAATGGAACATTTTAAGATAGAGCAATTTATATTAAGCATAAGACAGACAAATGTATTAGATAGTGATTTGGATCCATTTACCTAATTTTATAGATATTTCTAAAACATTTTTTTGTTTTACTGCGCCAACAGAATTTTATTTTCTTTTTTGGTTAATTTAAGTTTGGCAAAGCATTTAATTGGACTTTTTATTTTCAAAAGATATTTTTTTATGTGATGTAAAAATATTTTAATAAAATTTGAGTGTTTTTTATTATAATAGCAAACGCTCTTGATAATAAATATAATGAAACTTAAATTAAATCTACATTAAATAATAAAATTCCTTTCAAAATAATTTCATCTACTTCAGATGCTTTGCATAAAAGGAAAACATAAAAAATAAAAAATAAAAAATTAAAAACGAGAAAGCTAAAAGTACACAAAAAAAGTAGAGTAAGGTCGAATTTGAGCACTAAGAATTATAAAATTTTAGAAAATGTTCAGCGGAAACAAAACAAGAGAGAGAAGATATCAAGAATTGAAGATTCCCATCATCAATTCAATTTATTTTCCTTACAATTGGAATTTGAGATGAAATATTTTGAATGGCCGTTTGAGAAGTTATATAGAAATGTGCAGGCACAGGCGCGATGGACGACAGACCAAAATTAAATTTGTATTATTATTCTGTAACAATTCGATTAGATCAAAAAGTATGTTTATCTTAAGTTCCTCTTGATTAGTACGCTCATTCAGGCGAATTTATTATGCCTAGAACCATAAGTACTAGAAATTATAATAAAATATTAGAAAATTGTAGCAAAATGCATTCGAAATCATATTAAGATCATTTTTCCAACTATTTTTCATATGTAAATAATATTTGTATAAATTTCTTCTCCTTTTGTCTTAAGGGCATTTAATTTTCATATATTTTTATATATGAAGCAAAAGAAATACTTTTCAGATAACATTCAGTTTATGAAGAAAAATGTTTGTTAATGTAAATGTAAAAGTTACATTAGAAAAAAAAAAAAATAAAATGATATATTGAAGAAACAATTTTTCCTCTTTGTTTGGAATGTTTTAAGATTAACATTATTGATAAAATATCTGATGCTTTGGTTTGGGTTTAGAAGACGTTGCAATATATTTCATAAAATGAATTTAATTACATTAGAGGTTAGTGGGTCAATGGATTAATGGGTTAATGGGTTAATAGGTTGATGGGTTAATGGATCAAGAGGTTAATGGATTAATGGGTTAATGAGATAATGGACCAATGGCTCAGTAGATCAATGGGTTAATGAGCTGATTGTTTGATGGATTAATGGGCTAATTGTTTGATGGGTTAATGGCTTAATGGGTTGATGGGCTAATGGTTTGATGAACTAATGGGTTAATGAGTTAATGGATCAATGGATCAAGAGATCAATGAGCTAATGGGCCAATGGTTCAATGGGTTAGTGGGTTAATGGGTTTATACTTGCAAGCATCTCTAACGTTTACTCCATTAGAGTTTGGGTCGTAGTAAAAAGTCGGAATAATCGTCTGAAGGTCAGCAAGCAAACTGATGCTAAAGAGTGTCGAAAATTTGTATGGAACCTATTTTTTCGGTATTCTATAGTTATATTGCTTTCTTCACAAAACTTAGTACACACAAAAACATTTGAATGATTAGTCTAACAAGAGTTTGTACCAAAAAGGGAAAAACTAAAAAGTATTCGAGATGATACCAATAAAAAGTTTCCGTTCTTTTTTTGTATTTGTAGTTGATTTTGTTGTAAGTAAGTGCAGTGAATAGAATCCAATGAAATAACTACAAACAATGCAACAACAATAATAATAATAATAATAATAGTTTTTAGAGAAAAGTAGCTAAAGTGACAACACATGCAAAAATTCTTCGATTTCTTTAGGACAATGTACCTCAAAAAAAAAAAAAAAATAGAAGGAGCCAAATTGATGAGAACGAAAAAAGCAGAAAAACAAGAAGAAAAATGAGAAACGGAAGTGGAAATGGAAATGGAAATGGCAAAGCAATGGTAAAGTTGTTGTATTTCATTTGATGTTGCAAACAGAATACAAACAACATACAAAAAATAAATCATGCAAATTCACAAAAATTCTAAGCAGCTGAAAGCCATTTGTTCAAAACCAGCCAATTCTAACGTAATTGTAAAAAATTTTTATCACTTCACAGATTTTTGTTTGGCATAAATCAGTTACCAATTAAAAAAAAAAAGTAGAAAGAAAAGAAAAATAACAACAATGAAACAAATTATTATATTTTCGTTTTTTTATAATTCTTTTTTACAATTTATTTTTTTTAAGATATTGAAATAAGAAAATTTCAAGCAATAGTGCAGTGAGTGTTTAACATGCATACCTGCCGTGAAGGCTTAACTGCATGGTACACAAAGGTACAAAATTTTCGCTAGCGTTGGTAGACACGTCACACAAGGTGCATGCTACCGTCACGACTAGATTCCAATTTAAAGCCTGTATTGCACCTTATATACATGGCTTAATCTTTGGCATAAAGATTCGGAGCCTTCTAATTACTCCTCGGCTTAGATTAGCTTAGCCCAATAAGCTTACCCAGGTAGCCATTTTATTCGGGAAATGGCACTTTGCACGACAAGCACATATATGTTTGAACGAGTGACGCCCGCGATGTGGACACCACAGCCCCCACGAAGCCAACCTCAATATCACCACAATGTGCATATTAAAACTGGTGATCCCGTGGTACCAGATTAAATCTTTGGATCCGATCTCGTGACTCATGATGCACCCTGATGGCCGGCATCATCAACGACCATCTCTTGGGCCACTCCCAGTTGAGCAGGTGCTTCTCGTGACTGCTCCAATGGGTTGCTCCCATTCAAGCGATAGTGGCAAAAATTTCAACTTTCTAAATTTCTATAATCAAATATCTTTAAATGAAAAAGAAAAATATATATATATATGTATAGATGTGGCCTTGTATTGATTTGGCTCTATTTTGCGCTATTATTTAAATGTTAAGAATAATGCAGAATTTCTGAGAAATTCTTAAGTTTATGCATTAAATTTTTCATTCAATTGATGGCCATGTAGAGAGACGTATGGACATAAATATCTTGATTGTTAGATTGTTACAGAATTTGAGAAATTGTGGAAGGTATTGGTTGGTCTTTTTTGGATGTTGGAAACGCTTTAACAAAATGCTTATATAAGTTTTGTCCCTTGTGAAAATCAATAAGAAAATTTATAAGAATAATAATATAAAAAAAGGGAACTCGGGGGACCCTTAAATATCCCAGAGCATATCATTTATTATAAAAAAGAGTGAAAGACAAAAAAGTACAAGTAAGAATTTTAAATATAAGTTCCTACCTGTAGCTATTAATATTATGGAAGTAATAAAATTATTTAAAGTTAATGAGTAAAATTGAATTATTTACCGATTGTCAATTAATAAACGTATTTTTCATGGGACAGATAATGGCAAAATATTATGCCCAAAAATAATTTGATAGATATTCATTTCACATATACATATAAATTAAGATAGAACTTAAAAAGTTAATCTTAATGTAATGTAATAATTTTAAGTAGCAGCACTTTTAAAAGTTTATAACGGGCATCTGTGGGACTGAATAAATAATCGACTTAAGGCTTAGAAAACAGTAAAAGCTTCTGCATTGCCTAATTTTAAAGGGATTTAACAATTTTTAATAGGACCAGTTATAGGAATCCATTTTAGGAACGAATGGACAGTTATTATTAAAACTCTTCAAAATTTATGATCCATTTAAGAATCTTTAAAGTTGAGAGTATCTTTAAGAAATGGAAATTTGTGAATTTTGCCAAGTTTAAGCCATAGCGATATAACTTGAATATTTTGCTACAATGGCTGTAAATTTAGACAATAGAAAAAAGGGTAAGAAAGAGGGTAAGGGAAGAGATCATTGAAAAACTCTAACAACGATAAAAGAAACTGTTAAATTGTTATGGTATAAGAAAAAAGTTTCTCTTTTCGTTTGCCTGTTCGTCTTTTTTTATAAACTTTCTTTTCTTTTTGAAAAATTATAGTGGAAAGTTGCTGCTATTATTATTTTTTTCGACTACTTTTACTTTTTTATTTATTGTCATGTTATATTGTTACATACGTTAGAGAATTTGATATTGCGCCCAAAATATTCTATTGAATTTTAAAGAAACAAAAAAAAAAAATAGGAACAACTTTTTAAACTTTATCTAAAAAAAAAAAGGAAAAAATAAACGCATAAAAAAAGGCATAATAAAAGCAGCAGGAAAACAAATAAGGAATAGTAAAAAATCAGTAAAATATCAGCCAAGAACTAACAAAAGTACTTAAAAAATTCTCTCTTTTAAATCGATTTCAATGAACAAATATTAAGAAAGTTTATTGCAACAGTTAAATTTGATAAATTGCAAATAGACTTCTTTTCTATGCATAATATACATCAAATTGGACTAAGTTTTAATTCAATAAATTTTTATGTCACCCTATAACAGGCCCTTTACACATAAAACATTTTCAAACAGTTTGTCTTTTCTTCAATATGGATTATTTATATATTCTAGGGTAGTAAAAATTAAAGAGTTTTAAATTAGATTTGACACAAGAGCAGTTAAGAAATGTGGAGTAAAATATTGTAAAAAAGGCTTACTTCGATGAGTTGGATAAGCTTCCTTTCGAAGAGTATGATAATTCTCCTCTAGTAAATCTAATGGGCCTATTCCAGTAAATGGAATTCAGAGAGTGTGACACTGCTACTGATGAGCGTGATAAGCTCCGTCCGAAGAGCATGATAAGTTTCCATCGAAGAGTGTGATAAGCCTCCTCCAGTGAGTGTGACAGGTCTACTGCTACTGATGAGTGTGATAAGCTCCGTCCGAAGAGCATGATAAGTTTCCATCGAAGAGTGTGATAAGCCTCCTCCAGTGAGTGTGACAGGTCTACTGCTACTGATGAGTGTGATAAGCTCCATCCGAAGAGCATAATAAGTTTCCGTCGAAGAGTGTGATAAGCCCCCTCCAGTGAGTGTGACAGGTCTACTGCTACTGATGAGTGTGATAAGCTCCGTCCGAAGAGCATGATAAGTTTCCATCGAAGAGTGTGATAAGCTACAATATGAACATAATTTTTACTTAATTCTTAATATACTTTTAAATTAACTAAGTAGTATATAAAAAGTTAAAAATTTAAGTTAAAAAGTTTTAAGTAGATTATAATTAAGAAAAAAAGTTACTTTTAAATGAGCAATTAAATGTTTTTTTGTTGGAAATGAAATTCTCTTTATATTTGAGGTTAGTTTTGCTTTTTTTTTTAAAAGTTTTTTTTGATTAGTCAGGAAATTGTTTTACTGGATTTTAATTGCAATTAATTAAACTTCTAAATGATGAATATTGAAAATTTCTATGCTTTAAATGTTTACCAATTATCTTTTCTGCTTTTGTATTGTCTTCCTCAATACAAATATTTCGTGTTTACGCCCACCATCCAAAGATTTGAAAACCTTAGAGATCTTACAAAAGTATAGATATGTTCTTGATTAGCATCAATTTCTGAAACAATTGGAATGTCTGTCCATTTTTTTATCAAACTATAAATCACAATTTTTGAGATGTTTTAATGAAATTTTGCACTTCAGACTCGAGATAAACACCTTTACAAATGGTTAAAATCCAGCAATTTTTGTGACCACTCTCAAACGTGTTTTTGGAAAAACATTCGTCATATAAAAGAAATTTATAATTTTTTTAAGTATTCTTATAAAAATCAGTATTTCAATCTATTTTAATATGAAAAATTTATTGTCTAAATTTATTTTAAATGGGTCCATTTTTTAAATTGCTTCTCTTATGCCCATAAAATAAGGGCAAAAGTTACAATTTTTAATATATTTTAAAAAAAATAGGCACTATCTCTATTTTGAGTTGAACAATATTTGTATAAAATTTGTTTCAGATTGGATCATTTTCTTGATCATCTCCCATATAAACTTGAAAACTTTTTAATTAATTGAAAAAAGTACAATTTTTTTCAACTTTGTTGATTTGTAAAACATTTTTTATTTAAGAACTTGCCAATTGCAAAATGGTACAGCCTTATTAAAAGGCGGCCTTAACCAGTCTTAATGAACTTTTAATGGTTCAAAAGTTTTCATGAAACTTAATTCATGGCCAAAGTTTCTGATCAAATTGTAAATATGAAATAATTTAAATATTAAATGTTTTTATATAAGTTATTAATATTAATAATTATTTATTATATTAGATATAGATATAGATTAATGTATTGCATATTTCATAAGTTAATAAAATTTATTGATAAAAATTTTATGAAATGTGAAATACGTTGGTAAAAATGAAATTTAAATGCATATAAAATGATTATTACATTAAATATTTATTTATTTATTTATTTATTATAAAATTATACAAATAATAATAATATCATCATCATTAATCATAATAATAATCATTATAATAATTAAAAAAATATTAAAGTTTGGTTTTGTTTATTTTTCGTTTGCGTCATATTGGCGACATTTACTTTAAACTTTCTTAGTCTTATTCTCATTTACATTCTCATTTTAATTTATTTCAATTCAAGTGAAACAAGCAATTGCAGTTTTTTTGCAATAAATTTTTTTTTATATTTTACTTCAGACATTCCCAGACATTTCAAATAAATGAATTAGTAATTTCTTTTTCAATCGATTATTTATGTTTGTTTGAATTTAATTACTTAGTTACTTAATTACGCTTTAATTATTTCTTAAAATAAAAATCGTATTAGTTGTGGCCAATATAATTCCTTTTTATAGGATTTTTTTTTGTGAATCCTTAATAAATGGAAAATGTATGTTTTCTAAATTTTTATTTTATTTTAAAAGTATTCTGAAAAATTTTATAGAATTAACTGGCGCAATTTACTGGATGTATTAAATGTATTATTAAATAAGTTTTAGCTGGACTAGACTTATCAACTGATGCAGTTGATTGAAGTTGATAGCGTTGAAGTTTATAGCCATCGTTATGTGATTTCATGGAATCATGGTTCTTTAATTCTGCAGTCCTAATGTTAATGTATGGCCAGTCTACCCGCCCGATTTTTTTATGGTTTAATTTATCGTTATGTATCCATTTCACATTTGTAATGTTATTCCAAGTTCTGCCAGCCTTCAATTCTTTGTTGGAAACTTTTTTAATCTCAAGTTCAAAATCATTACTTTTTGAAGCAATCAAAGTAGGCCCTGCATGACGCATACAACAGAGCATTGTCACCCCAAGTTTCGACACGAATTCTATGCACTTCAATTGCCGTTTTCTTTTGAATTGTTTTGAGTATTATGCCATTAAATTTTTTGCAAATATAGTTTATTTGGCAAGAATGATCGACATTTTCACAACCAATAAACGATTATTATTATTTACACTAAAAAATGAACTGTGCATGCCTTAATATTTCAGATTAGCTACAATATTTCCTTGAACGGCCATTATTTTTATTATTATTATGGCGGCCATCTTTAAAGAAACAGCCAGAGCTTTTTCAAGGACCCAGGATATAAATACCTTTTTCATTCCTTCTTTATCCCTTCATTACTTTTTGTTATTGTTATTGTTGTTTATTCTATTGTCATGATTTCTTATATTTTATGCCATAATGCCATAATGCCATATTTTTATTCTCATGTTACAACAGACAAAAAAATTCTTTTATATCATTCTTACACCCTACTTCATTATATCACAACATCCCTAAATCTGCTGCGGGCTATAAAATGTTTATATGACTTTACACTAATCCATAGTAAAGTAATTTCTGAAATGATTTATATTTGCTTATATTTTGCTGCATAAGTAGGCTGAAATTTGAAATATCGTTCGAAAATTGTTATAATTTTTTTTCTAATGTTTAATTTGTTTTCTGATTATTCTAACTCAAGGATGAAAGCCCGCTGCAGTTAAATTGAAGAAATGATTTTTGTACATTTTTCCTTCATTGGATGGCCAAAAAATTTTTAACAACTTCTCGATCCTTTTTTAAAAGCTCTTTTGTTTTAGAAGTCCTTTTGTAATTGTCTCTTCTTTTGGAACTCATCTTTTGAGTTCCAAAAGCCTTCAGAACTGCATACAAACTCCCTCCCTAATATTTATATATTTAACTGTATATTTATGTATATATGTATGTATGTATGTATGTATGTATGTATGTATGTATATTTTGTATATATGTATAAAATATATTTAGGTTAAGATAACAATCATAACAAGAATGTAAATAATATTTTTACGTCTTTAGATTTTGTTGCTTGAATTTTTTTATTATCCTCCCATTATCCTTACCATTCTTTGGCCATCAGTAATGTACAATATTTCAGAAACATAGAAGACAAAGTAATAAGAAAAAAAAAAAAAGGGAGAAAAAATAACAAGAAAATGCGAAACAACAACATTAAAAGCACATTAATAAAATTAAATTTACCGTATTTTTGTTATCTAAAAAACTTACGATAATAAATAATTCAACCGCCACGGAAATGTACCGTACAATCCATTAAAATTACAGTACGCCAAAAGAAAAAAAAAAAACAAAAACAAAAAAAGAGAAATAAACAAGCTAAAAAGAAAATAATGCTATTAAATTGTCTCTATCAAAAGTATTTTTAAAAAGATGAAAAATTTTTGTTTGTTTGGATGGGGTCATATCTTCAATATCGACCAATTAGGGATTTTCTGACTAAACGTGACTGTGCTTGTCAAAGATCCTTTTCAGCAACTTTTTAAATAGTATTTACCGCTTTAGTTATAAAATTGTAGCTTACAAAGATCGAGTCCATCTCATAAAAGGAGAAACGGAGCAAAACTCATAATTTATATTTTCAGTAGGCGTAGTAGCAAAATTTTCCTGTCATTTTGTGGAATCATATCTAAAATAAATATAAAAAATTTTAGTGGTTTGGATTTTGGACAAACTTCTAATGTGTTAGTTGCCAGAAATATATTTGGCTAAGATAGAGAAAAAAGAATACTGATACCGTGGCCAGTTTGTATTATGAGAAAGTCTTTTGAACCATTTGGAACCCATGTTCTATAAGAATTTAAACTTTTTCTTTTAGTTACTTCAAACAACTTATAAATTTGTAAGATTTAAAAAAAATTTCAAAATGAAATACAAATTCATTTTTTTGTAATCTAATAAATTTTCATAATGTAAGAGCAAACAGATGGAGGGACATATATTTAGATCATATAAAAATTTCTATATTTATAAAGTATACAGACATTTGGACAAAATGAAAATACTATTAATTTTTGTGTGGCAACAACTGCAGCAGACATTCAAAAATATTGCAAATTTCAATTCATTTCATATGCAATTCAGTCTTTAGTAAATTTCGATATAGAGCTTTTCTTTTTTTGCTTTTCCATTTTTTTTTTTCGTTTTTTCCTTATTTCCTTTTAAGTGTTTATGTAAATTATATGGAATAAAATTATAAAAAATTATAAAAATTTTTCTTAAATTTATAACTGGCATCATTTGCAGTAGACATTTTAATAATTTTCTGTTTACGTTTCTTAATAGCATTTGAATAGATCAGCTCTTAAATTAACAGAAGGACAATAGACAAATTTTTGGAATTTTACAAAAAAATTTATCTAATTTAGTTTCAGTAAAAAATTTTTATTTTTATCTAATATTAAATATTTGCAACAGTTGTAGATTCACATTCCTTTATTCTATTCCATATTTTTTTATTTCTCTTGGCATTTTGGGGCCAAGCCTAAAACGACTTGAGTTAAACTCACGTTTTATTATATCAATTGATTCAGAATCATTTTCTCATACAATTTGCTCATTTACATTTTTTAACTAACTACACATGAAAATATTTCAAATATTCATGGGCCTATTAGATAAGCCTTATTAGAATATACTTAGAATTAGATAATTTTTTCGATCATGCTTTTTCAAATTTTTAGTTAAATGACGTAAAGTAATGTTTGGTATTTTATGAGTTCACTGAGCTCGAATGTTTCTATAAACAAAAAAAAAAAAAAAACTTTGGAAATATTTCAATAAAAATCTTCAATTACAATAAAATTTAATTATTTGTTTTATGAGTTTTGTGAAAAAAATTTCTTTCATAGTTTTTCAGGGGTTCGAGGATTTTGCAAAAAAAAAAAAAAAAAGGAGAATAATAAACAAATTGTTTCAAAATTTTGCTGCAGCCTCATAAGATAATTTAACAGCTCCTTTAATTAGCAAAGTAAATTATTTAAATTATATAATTTTAAGCAAAAAGTTTTAAGAGTTTTTTTTTTCCATTTTTAAGGCAATTAAAATATCATCATATAATTTTGCGACATATTTATGTTTGATATTAAAACATCTTCAAATATTTGAAGCTTATAGAATACAAAAAAAAAAGAAAAAAGAAGAAGAAGAAGAAGAAAAAATAACAATAACAATAACAATAACAATAAAAACAAAAAGAAAAGGTCGAAATTTAAGATCAACAAGAAACAACAAGAAATAAATAAACAACAAATAGTGGAAAATTTAAAGTGCAATGATTGTTATCGTATAACTTTCAATTATTTTATTTAGTTCAGATTTGGCCAACAGATAAGATTTTTTTTAATATATGAAGTTATTGTTATATATATATATATATATATATATATATGTATATATATATACATATGAATTTATATATATTGTACATAAAACGCTATTGTAAAGAATTAAGCTAAAAATGAAGTTTAGTGGAGAAGCTTGTGGCGTGAAGGAAATAAATTAAAGTAAGAAAGAAAGAAAGGATTCATGGCATCAAAATACAAAATATATACTCTATAACATTTCCGATACAGAAGTATTAAAAGTTTGTATAAATGTTTGTAATATTTAGATGATCTTAAAAGGGACTCAGAATAACTTTTCAAATGATTTCCAAACATACTCTAAGATTTGTCCGTCTGTCTGCCCATCTTTTATGATATATTTTATAATTTAACCTATAAAATATTATGAGATAATCTAATCAAATATGGTACATAGATGTGTTTTGGCCTAGAAATGAATTCTATTAAAAATGTTTAATAGTCCGATCCAGTTTTTCGATCATTTCCTATTTAAGAAAAAAGTCATTGGAAAAGAATGGAAAATAATTTTTATTTTAAATATAATTTAACGAAAATTGACATGTAACTATATTTTATTGTATCAAAATTCAGTATTTATCAAATTTAGTTTAGATGGACTTAGCTGTACGAACAGGCCCCATATAATGCCTTACTTTTGAAGTTATATCATGTTATAGGTAAAAGTTAAAAGTTATAAATTTGATTATATTTTAACAAAAATTGCCATTTCCTTGTAGTTTCACATAAAAATTATATATGTACCAAATTTGGTCCAGATCGACCTATTTGTTGCACTGCCTATTCTCATATAATCAAATCTTTTTCAATCATTCTAAAATGAGAATTTTTTCAACTTTGTTGATTTACAACTTAATTTATTGGACTTTTTTGGCACAATAGTCAAAGCCGTTTAGAGTATTTAAGAGTCGGTCATTAGCGTTTATAAAATTATATAACAGCCATTGATTAATACATACAAGTTTATTATAGAGGAAAGTATCAGATGAAAATGAATGATACGAAATATTCCAAAAATGCAACGAGATTGGATGGATAGTGAAGTGTAGGAGGGGAAGGAGATATTACAAAAAAAAAAATAAAAATAAAATTTAATAAAAGTAAGAGAATAACAAGGAAAACAGTCGAGTACAATAAAACAATGAAGCATGTAGAATATTTTGAAATAAGACAAGTAAATATTTTTTTATTTTTATTTTATTTTTATTTTATTTATATTTTTGTTGAATAGTTTTATATTAATATTATGTATATTGTTGTTGTTGCTATTATAGTTATTTTTAATGTTATTGTTACTGTTACGGCCACCATCATTCACGTTAATAATTCTGGCATTTTCTTCTTTTTTTTTTTATTTTTTTTGGAAAAGTTAAATTTTTATTTTAAAATCGATTTAGTTAGTTCCGTTTACTTTGTGATTGTTATAACCATCCATTTTAGATGCCAATGCGATTATTTTCACTTTATTATTTATTAGCTTTGTTGCAACAACCAGAAAAATAACATTAAAAAAATTTTTCAATTTTTTAAATTTATGTAAAGATTTTGACATTTAAATGTAGCATCGATTCGTTTGATTAGATTTCTTCATCCCAATTTAAAACATTTCTTGCCAACTATTTGACTTGTAAAATAGACGTAATTGGTTGAATAATACGATTATGGCATTTTGTCTGAACAAAAAATTCTTGAGGTGTTTGGCATTAAATGAGTTAAAATTTCTTTATAATTGTGCACGAATAAAGATTAGACTAAAGCCACGCCCATTTAAACTTATAAGACATTAGTATAAAAATTCGTTGAAATTTTTCATACAAAAATGGGCGCATCCATTTTTCGTTAACTTCTTTTTTTTTATTTAAAAAAGTTGAAATTCTTATATAAATATTTAGATCAATGTTTCTAGAAAAAATTATGCACAAAAGCCAGGCCAATGTGAAATTTTTATTTCTCCGTTTTTTTTTTAATGTTACCTTTTTCTAAATTTGACCTTAAAATTGTGTTGTTGAATAAAGTTTTTTTGGGTATTTATAATTTTGGTTTTAGCTAAATACAATTTCATTATTTTTGTTTATTTATTTTTTTATGGTCAGTTAACAACATTTAAGTGACACAGAAAACATGGCAAACTAACTAACGATAAAACATAACAAAAAAAAAAAAAAATTCGCACTTTGCTGTTACTTCTTCTTCTTTGTTTGTTTCCTTGTTAAACTTTTTCAAATTTATTAACGATTTATGTGAATTAAGAGGGCAACAATAATTATCCAAATTATATAAAACATATAAATGTCCGTCTATTATTCTAAGGAAGAAACGCCAAATTGAGGAAATGTTCAAAAAGAAAAAGAAAAAAATAAAATTGAGAGCTTTCATCAAAGTGTTTGGCTATTAGCTCCAGTCAAAGTCCAATATCAATTAGAAACTTATTAAACCAAAATTTTATTTCCTTTCAAAAGGAAATTGAAATAAAAATAAGAACAATTTCATTTCTTAAAATTTCAACCTCCATTTATGATTTAGATTTTTAAAGGTCCCTTCAAAACTCCGTTTATATTTCAATAAATCATTTTAAAAATAAATGAACCGAATTGAGCGGTATAATTAAAACAGGGCTCTAACGTTTTGTAGGCCTCGATGATTTTCAAATGTTCCATGTAAATTCATTATAAAGTTTTTTTTTTATTAGAAATGTTGTAGAATATAAATTTTTAAGATATCGGGAGCTGTATCAAATATTTGAAACGACTTTTTGTCATGTTACCGTTGTTATACCGTTATACCGAAAAAAAGTTATAATTATGAATAAATTTTGACATTAAAAATATGTGCACAAAATTTGCTTCAAATCGGTACAGTTTTTGTAACTTCTCCCATATAATTAAATTTATGAATAATGGAAGTGTTAAAAATTTCAGCAAAATTTTTTTTTCAAATTTTTTGTTATACCATTCATTTCCTTGACTTTTTAAGAGCAATAGGCAAAATGATGTAGGGTATATTTAAAAGATCACCTTGACTTTACTTCATTTCAATTTACAACAAATTTCAAAAAATTCCACAAAAAAATTTTGAAAAAAATTTGAAAAATTTTTTAACCATTTTTTCATGGAAATTAAAAAAAAAATCTTTAATAGATAATTTATTTAATTTGTTGTTGTTATTGTTGTTGTTGTAAAATCATTTATTCAATTCAATGTAGACAAATTTTGATTTTCATATTTCATTAAATTTTTCCACTTCATTTATAAACTTTAATTATTAAATTTTATTGTGGCAATTTTGTTACACTCTTTGGAAATTTCTAAGCCTTTTTTTAATTCTTTTTTTATATATTAATGTAGTAATGTAGTAATGTAGTAATGTAGTAATTTAGTAATGTATGTTGTAACTAAAACCTAAAATAAGATAAAAATAAAAAGAAAAAGAGAAAGGAACAAAGATATTTAAAATATTGAAAGTAAGAAAATTTTGCATAAAATTTCGCTACTGAGACTTGCCGCTTTTATCAATTGCTACCATATAATCTACACACACACACACACACACACACACACACACACAACATATATATATATATATATATATATATATCATACATACATACATATATATATATATATATATATATATATATATTATATATACATACATAATATATATATATATAATACATACATACATATATATATATAATATATATATACATATTCATATATATATATATAATAAAATAATTTATATATGTTATAATTTGCATATTTATCAATAAAATAATTGAATTCATTGCTGTTGGGACATTTGGAATTTCATTTCATTTTATCTCCATCAACACATTTGAAATTTTCTGTTTGTACACTTATTTTTATTTATTTATTTATTTATTTATTTATTAAAAGTAACGCCTTTTGTTCTCTATAAATATTATTATTATTATTAAATTTAGTGTTTGTGTTGCATTGTTATTGTTATCAGATTGATGATCAGATTTTTTTATTTTATTTAAACATTTTTCCTTTTTTTTTTTTTTTCAAAATTTCTTTACCTTTACGTTTTGATTTGCCTTATGCATTTCATTGAAAATTTTTCTAACGCCATCAAAATTATAAAAGCAATATTAAAAAAAAGCCAAAAAAAAAAAAAAAAGACAGACAAAAGAGAAAAAAGAAAAAAGTATAAAGAAAAAACAAATAAAATCGTAAAAGGCGCTTAATTTAAGCTACAACTTCCTTACGGTAAGCGCTTAACGGTGTTCATCATTTTGTTAAGATCTTTAAGGAGCCAAACATTAAAATAACCAACCAACCAGCCAACCAACCAACCAGCCAACCAGCCAACCAACTAGCCAATTCGCCTGCCACCATTAACAGCAACAGCAATTTGAAACATCAACATCAACATCAACATCAACATCACTATTTGTTTTATGGTTCTTATTGCGTATTATGACGCTTACACATATGTGCGTATGTGTTTGTGTGTATGGCGATTTTAGCTTTTTTTGTATTATTGTTATTATTATTAATGTCCGATTGTTGTATTGTATTTCTTACCTTAGGGAAATTTCAACTACATTTGATAAAAATGTAAAAACGTAAAAGGCCAAAACAAAAGGCCGCAAAAAAGCAAAAAAGCAAAAAAGCAAAAAAAAAGTTAAAAATGCTTGTTTTTGGTTGCTACTTTTACTGCTTTTACTGTTGTTGTTGCTGTTATTATTTAGTTTATTACATTATGAAATGTTATTGATAAGCAGCTTTTCATTGGGCGATTGAAAAAAAGGCAGAGGGTTGTGAAGTTTTCCGTTTCATTCATTTCATTTCATTTCATTTTCGTCTCATTTGTTTTTCTTTTTTTTTTTTTTTTGCTTTTTGGGAAGTTATCCATAACTCCCTACTACACCCATTCATTGTTGCCACTGCTCCTATTATTATTATTATTATTATTATTATTATTATTATTATTATATTTTGTTGTTGTTGTTGTTGTAGATAGTTTATTATTAAACTTAATATCTTTACTGTTTTGAGAAAAAAGAAAAACAAGGAATATTGAAATCCCTCATACCCCTCATTAATGAAAACATTGTAGACAGTTGGTGGCATTACCTAAATACCCTAGAATTTCAAATATACTGAAATGTTTTTCAAAGAAAAAAGAGCAAACGCGCTATCTGAATTAACTTTTGGTAGCATTTACTTCTGTATATCAAATAACAGGGCAAAAAGGGTGAAGGGCAGAAGGGTCAATGGGTAGAAAGAGCGATGGGAAGAAGGGTCAATGGGCAGACAGGCCATTGGGTAGAAAGGCCGTAGAATTGAAGGACTGAATGGCAGAAAGAGTGGAAGGGCCTAAGGGCAGAAAAACCGTTGGGCCGAAAAGAAGAAGACCGAAAACCAAAAAGAGGTATAGGCAGAGGAATTGATGAGCCGACGGACAGAAGGGTTGAAAGGCGAAAAGTCTGAAGAGCCGAAAGACAAAAGCACAGTGAGAGCGATAGTCTTAAATCGAGTCAAAATGTGATTTTAAGATGATTGGTGTTATACGTGAAGGAAAGTTCAACTTAAATATCTCTCTCCAGCGTTACAAAGATTCGCACAAACGCATAATACCATCATGTACAAAATAAAGTAGTGGTGCAGCTTTTTAACCACATTCGAAGAAAAATCTCCATATCGAACAAAACTATAATTTTCTTCATCTTAAAGATTCCTAAAGAACAATTAAGACATATAATGGACGATTTATTTATTGTTGTTGTTATTATTATTTATTATTATTATGATTTTACATTATCATTTAATAAATTTGAATACAATGATTGATTTTTTTAGTTTGCATATGAAAGATTTGTAAAACTATTTCAAGCTATTAATTTTATTTTCGATATTAAAATTTTATTTTTTCTAATTTGAATATTTCAAAATCCCATTGAAATCGTTATAGAAGACAATATGCAAAATAAGCGATTCTTTGATTTGAATGAATCTCTTGAATTTCTATTTGAGATGGCCGTTGGGCTAAAAAGAAGAAGTAGAAAAACTAAGGAAAAGCTTTAATTATGTTACAGAAACTTTTGTTTATCTAACAATTAAATCGAACGAGAAAGATCAATGTTTTCCTTAAACTCCACTTACAATTTAAATTTAAAGCTTCTTTCTTTTAGTTGCATTTTTCTAATTTTTTTTTAAAATTTTTTCTCTTTTGCTGCAACTAGCGCAATCACATCAATTGTTTAGGCGATTATTTTTGCTTTTTGTTATTGTTTCATGTCTAAGACTTTATTGTTGTGTTGCTGTTGCTGTTGTTGCTGTTGTTGCTGTTGTTGCTGTTGTTGCTGCTCTTGTTACATGATTATTATTATTGTCCCAGTTGTTTTGTCTTATGTTACGTTATGTCATGTTACGCTTTGCTATGTTATGCCATGTTATGTTATTTTATGTATATGCATTCTGTTTTTCTTGTCGTTTGGTGTTTGTTTGTATAATTGATGATGTTTTTGTATTTAATTTGATTATAATCGCATATGCCAGTGTTACATAAATTGGCAGCAGCAGACATTACTTAACTATTGGCATATTGAATGACATTTTGAATGCCAATAGTTGTAAGTAAAATAAAGGCATTAGATTGCCCTCCATTGAGGTCTTAATGGTTTCATCCTTTTTACAATTTGACTATGCCAATTTTAACACTCAACCAAACGCTTTCATCTTATTAAAATTCGTTTTCTATTTTCATTTTCATTTCTAGTAACATTTTGCATATTGCTTATTGCTTATTGCTTATTGCTTATTGCATATTGCACATTGCTTATTGTCTTTCATCAAAATATTTTTCATTTTCTTTTTGTTCGGAATGTTGTTTGAATGTTGAGAAAAAAAACAAGGGGGTTTAAGTTAGACCCAACATTTGAATCAGAAAAAAGAAAGAAAGAACAAAAACCTAAGAAAACATTAAAGATGGTGGAGATTTACACTTAAATACTCTACATCACGTTTCTTCATGTCATTAAAGTCATTTAAGAGAAAAAAAAAATCGAAGCAGCTGAAAAAAATAAGTTCTAAGGAAAAAAGGTTCAAGAAATCAGTCTATATGACTGAAATTTGGTCCATATTTTTTTCTAATATCAATAAATAAGGCAATGGCAATTTTCTACTAAAATTTATACCAAATTATAACTTTAGTCCACGTAATGAATCTATTTCGTTAAGAGGGCATATTTGGAAAGGATCGATTTGAACCAAATATGATACAAATGTTTCTCATGCCAGTAGACTCTAAAATGCCAACTACCATTAAAATATATTCAAAATTGTAATTTTTTTTATTCCTATAAAGATTTCTTTGCAGATTTTTTCGATCCTAACTTTTTTCAATGGGAATCATCTACGTTTAAGTTTAGGGAGAAAATTTTGTAAGGAATGATCACGAAAAATGTCCATTTAACTTGCCTGTAATTAATATCGAACGTTTTATAATCAAAATACATTCAAAATTTCATGGGAATATCAGAAAAATTCTGTGACCCGCATTTTAATAAGAAATTTACATGGGCAAACTTCAGATTTAGTAACATTTTGGCGATTTAGTGATGATGGCGATCGCCGTGATGAAGGCGGTAATGATAGCGAATGTGACGATGATGGGGACGGTGATAAAGGCTTCGGTGAAGATGTCGGTCATGGTGAAGGCGGTGATGATGGCGACTCTAATGAAGGCGACGGTGATGAAGGCGGTAACGGTGCAGGCGGTGATGATGATAGCGATGGTGGTGGTGGTGATGATGATGGCAATGATGATGGCAATGATGATGGCGCTTTTGATGATAGCGCCACCATCACGTTGATGATGATGGTGGCGTTGACGATGGCAACCTTAATAATAGCGGTGGTGATAAGGCCGGTGACGGTAACAATGATGACATACCTAAATACAAATTTCTCTATATACAAATTGACACATTGCATGAAATTGCAATGGAATCCCAATTTATAAATCGCTTACAAAGCAGGGCAATATTTTATTATGGAAAACACAAAACTGGAGACAAGCGAAGATCGATTCTCATCTTGAACGTACCATGTACATAGATTTTATATTATGTGCCTTTTATACTTCTTCCCTAAAATTTCCCTCCGCATCTCTTGTGCAGCTTGTTTTTTTAATATTTTTTTTTGATAAGTTTTCATGTCCATGCAGTTGTTTGGACATTTTTCTCATTCCACTAGAATTTGTTTTGTTATTTCTTCCACTTGATTTTTTCGTTCTTTTTCTGTGCAATTTTGTTGATTTTTTTTGTTCCATTTTTTGCTTTATTTTTTTTTTTTTTGACTTAACGCTTCTTTTAATATGTCAGCCAAAGTTTATTATTGTTGTCTGTCCGTTGCTTCTTTTTTGTTTCTTTTGTGGTTTTTTAATTTCCTTCTCATTTTAAGCATTTCTGATGATTTTCTCTACATTTTCTACCTTCAATGTTATTATTGTTGTTGTTACTGTGCACTGGCGCTTATTCTTCTTCTTCTTCTTCTTCTTCTTCTTCTATATATATATTTATAATTGTTTGTGTGTATGTATGTGTGTGTATGTGGTCATGTATATATAACAGTCAATAAATAAAATGCTTGTTTTTTAATGTTTCTAATTAATTAGCAATAAACAAGAGATGAACAAAACACAAGTAAAACAAAAAACGCAACAAAACAAAAAAAAAACGCGAAAAAAGTTGACAGCATAAAGGAACAGTTTTAATGTTCAAAACTTGCTGTTCTGTCATCGAATTTTTTTATCATTATTATTATTATTATTATTATTATTGGTTTTTCCTTTTTCTCATTTTTTTTAGTTCCTTAATTCATTTATAAAATGTTTTAATATGTTGGCGTTTAAAGAACTTTTCACTAACGAGTTCAATTCATGAGACAATTTACAAAAAATTGACTTTAAAAATAAACTTCGCTTTAACGTATAAACGAGACAAATTCGCTTTCGTTTATGTAGATTGGTTTAAGGTTTTTTGAAAATTTTGCACTTGCATGTAGAACATATTTAGAATATTTGGAATAGATCCATTAATTATACCAATCGATTCACTAACATTTCCTAATTCAATGATAATTTGTCCGTCTGTCTGTCTATTTTTATGTCTGTACGTCTGTCCATGTAAATTTTGTTATCAAAATCTAGGATGCAATTTTATAGCGATTCGAATGATATTTTCTATATAGGCGTGTCTTGGCCTATACACGCCCAGGTATAATTATGGATCAGATCAGACTATTATTACTACCAAGCTCCATACAAAGATTTTTTATGTAGAAAAACTGAAAATTCTAGAGATTCTTTTAGAAAAATTTTGGTGTAATATTCGACTATAATAAGTTCCCTTGCTTTAGAGATATTTTATTGAAGGCATAATTATGGATCAGATTAGACTATTATTACTACCAAGCTCCATACAAAGACTTCTTTTGCAAAGAGTTTTTATGTAGAAAAACTGAAAATTCTTGAAATTCTTTTAGAAAAATTTTGGGTGTAATATTCGACTATAATAAGTTCCCTTACTTTAGAAATATTTTATTGAAGGCATAATTATGGATCAGATTAGACTATTATTACTACCAAGCTCCATACAAAGATTTTTTATGTAGAAAAACTGAAAATTCTAGAGATTCTTTTAGAAAAATTTTGGTGTAATATTCGACTATAATAAGTTCCCTTACTTTAGAAATATTTTATTGAAGGCATAATTATGGATCAGATTAGACTATTATTACTACCAAGCTCCATACAAAGACTTCTTTTGCAAAGAGTTTTTATGTAGAAAAACTGAAAATTCTTGAAATTCTTTTAGAAAAATTTTGGTGTAATATTCGACTATAATAAGTTCCCTTTGCCTTAGAGATATTTTATTGAAATTTGATATGTTAAAATGCTTTGCTTCAATATCTCTTGAGGATAATTATGATTAAGATCGATTAATCTTTATGATCATTTCTCAAAAAATGCTTTATTTTTGGGCAAACTTGAAAAAATGGAAATGTGAAGGAACTTTACAATTTTCTATAACGTTACAGAGTTGCTATTTGCTTTAGAAAAGAGAATCTATCAAAATTAAATTCAGATTGCTTAAATTTTTTTGAAAATCCTCTTCCATAAAACGAACTTCTTGAAAAACAAATGAAAACTTGTTGAAATTGCAATAACTTTTTTTGCGCTAATGTTTTTTTCTTTTTTTATCAGATTTAAGATAATGATGTAGAGTATTTAAGAGTCAACTGTAATGGACTGTATTTATTTTATGAAAAGGCGAAAAAGAGTGAAAAGGTAATGGAATCTATAACTGAAAATAGTTTAAAAATTTTACAAGCACTTTCATACTTCACGTGTACATTTTTATTCAATACAATGAATGTGAATGTAATTGTGTGTATTTGTATGTATATATATGTATGTGTGTGTTTGTATGTACCTTTGTTGAATAAATAGCAAAGTAGAATTTTTCTTAATACAATTAAAAAGTTTAATTATAAAATTTTCATTCATATCCAGCTATTTTATGTTGGTGCTTCATGTCAGGCGTTAGCAACAGCATGCTGCAGCATCAGCAAGAGGTGGCGGAAAAGGCGGCGAGGGAGGCGAAGGAGGAGCGTGTGAATAAGCAAGAAAACTATTGAAGCAAAATGAAAGTTTTTTTTTTTAAAGAAAAATATTACAAATATCATATAAATTTATGTGAAGAAATTTTTGTT
This sequence comes from Melophagus ovinus, assembly GCA_023089585.1. Taxonomy (NCBI): domain Eukaryota; kingdom Metazoa; phylum Arthropoda; class Insecta; order Diptera; family Hippoboscidae; genus Melophagus; species Melophagus ovinus. The sequence goes on along the minus strand of JAKKIB010000176.1, from coordinate 10,229,155 downwards.
TTTGTAAATAAAATAAAAATAAAAATATTTTCTTTTCATTTACTTATAACAACTCAAAGGGTCGACTTTGTAACCAATTTATTAAAAAATGAAAAGGGCATCATTTAAAATAACTTAACGAAAAATTCAGAAAATTGTTAAACTAAGCAAAGTTTTTTTAATGAAACTTTTTTTTTTATTACTTAAAAAGAATTTTTCTTAATACTTATAAGCCTAAATATTACAATGTAATGTACCAAATGACCTTGTTTGTTCTACATGTTTTCACAAAAGTTGTAAAAAAGTCGTATCAAACTCTGAATCCTTAAAATATAAGAGATTATAAATTGGCGAAACATATTTAGAATTCCTCCCGGACTTTCTGTTAGTCCACTTGTTCAAGATATATAAGATAAAATGCTTAAGGGTCTTTTACCGTTATATTTTTGTTTTTTTTTATGGTAAAATTTTTTTGCATGAGAAATGGGCCCCCTTTATGGAGCTACACATTTTATCTGATCTTATAAAAATATATGAAAAATTTGCAAATTGATTAGACAGACAGACAGGCAGATATAATCAATGTTATAAATTGCTAAAGTCTAAAGCAGCTTTCATTTCTCATATAGATTCCTACAAATTTATTATTTTGTATGATTTGACTTAAAATTCCATGAATTGCAATATATCTCCAAAATTAGTTAGATATGTGGAAAGTTGAAATCCGTGATTTTGATGGCCAGATACAATGAAATACATTTTATTATTTAATAATATTTATTTCCCATTGTATAAAAATAATATAATAACTCAATGTAATTAATAAATTTCTGATATCAAGCGTTATACATTTCTCTCAAATTCACATGCCACGAAATAAATTCAAAAGATATGAGAAAATAAAAAAAAATAAAAAAAATTGAAATATAAAAAAAAAATAACAATTGATTATATCGTTGAATTTACAATACGTAACAAAGCAACAATTACAGGTTCTTCTATCAAATCTGGACACATAGAGAATGATCTTTAATATTTCACATAGTTCATTTCATTTGATATTTTTATGAAAAAATTCATAACGTTATTAAAAAAAAAGAAGTATTTTAGCCCATTAAATTTTTTTTTATAATATTAGCACGTTGTAATAAAATGATGCCAGAAATTTATATCAATTTCCCTCAGTCTCTGATAGTTTTTGTCAATTTTTGTATGTCTCCGATGATTCTCGTCGTACGCTGTCCTTCTTTCTTTAGTCTACGTCAGTTTTTGTTAATCTCCGTTGATTTCTAAAGGTCTCCGCTGGTCTTTACCGGTTTCTGCCACCTACCACTGGCCTCTGTCAGTCTTTGACAGTCTCTGTAAGTTTCTGCCAGTTTTTGTCAGACTCCGTTAATCACCTTCGGTCTTCATCGATCTCTGTCTATTCTCGTTGGTTTTTGCCGATCTCCGCTGACGTTTAGTGGACTCTGATGGTCTCTGGTGATTTCTGGTGATCTTTAGTGATTTCTAGTGATCTCTGATGGTCTTCGTTGCTTTCTGTTTATAAGTCCCCTCAAGGTGTCCACAAGTTCCCATAAATCTCTATGAATCTCCGTTTGATATGCACATATGGAAAATACCATTAAATGTTATGATAATGAAAGACTCATGAAATCTATTGTTGTACATTTATAAATCAACAAAAAGATAAAAAGCTTCTCAAATCAAGGTTCACAAAGTTCTGGAACCAATATGGTAACATTATGACATAATTTTGAAAATAGATAAAAATTTCTATAAGATTTAGTATAAAGATTTAGTGGCTACGACAGTGAGTGTATAACAGTTAAATTTTACAATGGCTCATTTCAGCGATTTTGATTTTTTTTCTTTTTTTGTCTTCACTTTTTGGTGTATTTTGTTTTCTTGTTTAATATTTTTCCTTTTTTTTTTTTTTAATTTTTTTTGTTTCTGCTTACAAAATTTCTTCACAACACATTTATTTTGGCACAAATTGTGAAATATTAATAATTTATTGTTGTGGGCCCAATACACCTGAATAATGATATACATTTTACTTGTGGCTGCTTCATTCACATCATACAAGAAAAATGAAGTCAAACCAAGAAAATCATGAAAATAATATCGGTCTTATCACACGTTTCGTTTTAATGTGTTTCTGTTATAAATATTTTATATTTTATTTTATATTGTTATGTGGTCATCTCTATGCACAATGCTACGCTACGCTACGCTATGCTATGCTATGCTATGCTATGCTATGCTATGCTATAACTATGCTACCTACACAACCAACAATCATTTCTATATATCTATCTTCAACTTGTCTTACTTTATTTAGTAACACAAGTGGCACATACAGCCTAAAGTATTCTCCATTTATTTGAAAAGATAAGCACGTGCATGCTTCCCTCAGTTCAATCATTCATACATTCATGCATACATCCTCAATACACACGATGGATGTAAGCTTAATAACACAATAACGACATCAAAAAAAAAAATAAAAAAAATAAAAAATAAAAAAGAAATGAGAAAAACTTGGCAAAGTATAATTTAACTGCAGCTAAATCATGAATACCCACCAACCAGAAGTTAGCCATTAGCCATTTAATGATAAACACAGATAACTTGACGTTCAGTTAGGCATGGCCAACAGGCCATGCATAATTTTTATATAGACATGAATAATTTTACTTTGATTTAATCTTCAAATTCTGAAAGAAAAACTAGCAAATTTTTGCTTTGAAGTATCAAGCTGTTCTTTGCTTATGCTAAACTGTAGGCCTGCTCTTTGACAGATTTGGCTCCTTTTTCCATATAAATTAGCGTTTAGGAATTGCTAATGGTTCTGCCAGGAGAAGGTTTATAGCACATGGGCAGGTGGCCGCATGGACAAATGAATGGTCATGTCTATAGCTCTTTAGAATTCTCTAGAATTACTTAGACGACTTGTTATCTATGCAAGGGAACAATATTAAATATTACTTAATTGGACCTACATCCAAGGCCTAATTAAAATCGTACAATTCACCATTGCATGAAAAAAATTATAGACTTTTTTTAATTTACTTTTTTGTGTATGTAAATATTTTGACAATAAATTATATTGCTGAGTAAATTTGCTAAGACCCACATTGCAGCCCAAAAATATACCCAAATTTATAATATTAATTTAAAAGTGCTTGAAACGTTTGCATTTGTGCTACTTTCCACTATAAAGAGATATTTAAATATCTTGCATAAATTTGCCATAGGACAAGGGCCCAATCGGCCTTAACAGATGTGAATGATTCAATCTAATGACATGTGAATTTATACTAGTGTTAATTACAATTTTTTAAGATAGTTATTGATAAAAAAAAATTAAATATTATGCGGGTATTTCAAAATATAGATGCCTTAACTTTTGCCCATTGACATTTTGCAATTGTTGGTCCATTAAAACTAATTTTACACCTGCGCTTAGTGATATTAGTTTTCAATTAATAGATGTAAAATTTGATGGACGTTTTATCCATTGTCGTAAATCAATAATATATAAAAAAGGTGCCGAAATTTTTTCGATGATCTGAAACTTTGCTGCTGCAATTTTTTTATATGTTATTTTGGTTTGATTTATGGCGAGATTCAGAACAAGTAAGCTGATCTGGCATGATTCATAAGATATTTGTAAATATCTCAGTGTTCACAATTCTTAAGTGTATATTTTCTCCAAGACATTATCGAGTTCACAAATTTAGTTCAAATTGGTATATTTTTTAAAGCACTTCTCATATAACGCACCTTTCATATCTTAATGAAAATTATAATTTTTTATGTACTTAATTTGCAAATTAATGCATTTGATTTTTCACTTTTATAACCCATTAATTAATTAAATTGATGTAGGGCATTTAAAAGCCCTACATAGTACGAATTGTATTAGAGAAAAAATTTTCTTTTTTATTTAATGGCAAAATGAAATTAAGCTCAATTTTAATTTAAATCTTTGAGTCCCATCAAATTTGCCCTCTAATTTGAAAGCCATAATTTCCGTTTTTGATTTATTATTATTATATTCTCACAACTAGTTGAAATTTGGAATGAATTGACGAAAAGGAAAAGGAATTTGTAATTGGGTTTTGCCGAGTACTTGAACCATTTGCTTGGCCTTTCTACTTTTTTTAAAACTCCACCAGGCATTCATTGTGGCAAGAGATGCCAACAAATATTTGACATAGCAATTTGGCAAATGAGGCGGTTAGCGAAGAGCGGACAGTGAAAAGCGGATAGTGGACACTGGGCACACCATACGAAGAAATAAAAGGTAGCAACCATAACGAGGGGTTGCGTGATGCGTTGCGTTAAAATTTCTTATCAATTTTCAAGTATTTAATTAGATTTCAATAGCAATAACAGCAGCAAAAACAACAAAAACAACAACAACAACAACAACAACAACAACAACAACATCAGTAGCATCATTAGAGAAAAAAAAACCAAAGCGATAAAGCGGTACATGCAAGAAAGTAATCAGCAAAATGAAAATGAAAGAAAGCAAAAATTACAAAGTAAGTTTCCTTTGATTGAGGTTAATTCTTAAATACCATCCATTGATAATTGATCTTTTTGAGGCAGTTCAGACAAAATGAATTTTGGAAAATTTCAACTTTCGTTTTCGATGAGAATTCATGAGATCATTACACAAAAAAAAAAAAAAAAAGAACAGAGAAACACAAATTTTCACCTTGCAAAAATTTACAAAAACAAATGGGCGCGTCACATTGAACGATTTCACTTATTTTAATTAGCAATTAGAGTGCAAAAAGACTTCAACATAAAAATTCAAATTGCAGAAATTCCAAATCAGCAAACTCTGCATGTTAAATCTCAGAAAGACATAATCACATAAAAGAAGAAGCAGATAAAGTAGTAAAGAAAATGTAAAGTATGAAAACAGAAAAAAAAAACCAAAAATAAAGTGATGTGATCGCTTTGATGCGAAAATTCTGTTTTTAATTTGATACTTTTCTTTTTTTTTGTTTTTTTTTTTTTTTTGTTATTCACAGATTTCATTTTATACGTAAATAATAAAAGTAACCAAATACAAAAAATAATGGATAACAAGTTTTGTTATCAAAATTATGTTCAATATAGTTGAAGTGCAGAAAATAAGTGAAAAAAGGAGCAAAGAGTAAAGAAGTAAAATTACAAAAGATACTTTTTAACAGTTAAGAAAAAATGCTGCCTACTGCTCATGATTTTCTTTTACATACCCTTACTTTCCTTTCTCTTCCTTTTCGTTTTTCCCTTCATCGTTTTCTTGACTCTTTTTGTGCTTTTTTGTTTTTTTGTTTTTGCTTTTCAAAGATGTCGATTCATGAAAGAATCGATAAACCATTTGAAATCAACTGAACATCAAATGAAACGTTCATATTTATGGCTTCAACTAATTATGGAATACCCATCACATGGAACATTTGGAACATACAATGTAATTCAGATATAATGAGTAAAAAATAATTGTTCAAGTGGCGGCCTTTAGAGGTCTCGTAGCAATTTTTAACATTAACAAACCGAATTACCAAAATATTTTCTGCTTAACGTCAAATCGCTGTAGCAATAACTTTTAGCTAGCATTGACAATACAAGACCCTAGAAATGTTCTATAAGCTTTTTAGGAATTTCGATTTAACAAGTCCAAAATAATGCACTTTCAATGGCTTTATGAGGTGTGTCATTTAATCCGTGCAAAAAGGGAAGAAAAATTATAAAAGCATGGTGAAGCAAAAATTACGGAAAATTAGGAACAGGTAGAGGTGGACAAATAATAACAAAATTTGACAAATAGATAAGCAACTGGAAATATTTCAAATACAACAATAACAACAACGAAAAACAACAAACTAGCCATAAATGCAATTGATTTGAAAGAAAGCCCATTGAAAAGGAGAAAAACTTGGTTGCAGAAGAGAAAGGAAGAAGACAAAAAAAAAAGGACTAAACTGAAATCATAAATAAAATTTGTTGAGATGTAAAATAATTAAAATCTGTATGCAGTCGTCAAGAGTAAGCTTCTTCGTATGGACTTGATAATCGAGGAAATTCGGCCACTTCATATCGAATGAATGTGTACGCAAGAAGCAGACAGTAGAAAACTTCTTAATATCTGTCATGGCATGGCATAACATAGCATGGCATGGCATGGCTTAGCATAGCATACAACTATATGCTTCTGATCAAGTTTTGATACATTTTTTTTTTGTTTTTTTCCATTTGATGTATGCTATCGAAAATTTGCATAAAAACCTCATGCATATGCTAGAAATGATGATGGTCATAAAATGAAAGCAACAACAATAATTCAAAGAATAGCCGTGTAGAAGGTATAAGAAAATAGAACAACAACAACAATTTGAATAATAATAATAATAATAAAAAATTTAAATCGATTTTTCTTTTGTTGAAAAAGAAACGAAATTGTAAAAATATTTTAATAGGCCGGGAAGGCTTTATCAAGTACATTAAATAATACAAGCTTATTCTAAGCAAATAATATAAAATTTCAATTCATTTTTGTTCGAAATGCCATTTAAATTTCATGTAGAAGAAACACGTCTAAAATAATGCAATTTTCTATCTTTAAAACAATGAATTTTCTTATAGATTCCCAAGCAATATTTTGAACCTACCTTTTTCCTTAAACAACGATATATTTTTCCAAAGTAGTTCCATGATGATCCAACAGTTTTCCCTTTAATTTTCATGAGTTATAAATTTTTTATAGAATTTTCGCATTTACTTCCTAAATGGGCTTTGTATCGAATTTTTTACATAAAAGTCTTATCCCTTGTAAAGATTTTTCATATTTTGCAAGAACTAACTACTGCCATTTAACTTTCGAACTCTTTGAACTAATTAATGAAAATTTTATTCAATTGATTTTATTAAATGCCTCCAATTGCGATCGATTAGGCTTTTTTCTTATATGTATTTTTATAAAAAATTTCTTCTACAAAAAAATACCCCGCATTCAATTTCCAAAAGCATTAATCCTTTTGAGCCCATTAATGCTGGCCCATGAAATAATTTGCAACATATTTTTCTCTCTCCTTTTCAGTTTGTTCCTCTTCAAATATATGGACTTTATTTATGCTGAAAATATTAAAATTTATTAAGGACAACAAGCCTAAATTAAAAGGTTTACTACAATTTTGATACATTAAATAATTGAACGTTACATACAATCACAAAAATTTATTATACCAGGCATTGTCAATCAGAGGTTTGGTATGAAAGCAACACAATCGAGATAAAAAATGAAAAATGAAACAGAAAGATATTTGAACCAGTTTTAAATAATGTGCATACGGTTTATGGATTTGCTTTTATACCCTACATCATTTGTGATTCATTGGCATTATAAGTTTGTGCAGTTGTATGTAACATCCCTTTTTTATCATTCTTAATGCCACAGAATCTTTGCCCCATTCGATTTAAGCCTAACTGTCCGTACGTCCTTCTTCTCGTTTTTCAGTCTATCTATCCATAAAAATTTGTTATCAAAGTAAAGAGCGTAATTTTTGCAGCAATTTGAATTGGATTTAGTATGTGGGCAGGTTTTAGGTCAATAAGGCCCAAGGAATTAATTATGGATAATATCAAATTATCCATAGGACTACGCTCTATACAACCGTTAATTTTATAAAACTAACAATTCTGATTATATCTTTTGAAAAAATAAGATTTAGGGTATTTAACAATTGGCCTCGACAGACTATACTTTTTACTTTTGTATTTTTGTATTTTTTTTTTTTTTGTTGATTTGAGTTCATATGTAAGCACCCACAGTAAATATTGTATTACATAACGCTAGTAAAAGTCTATTCCGCACGTTCTTTTTTAACTCTTTTTGGTGATTTTCCTTTTTTTTTTTATTTTTTCTATTTTGACAATTGTAACTGAAAGTGAATCATTTATTTATCCCTTCTATCAGCATCTTAAGAGTAACAACAAACAAATTATATATGGCTGGGATCAAATTTTGAATATCTAGCCAAACATTGCCCATCAAGATACATCGAATCTTTAAAATGCTTGAAATGTTTTTGATGAACTTTTGAGTGTTATTTCTTGGAAAACACAAGACTTTTAAAAAACATAGAAAAGTAAATAGTAGACATAGGTTACCTGTTAAATAGATCTTGCGCTTTAAAGGCAATGAAAATTGTGCTAGGTTAAAGTTTTATGTGTGCTCTTCGAAAAAGTTAGTCTACATTCAAAATAATTCATTAAATTTTTTTTCTATTAAATTTCTTGAAATTAATATTTCAAGATTTTCTAATGGGGAGAAAAGCACAAGTGGGTAGACAGATAGACAGATATTTAAACTGGCCCCTCTAAGCTTTTTCCTGTCAAAATTTGTAGTTATTACAAATCTATTAACAAAATGAATAGACCATCATTTCCTGAAATGCGACTTTGAATTGTTTCATATGCTTTGTTATAGCACTGCAATACATTATTGCCATGGAAAATCTTTCTATACTGAATGATGGCTGATTTGATTGGTTTTCAATAGGTTTATGATTTTGCAAGTTGAACAAAAAAAAAAATAGTGAACAGTAACAGTAACAGTAACAGTAACAGTTACAGTAACATATTGCATAAAATAAGTACAATCTTAATCACAGAAATAACTGAAACAATTGTCCTTTGGCCTTTTAAGAAATAAACTTTTAATGGTGAGTACATTAGAGCTTGCTTTAACCAAAACTTAATATCACATTAAAAGTGAGTTCAGACATTTTTGATGTGTTAAGGTGTAAATTATTACTATTAGTTTTTGATGCATTCAGAATTTCGCTTTCAGAATTTTCTAAGGTAACTTCAATTGAAATCTAAGTTTTTTTAATTGTTCTCTACAACTTAATAGATACAGGCATTAATTGCTTGATGAGCAACAAGTCTCCATCTAAATTTATAATATTATGAATTTCTAACTTTATTCTTTATTATATAGCAAGGAATATATTTACATATTATTAGGTTGTTTGGAAAGTAATATCGCTTTTTTGCAAAATACTATTTTAAATTGCATTTCTTTTTTAGTGGTATTCAAGTAGCTTTCAATCAATTTAGGTTCCTTCAATTCTATATCATGGCCATTTGAAATGTTCTTATTGTAAACTAGAAGTTTATAACAACTCGAAGTGGTAATAAAAGCAGGTAAAAAGATGGGCCAAAACATTTTCCCATGCGTATGAAGCAAATGCTATTGAAGTTACAAATCCATGGCCATTGTCGAAACGAACTCTGTGCAACTTGTGGTTTAGGGTATGATGATTTTTTGTGCAGATGTATGTAACACCCAAAAGTATTTGACATAGGGCCGCCTCTTGTTAAATCCAACGACTCTGTATCATTTTCTAAATCGATTTGGGCTTATCTGTCTGTATCTCCGTCTACCCATCTATCCGTCTCTCCATCTATCCCACTGTTTGTTTTGTGTCCAGGTAAATTTATTATGAAAGTACAGGCCACAATATTCCAGCGCTTTGATTAAAGTTTACTATAAGAGCCTGTCTTGATCCAATGAAGTAATTCTGGCTAAGATCAGACTATTAATACGATCACACAAAGTGTTTCATATCGATTTTAATATCGTTTTCAATTAATCTTGTATCGCTTTGTAGCGGTCTTGTTTAATTGATGCCTATGGCGCATGACCTTGAGCCCTCATGAAGTTTTTGAGATATTAAATTATCACAAATTTGATCGTTTTATGTTAAGAATTTTTTATATCAGAAAGAAAAAAAGAAAACAGAAAATAAAAAAGAGAAAAAGTACCTTTCCAAATGACCTAATATTTCGGTAAATATCTGTATATTGTAATTTTATAAAAACTGGTTCGTTGTAATATTTATCGAAATACATGTAAATTATTATTCCATCTTATGCATAAAAAATGAGTCTCTATAGTCAATTATGTCTTCCTGTCAAAATACAAACATTAATTATGTCGTTCATGTTTAATTTGTGTATAAATAAAAAAAAGGGTGGATTGAATGGACACCTAGCACAGCCCAGCATTTAATGCAAATAATATAATGACAATATGATAGAAAGAGAAAGAGAAAGAGAAAGAGGTAAAAGAGGAAAGTGGCAGGAGAAAGAGAAAGGTAAATAAAATGAAGTTGAATGAAAGATACGATAAAATGGACAGAGATAGACAGATGTATTATAATAATGTAATATACAAAGTTTAGATGATAACAAATATAAATATGAAAATCGAACGTGCACATGAACAATAAAACAACAAAAAAAAAAACAAAAACAACCACAAAAACACAAAAAAACATAAAAGTTTTAATGAAAATGACACCAACCCAATTATACGGCTTGGGTTGGGGAAGGGGGGGGAAATCGTTTTTATATCATACACTTAAACTTGTAGTTTAGGGTATTACAGATTGGTTTACATGTTTGTAACATGCCAAAAAAAAGTTGAGATCAACTCAAAAAAAACTTTCTTATTCGATTTAAGCATTTCTGTCTGTCTGTCTGTCCATGTATGATTCTTAACAAGTTATAGATCGTAAGTTTTGAGATATTTTAATTTTGCCCCAAATTATAAACCCTGTTGAAAATGGTTCAAATCACATAATTTTTAGGACCACGCCTTTTTTTAAAATAACTTTACATGAAAATAAGTCACAATTTTAAATACATTTGTATCAAAAGTTGGCTTTTTATTAAATTTTGTTATAAAAAATATATGCAATAAATTTGATCTATCCATGGATAGATTTTTAGAAGTCCCTTCCACATAAAGTTTTTTTTGGAAAAATAAGTCCATTTACGGACAAAAGTTACACTTTAGAATAAATTTTTGTGACAATTTTTAGTGTTTTTTGATTAAAAAAATATATGTATGTGCTAAATTGTGTTCACAAGGGTCCAGTTTTTGAATCCTCTACCGTATAATGAATCTATCAAATAAATGAAGCGTTACAAATTTTTCAAGTTTTTTTGTTTTATTTTCTTTAATTGATTCAACTTTTTAAACGCATTAACCAAAATGGTGTAGGGTATTTAAAAGTCAGTCCCGATGGGCTATAAAGTTTATTATTTTAGCATTCTTATTTTATGCATTTATCAAATTTTTTTTATAAATAATTATATATTTGAATAAAATTCGATGCATATGGATCATACGTCGAATGCGAATTAATATAATCATTTAATAATATAAAATAAACCGTTACTTTTATATATCATGTTGAAATTCTGCTCCGTCTTGTTTTTACCTAGAGACAGGTGCTATTGAAATTGCTCATGTTAAGTTAATGGAATTGTAATCAAACGTTAAATATTGCGCTCTTTCCAATTAGGGGACAAATTTATTTAACACGATAACTCATGCTGAAAATTATGGAATTGAATGATAATCTCACTATTGTGAAATTTTTATAGGCCATTCCAAATGTGAACCTTTCCCCTTCACAAACTTTATTTTTTATTGAATTTCTATTTAATGAAATTGTTTAAATAATCAAAAATTTAAAGCAAATTTTTAACTCAAGGGATCATGTAGTTTAATCCATGCCTTAACGAATGGTAACCATACGATAGCTAAAGGAATTTTTTTTATCAAATATTTATATAGGCCATTTTTATTAATGGCATTTTTCTTTTTGTGCAATTTTTACTATTTCCCGGATAGTTGAACGTTTCAGTTTAAAATTTCAAGCGCATCGTTTAAACTTTTGTTGAAAATGCCTAAATCACGGTTCGATCCATTGTTCTAATGAGAATTGTCAATTTACATATGTTTCGTTATAGTTTTGTAATAAATAAAGCAATATGCCGCAAATTTTTGGCGATTGCAATCTTGTAATCTTACCAACGTTCCAGAAATTTTTTCCATTTTGACTTAGCTCAAATTTATAATAAGAAATATGTAGATGAGTTCCTCAATCGGAAGGATAATGAATGAATTAATGTCAAGTTAAACAAGTGAATATGTTTTAGTTGGTCAGCACCGGCTGTTAAGTACCCTATACCACACATTTATAAAGGCATACTTAGGCTTATAAATTTTTTCATATAAAAATTCTTTGCAGAATAGATCATTAGGTGAGGCGTGTTCTGATTTGATTTTTAAGCTTTGTTGGGTCAAGACACGCCCAACACAAGACACAAATGCCATTCAAAACGTTCTATTTTGATAATAAATGTACATGGAAAGACAATAAAGAATTGGAGAAATAAACTTAAATCGAATCTGAAAGTGATTTTGTTTTGTCGTTAATGATGTGTCCACAAGTAATTTTCCTAAAAGTCCAGGAAAAAAGTAACCCAATAAAAAAAAAGAGAGAAAATATATTCATTAAAGTGTTTTTAATTCGGTTTTTACCTTTTTTTTAAAATCAGTTTAAAATCATTTTGTACAGAGCTAAACGCTGAAGCTTAATAAAATTTTTAAAGCGACAGGTGCTAAATCACAGAATTTCAAGGAAGAATTGGCTTAGAATACCGAATAAAAAAGAAAAAAAAAATTATGACCAACGTTATTCAATGGAAAAATATATTTCATTGTTATCTGTTGTATGTAAATGTGGAGTAATTTTGAGCAATCCACAATTGGTTGGCGTTTTTTTGTTTCTCCCCTATTTTTTGCTAATTTTTTTTTTTTTTTTTTTTTGTGTGCTATTTTTTGTTTTCCCTGTGAAACTCCAAACCAGACAGATCGATATTTTTGTCGATTTATATTAGAGTTACTTTTTAGTTTTTTTATTTCTTTTTTTTTTTTTTTGGTATCTTCATGTCTAACAAATTCCGCTAAAATTCTCATACTTGCTGCTTCATCATTTTTGTAACCAAGAGAATTTGAATATGTGTTAACTTAAATAATCAATTGTTCGTCCGTCCTGATTCAAACATATATACACATACGCACACACACACACACACACACACACACACACACACACCACACATGTATATATATATATATATAGAGTGGGAGAGATAGAGAGAGGGAGTGAATAAAAGTTGCCTGCATTCATAAATTATGGGAATAGGCCGAGACCAGTGATTGTCATTCCCTATACATATATACATGCAACACTTAATTGTTGTAGTATTAGTAACACTTCGATTTTCCTATTTATTACTTCTGTGTGCTCTCTATTATCTCACCATGATGTTGGCTGCTGCTGCTGCTGCTGCTGCTGCTGATGCTGCTAATGCCACATTATGTTTTCAATTCTATTTTTTATATGTGTATATGTGTGTGAGTGTGTGTGTGAGTGCATATACACACATGCACACACACATATATATACATATAAACTGATATGTATCGTTATAAGTTGCATGAGGGCTCAGAATGAAATGATGAAGCAGCAATGAAAAGTGAACACAAATGGCCCACAATTTCTCTCTCTCTCTCACACACACACACACACACACACACAACAAACACACACACACACACAAACACACACACACCAACACAACACCCACATAATTTTTAGTGAAAAAGGGATTAGATGGGTAGCATCATGACCAATGAGTCATATGGGAACGAATTGTATGATATAGAAAATATACTAAGCCTAGAATTTTACACTCTTTGTCTTCATTCAATTCATATGAATTTCATTTTGTTGCTTGCCTTGGTTTTTGCTTTTTTTTTTTTGTTTGGCCTTTTCTTTTCCGTCCTTTTAAGAGCACACTACAAACAAGTGTTGATAGCCTAGATGCACACACACATGCACACACACATGCACACACACATGCACATTATTATGTATATGCTAGTGGCAGGCAATGGCATTGGAGAGACAAAAAAAAGGAATGATGACAATAACATTGTAAGGCAAATAATATCTCTTTGATAATCTTCTATGAATGCCTGACAGAAGTTAAATGGATGATTGTGATGGCTGGTGTTGTGTATTGGAGCATTTGGGTGTGAGATTTTGCATCAACTAAATTATAAATGTCAAATAGTCCATGGGCGGAATTTGGCCGTTTGGCAATTTTTTTTTTGCATGTGTATACATAAATTACTATCACCCATAACTGTAAGGAATATTTAAAATGTATGTGTATGTGTATGTGTATGTAAATGGAATTTCCTGATTATGTAATCAATATAAACCAAAATCCGAGTTTCTCTAATATACCGCAATATTTTCCAATTATATTGAATGGCCACCTTCATCGCCCTTTATCACCATATATGCCTTGTTCGAAATCCTTGTTTGTGAATGTTTGTGAATGAACGCTGGAATTGATTATGTAAACAAAATAAATTCTCTATACATTTTCATATACAAAATATTTCATTACAAAGCTGTAAACAATTTCTTAATACATTTCTAATATCAAACATATTTATCTAACATTATCTAATGGGAAATTTGAATATTATATGTAATTGGAGAAATGTTCTCGATGGCCTAATAAAATTTTCTTATACATTTCGTTATGTCTGTTAACTGTAAATAATCATGGCCATAAAGTATTATGGCAAAAGGTTTTTTTCCGAATTTCGATAGATTTTACGAAGAGAATTTCCAACAAAAGTAGACTAAGAATTAAATGATTTTATAGTTGATTGAGGCCGACTATACTAAAATACCCTACAACATTTTGTTTAACATTATTAAAAAATTTAAAATAAATGGATTACAAGTCAACGAAACTTCATAGAATTGTAATTCTTCAATTACTTAAAAATACGTTGTATAGGAGGAGTTTCAAAAAATGTACCGATCGATATCAAATTTTGCTTATATATATTTTTTTATGTCAAAAATACCGGGTAGTGGCAACTTTTGCTAAAATATATTCAAAAATGTTATATTTGTCCATAGAATGAAGAAAAGTTGCTTTTTGAAACAGCCATTATATAGCAAGGGTTCATAAAAATGGATCGATGTTGAACAAATTTTATCTACATATTTTACATGAATATAATACACTAATTTTTAATAAAATATATATGAAATTGTGACTTTTTTTCATATAACAACTTATTTTTTGGCCGAAAAATTTTATATGGGGCTTGGTTATAAAAATGATCTAATTTTAGGCATTTTCAAAAAAGTTCATCTTTGAACTAAAACTCATCTGTGCACCAAAATTCAATAAAATATCTCAAATATTGTGACCTTTAACTTCAGAAAAGGCGTACAGACGTACAGACGTACGGACGTACAAACGTACGGATTTATGGACATGTAGCCAAGCTTATATTGATAACAGAAAGTCTTACTGAATCGAGTCTGAATAATTATAGCATAATTTTCAGAAACTCAACTTAATTAGATTTAATTTTAGTTATGGCAACAATTTTAAAACATAACAATTTTGACCAAAATTTTCTAATTTTCGATTATTGCTTATAAAAGTGCAAATGTGTTTAATGGCCAATAATAATTATGATTGTAATAGTAATATAAATTACAATGTTGACAATAATAATTACAACAATAACAATAACAATAACAATAACAATAAACAATAACAATAACAATAACAACTAATAATATTTACTTGCAATGTATGCACCAAAAGTAGAACTGATGTTGTGTTATAAAGTACAGTTCAAAATCATGATACCATTAATTTTTGATTTATAATTATTATCGATTATGATGAATTGTATGTGTGAAGCTGTAAAGCATGTTCCATCTATATATATATTTATGTATTTATGTATGTTTTAATGCGGCAAGAAAATATAGCTTGAAATTTATGTAATTAACAAAGCCTTTGGCTGCTGGGCATGATTCTTAAGTCAATTTTAAACTAAGTTGCCAGCAACATTATTTCAAATATATAGATATAATTCCAATATATAAATATATATTTATTTTTGTGCATTATGATCATTATGCCTCCCTTAAATTTCAAAAAGAAAAATTCTTTTATAAAATTATTAATATTGATTTCTCAAGCTCAATAAAATGAGTGTCAAAATGACAAACGTATTTGGATTCCTATTGGTTAAGTTTCCCATATAAAGTTTCCCATATACCTTGTGATTAAGATACAATAAAATTAAATCTTCACAGCCGTCATGTACCTAAAATATCGAATTTTCTTTGCCATAAACTTAATTTTCACTACAAAATCTTAAGCGTATAATTAGTGAATATTTGTGGCCCGGTATTATATCATGGAATGTAAAATTTAGTATACACATACATACACACATACATACACACATATATATAACAATGTGATCGATGTAGCTTTTATGGCATTGTCAGTAAGTTAATTTGGATCAGCAATGATTTAGTCGCCTGATTATATTAGAAATTTTTCACTTTACATTTAGGGAGAAAAGAAGAGATAGAGAAAGAGAGAGAAAGAGAGAAAAAAAAAAGAGAAAATTAAAAAGAGTGAGATTAAGGGTGTATATATCTTATATAATAACACATAAGTCAATAAGTTAACGAATTGGCATGCATATTAAACAACTATTAACAGATTTATATGATAACTCAATAAAAATAGCAAATTTTCAAACTACGGCTGCTTCACAATTTCACAATTTCACAATTTCCTTGTTATCAGTTGAAGGAGGCTTCATTCATTTCAATTATGTAAAAAAATCAATAACAGCTTAATAATAATTTAAAATGCTTTATGAAAACTATGTCTTAGCTAATCAATGACATTTTAGGGGTTTTGGTTTACCAAAAAAAAAAAAAAAAAAAAAAAACAAAAAAACAAAATAAAGAAAGGGAAGACTAAAGAAATTGGCAGAGAAGTATTTGAAAATATCATAAAATGATGATTTATTGATCGATATGTTATATAGGATGCGTGCAATTAAAATAATTGCTTGAACAACGAAATGAACTGAACCGAAATGAAAATTTTGAAGTTTTTCCTTATTCATCAATTAAGTTTTTGTATTTTGCCCTTTGAAAAGTTGATGATAAAATGTTTACAACATTTAATAAACTTTGCTTGCACTTCATTAATTGCTTAGCATTGGAATGGCAGACTTACATGACACGTTGTATAAAATTTTGTTGGAGTTTTTGAGGGACAGTTTTATATAACGCTATCGTAAAATCTTGTATAGCAATAATTTGACTGAACGTGATTGAGTTGGTTTGTTTTCTTCCTTCTCCTTGCAACTTGAGGCAACAATAGAAACCAAATTTGCATTTGGCTCATTTTCAATAATTGGAATTTTCAATGATAAAGACACCTGCCTGGTTCTGGTCCTCGCGTTTTGCCAGTAGCAGCCAAACGCACGAATCCAAGGACAAACAGATAGAACAGAATTTTTAGACAGAATTCTAGCTTTCTTTAATGCATCTATTTAGATATTACAAACCCCTGAATGACCAAAAAGGAAAAGCCAATTAAAACATATAAATTGTTATTTTTCTTGTGCTTTCTTTTTTTTCTTTTTTTGTAAAAATAATTTATCCTGTTTTATGGTTTAAACTATAAAATAACATGCTTGATTATACGCTTGTATGTATTAAATTAATTTGTACATAAACATCAATCTCTCTGTACATTTTCATTTATTTATTCATTAATTCATAAAATGAACATGCAACATTAAAATATTTTTGTAATGAGAAGCATGTTTTTGATCAAATATTACAATAATAATCTGGACTGAAGTTAACTAGAGAAGATTTTATTGCATTGAGATGATACAATAATTTTCATCTATAAGAATTTTATAGTGGATTTTATATTGCAAGAATGATTAAATATTAATTTTTGGACTTTTAGGTTCCATTTTTAACCATCACAAAATGAATTCAATATGAAAAATATATGAAAATGTTGAAATCCAATAAAATATTTCACACAATAATCTTGAAGTGTATTTAAAAGTTCAATAATTCTGGAGTAGTCAAAATGAAGAAGAAGAAGAAAAGGAAGAAGAAGATTTCGTCTTCTGAAAGTAGATGAAATTAAGTGGAATTAAATGGAATTAGAAGGAATTAGAAGGAATTCGATGGAATTAGATGGAATTAAGTAGAATTAGAAGGAATTAGAGGGAATTAGATGGCATTAAATGGAATTAGATGGAATTAGATGGAATTAAATGGAATTAGAAAGAATTAGAAGGAATTAGAGGGAATCAGATGGAAATAAATGGAATTAGATTGAATTAAATGGAATTAGATGGAATTAAATGGAATTAGAAGGAATTAGAAGAATTAGAGGAAATTAGATGGGAATTAAATGGAATTAGATGAATTAGATGGAATTAGATGGAATTAAATGGAATTAAATGGAATTAGATAGAGTTAGGTAGAATTGGGTAACTTTACTTAATAAAACATCTACAGATTGGTCCATATTTTGAAGATTTGGTATCAACCAAAAAAAAGTTGAATATATGAAAATATTCTCTCTTAGATATAAATTTTCTTTTTCCTTTCTTTTTTTGTTGTTGTTGTTTTTTTTTCTAGCAAGTTTCATTTATGGCTTTTTTGGCCGTGTTGTTAACCATAAATTATTCATATGTACGCATAAAACGCGTACTTCAGAATATTTCAAAACATTTTCTTTTTATGCCATTTAATGTTTAGTAATAAATTGTTTAATGTTTACGCATATACCCAAGTGTTTATGTGTGGGTATTAAACAGCTACTACTCTTATATTATCATAATCATCATTATCATCACCATCATTATCATGTTCTTGTTCATGTTTCTGTTCATCAATATGAATCCGTGTTATAAACATAATGATAACAGCGTTAAAAATGTGTTTTGATAAATTTATTTAATTATGATTAAATTGCCTTAAAGGCATAAATTAAAGGCTTAGAGGGAAACTCACTTCATTTCATTTCATTTCATTCAACTAACAAAAAATCAAAAAAAAAAAAACAAAACCAGAAGGCTTCACTATTTTAACGGAAAATCTAATGTAACAAATGTAACTACGAAACTTTTAAGTTGGCTGAAGAACAACACTCAATTGAACACTCATATAAACAGTCACTTGAACACTCACTCAGCGATATGGGTTAAAAATTTCTTATATGTCTTATAATTTTCATGTTCAGTTGTGCTTTGTCTACATTTAAACACTTACCTATCTACTCATTCATGCATTCATTCACTCGCTCATCCATTCACTCACCCATCCATTCACTCACCCATCCACTCACTCACCCATCCATCAATTCACCCATACACTCACTCACCCATCCATTCACTCACCCATCCATTCACTCACCCATCCACTCACTCATCGATCTACTCAATCATCCATCCACTCACTCATTCATCCATTTACTCCCCATGCACATTCTCACTCATCCATACACTGACCCATCCACTCACCTATCCACTGATCTATTCACCCATCCACTCACCCATCCATAGACTCCTACCTATCCAAGAAACGGCAGAGCTTATTTTATTAGTCTGCCCTAGATTTACGAAAATATGGAATTGAAGAGCCGTTTGCAGTGATGAGATAATCAGCTGCAATGGACTTACTATATTAATGGTACAATATATAAATAAATGGAACAAGGTGGACAGACACGATGAAACATTTAAAAAGGATCGAACGAAAGAATCGAATGGAAAGAACGAACCAAAGAATCAAATTCTGTATCTAAGCAAATCTAAATTAAAGTGTAAGATTGAAAAACGAGTCTATTATAATAAAAATATCACGGTGTTGATATGATTCGTGCTTATGATAACAATGATAATAATGATAAGTATAACTATAACGATGATGAATAGAATGAAAAATCTTATTAGAGAATAATTTTATTGAATTTTGTTTTATTTTTTTGGTCTTGGTCTTTTGCTTCTTTTTTTTTTCTTTCTTCTTTTTTGTATAAATTTGTATTCTTTTTTGCACTTTTTGTTGTTGCAAACACGCACACAACCAGTTTCATTTGATTTTTGTTATTATTTTCTTTGTAAAATGATTGATATACTAATGCCTTGAGGCGTTGCGTCTTGAGATTATAGATTGCTATAACTTTTTTTGCCACCCATTGCTGTTGTTACTGTTGTTGCTATTTTTGTGTTAAAGGTATTATTTATTTTTGTAATTGTGCATTTTATATTCAAATATATTCAGAGTTTGTTCAATTAATAAATGTGCTTGCATGTCCATCAATGGTCTATTTGTCGAATTGGCGGCATGGTCAATTCTCTTTCTTGATAAGACATTGATTATCATGACTTTATAGAGAAATGATAACAAGACTTGCGTGCATAAATATAATTCTGATACAATTATATTTATATATTTTTTAACGCACAATTTAGTGTAAATATATGAGAGAATTTGAGTAGTGCTTTGGTAGAAAAATCTCACTTCAATTTATAAAACGTTCATTTAATTTTTTTTTAATGTTTCCATTCTTTAATATTTTTATATCTTGCACGCCATTTCTGACAGATGAATATTATAAATTATATGCAAATTTTTGTAACATTACAAAAAAAGATTTCAAATAGACCCCTAATTCTTATTATAACGATGCACTTTATTTCATTTTCTGGAATCTTTTATAGCATGTCCGTACGTCTGTCCGCTTGTTATTAAATTATGGGTAGCAATTTTGGAGATATTTTAATAAAATTTCGTTTATAGATGTGTTTTGTCTTAGAGACGTAACTCATTAAAAATGATTAGAATCGGACTACATTTAGGACCGGGCCCCATATAACGGCTCTTCCATAAAAAAGTTGTTGCATTAAAAAAAGTTAGAATTGTAAATATATATATGCAAAAATTGCCGTATTATATTACTTTCAAATGAGACACATTTATGCCAAATTTGATTCAGATCGGTTTATTTTTGGAACCTTTTCTCTCATAAAGAACTTTTCAATTAATTTAGAAATCAGAAATTTATCAACTTTGTTGATTTTTAAAACATATTTAACAAAAGGCTGTAGGGTATTTAAAGGTCGACCTCCACCAATTATAAAGCCCTAATTCTAAGTTCTAAAGTTGTTTTTTGTTTTTGCATTGTAAGAAGAAATGGGTAAAAGAAAAAAAATTATTTCTGATTCAAATAATTTTCAATGGAATTCATAAAAATATATTAAATGTTTTTAAAAATGAATAGAATATTTGATATTTGTAATTCAACTCTTACGCGTACACTTTATAATATTTATCTCAATCTAATGTATTTTTTGCTAAAAGAGGCTTTACACATAAAATTAAAAAGGAAACAAGTAAAATTTTCTGCTTACTTTTGATATGGACTTTTAAATACCTTACAAATATCGTAATTTAAAAAGCAAGAACATTAAAAAAAAAAGAGTAAAAGTTGCTAGAATTTTCATGGACTTAAATGGTAGAGTGATGATAAAAATTCTTCAATTTTTGCTTGCATCTATTTTCAAGCATTTTTGGATCCAAAACCTAAAGACATAGAGAGCTCAAAAAACAAATAGATTTAAATTGATTTAAAATGTTTTACCGAAAATGATTAATATATTTAAATAGCTATAAAAGTACGTCTATTTTTTTTATTAAACATTTTAAATTACGGCTTTTATATATTCGTCTATTTTATCCACTAATATAGCCCAAATAAGGTGTAGGGTATTAAAATCAATAAATAACACTGAAAAGCTATTGAAACAAATAAATTATTAATAATTTGTATGAATGATAAAGAGAAAAAAAGAGAGAGAGAGAGAGAGAGAGAGAGAGAGAAAGAGAGAGAGAGAAACAGATGGAGTGAAATGTTTGGGAAATCCAAAAAAGAATACGTGAGTGTGAGTAAAAATGTTCAAAGTTATTCAAACAGCTTATTCACTTATCCGGACGGACAGACAGACACATAGAGGGTTAGGCAGGCAAACTAATGGGCAGACTATACACTATAGATAGATAGTGTATACGTGTGTATGTATAAGTGTAACTATATGTTTATGTATGTATGTAAGTGTTTGTGTGTGGCATAATGTTAAAGTGTGCCCATAAATTTTATAAGAAACTCATTAGAATGACACTTTGCCATATAATATGAGTTAATATTTATAAATCTATACATGTCTACATATCGAACTGCACATACATATTAACTCGCTACTTCTACATGCCTGTATAGTTTTAGAATTGTCTTCAAAGTAATAGCATGGCCACCCATTTAACATTTATAAGATCAGGTTTTCTCTCCCAAGCGAGCTGTCATAAAAAGCTGCTCGTCTTTCAGGCATATATTACCATACAACTTTCATAAATAGAAATTCGAATGGTATGATGAATATTTTATAAAATATAAAGTACAATTAACTATCGAACTATAAATTTTAATTATATATCATTAGAATTTAAATGTATTAAATTATTAAAATTATGCCATACATATGGCCACACTACATTATCATAATATCTTAAATTTTATATATAACACTGAGAATAGTTAATAAGTACAAAGGAATTAAATCATAATTGAAAAGAAGCAACTTATTTTATTTTGAATATAAAATAAATGCTTTTAGTAAAAGGGATTCGACAAAGACGTTTGTTTTGTTGGAGCTTGTTTTTTTTTTTGTGTTTTTTTGTTCTTTCTAAAATTATAAAATTATTCTTTGATCGAGAGAGATTTATAAGAAATTTTACTTAAATATAGCTTTAAAAATATTCTTAAAATTGTACTTTATTGCCAAAATCAATCAGTCAGAAAATTATTAGTCATTTAGAAATTTTAAAAAAAAATTTTTTTTGTGCAACTCTAGAGACTTTAAGTCTCTTCTATTGCAATATTTTTTATATAAACAAAATTTGCCCAAAACATTTATCCAAATTATCTTACTTGTAGTTTTACCATTTGCATTAAAATTCGTATGATCTAATTTAAGTTTTGCAAGGTCCAACTTATCAAATTACTAAAAGTACTTGTTTCCCATTAAAAATTCTAAAGATTATTTAATGCATGCAATATAGAAAATTATGAAACGTTTTACTGCATGACAAGAAAAATTTTACAAATTTTTAATTATTGCCAAGCGTAATTAATTAATTAAGAATTTTAATACATATAATAGAAAGTTTATCAATCTTACATCAAAAATTAACTATAAAGAATTTTTCTTAGAGATGAATTTTACTGACTTGTCAGAATTAGAATGAATTAGTAGCCATAAAAAAAAAAGAAGTTAATTTTTAATGTTTATTTCAAATATTTATTTCAAATATTTAAAATAAAATTTTAGTAAAATATTTCTAAATAAAAATTATTTAATGCCTTGTGATATGGCATGCAAATTATATAAATGTATTCTATTGAAAATAGAATTCAAGAATAGAAGTAAAATGGTATTGAAATCCATTAATATGTAGACAATAGTATCAATTACATGATAATTATTCTTGACATACTGCATATTTTTCTTAATGGAACGTATAATATTTATATATGATCAACCATATTCCATATTCCATATTCCATATTCCATATTCCATTTTCCATTTTCCTGTTTCCTGTTTCCTTATTCTTTTTTCTGTTTTTTCTGCTCATTTTGTATATCAGTTTTTCTTATTATGAAACATTTTTCAAATAATGTTACTAGAAAATTTCAACGAAAATTTTTTCTTGTGCCATTCTTTGTCACAGCAACTTTTCTATTTCATTACATTACAGTTTACATTTTACATTTTATATTCTACACCAGATAATAACCAGATAATGCAGAGATATTTTAAGTTTGTGCTGATGTTTGTAATATCCACCAGAAGTTGTGCTGAATCCACATTTTATTATGTCATTCGTTATTGCATTTTTTTTTTTGAATCAATTTAAGCATGTCTGTACGTCTGTCCTTCAGTTATTAAATTAATACTTGTAATTTTGGAGATATTCTTTTAATATAATTAGAACCACGCCCTATATAAATCCTATCTTAAAAAAAACTTATCATATGAAATAAATATTAAATAAATATTTTAACAAAAATTGATACATTTTAATCGGTCAAAATGGGTTTACTTTTAGGACCTCCTCCCTTATAAATCCTTTTTCGAAAAAAAAACTCATTAATTGGTTAAAAGTACGTAATATTTTAATGAAAATTTTAACACAACAGATAGATTTATTTTTTGAAACCTCCTCCATATAATATTTTTTTAAATAATTTTCAAGTATATTTACAGTTGATTGCAAATTTTACAATTTTTTAAATTGCGTCATCAAACAATTGAAGGCAACGTTCTCAATTGCAAAGAGCTTATGTCACGTTCAAAATTCTTCAAATCTTTCAAATAGATTAACTTCTTGGAGTGTTTCTATTAGATTTTGAATCAAGTATATAGAAATAGATATTCAAATAGATGCATAAAAGATTTAAGGATTAAAGTAATTTCAGAATTTTTATCTGATGATAAATTGATATATTTTAAAGTATGACAGTGACTCTTAAGGGTGAGTGTTACAAATATGATGAATACCAAGAATTTTTGAATCTTGAAGTATTCTATTTTATTCTATTTAAGTGTATCAAATTGAATGTTTACGCACATCGAAAGATCTTTGTTATCTCACACTTGCACTTTAAAGTAAAAATTGATTCATTTTTATTTCTTATTTTTGGTGTATTTTTATTTTCTAATTTTGTCATGTGACAATTATAGAATTTTATCATAAGGAACATGCATAAAATTATTCATTTATATTTATACATATAAAATTCATGTGGGTGGTAAAATATAAAATCAATAAAAAAATGCATAATTTTTTTTTTAATTTAAAGGAAATTTAATGGATTTAATGCTTGCATTAATTTTATAGCTTATAATTTAAGATAAAAATTTACTAAAAATTAATTAATAATAATAAGTGGAATAACAAAAATTCTAAAATTTATAATTAAATAAAAATGAAATAAATTCATGAAAATTTTTAATAATTTCACTTGAATGAATTTTATGAGCTCTAACAAAATTTCCTTTACCACATCAAAAAGTTGAAAAAAAAAAACTTAGAAAGTGCTCTCACTTATTATAAACTTAAACTTTATTAAAATTATAATTATTTTTTGTATAAACATTTTTTTTCGATTTGCTGTATATTTTGTCCCTTTTTGTAGTTAAATAAAATATTTTTAAAAATACATGGAATTTTAGAAATTTATGAATGAAATGCAATGAATTGAAATAACATATAACAGAAATTTTTAAATGCTGCTTAACAATTAATTAAAAAATTGAAATTTTTGATTTATTACAAAGGTTCGTTGTAAAAAAAAAATGTAGTTGGCTGGATTAAATTTGCTACACAGATCAAAATAAATGAAAACATCAATTTTCATTAAAATATAAATAAAATTTTAACATTTTTTTTCCATATAAACGGAAAGCCGTTATATGGGGCATGGTCATACGTATAGTCGAAGTTTAACTGACATTCAAAAGGATTCAATTCTGAACCGAAATTAACTTACTTATCTAATTTCATAGAAATACAACAAAAATTGTTTGATAACAAAGCCATCGACAAATTCTGAATTCTCTGAACTCAAACTCTTCTGGATATTACATACATTTGGACAAACCTATAATACAATTCCGAATTATAAATGGTGTAGTAT
This sequence comes from Melophagus ovinus, assembly GCA_023089585.1. Lineage (NCBI taxonomy): Eukaryota > Metazoa > Arthropoda > Insecta > Diptera > Hippoboscidae > Melophagus > Melophagus ovinus. The sequence continues at coordinate 10,203,597 of JAKKIB010000176.1, read as the reverse complement.
ATAAAATATTTGTGCTAAAAGTGGCAATTTCATTCTTTAATTGTTGATAATTAAATTGCAAAAAAAAAGGTGCAATTAATTATTAGCATCATAATTTAATTTAATATTTAGAAAATTTAAAGAGGAAATGCAAATGCGAATGCGAATGAGAATGCGAAAGCGAATTCGAATGTTTATAAATGAAATCAATTTATTTTATTAGGAATATGGGAGATAAGGGCCAAAGTCACACTTTGCACTAAATGAATTTTATAGATTTAATGGCAAATTTTTTCTTCTAATAATATTATTTTTTCCTAAAAATATTTGTAATTTGAACAGATATTTAAATGTAATTTGGCTAAAATGAAACATTCATTTATCTAAAATATTGTACTTAAATTTATATAGAAATCAAATTATTTCAATTACTCTTAAAAAATTTATTCAATTTGTGATATAAAAAATTTAAGAGACTTTATAAAGAAATAATTATTTTTAAATAGTAAAATCCATTAAATTTATATGTAAGAAAAATTTTTTGAATTTTTATGGAAATTTATAAACATTTGAAAATGCCATGACTTGTCTGAGATGTCCAGCAGCTGACTTTATTTCTAGATATATCATTTATATATATATAAAAAAAAATCCTCTAACTAAAGCAGAATAAAGATCAATTTGAATTGAATGCTACAGGCGCAAATTCATATTGAAATTGAACTTTTGTATCCTTTACCTTTTTTCATCAAATTATATAAAATGAAAGGTATGCTAAATATTTAAAGTTTAATGTAACATTGAAACCTTTAAAGCAGCAGGGAAAATGAAAGAATTTTGCTGGAGTCAAAGAACAACAAAATATCCATTTTCATATGAAATGTAATTTTTATGGACGGACAATAAACAATAAAGGCAATTACATGAGCAATTACTTTACAGGTTACAAAACAAATTAGTTGCCTATTTGAAAATGTCACATCATTTGAAATTTATTACAAAAAGAGTTCAAACGAAATGGCCAACAATTTTAGATAAAAGTTTCGATTGAAAAGTAGACTAAAAGATGTTTAAAATTTTTCTTGACTAAAAAAGTTTAATAGTTATGAAAACAGAAATAGGTTCAAATTCAAGTAAGAAAATTTGAATTTGAGCAGATCTTTATAAAAAGGCAATAGCAAAAAATATAAATACATAAATTATTTAATTCATATGTTGATCGTGCTTATGTTGATTCTTAGAAGGCCACAGGATATAATATATATATATATATATATATATATATATATATATATTAAATTATTATATAATATATAATCATAAATCTAATTAGTAACTGAAGCGTGAAATTGAAAAAAAAATTTCTTTTTTTTTTGTTTTTTTGGGGGTTTTTTCATTTCACATTCACACTGGCATTCATCTTCATACTAGCAGCCATATTCATTCATATTCATATATATGTATATATATATATATATATATATATATATATATATATATATATATATATGTATATATTATATGTACATATGTATATGGTCAAAAATTATTAGCGTATAATAAAATGGTATAACAAAGCATATTAAATACGAGAAATGAAATCTAGCAATAAAAAACAATAAAAAACAAGGTAAAATTAATATAATGCATAAGCAGCTCTATATACATATATATATATAATATATATATATATATATATATATATATATATATATATATATATAAATATAACCCGAAGTTATAAAAATCACGCCACACATAGCGGTCAATTCATGGTACAGCAGTTATTATTATTGGATTATCATTTGATATCATTTGAAATTTAAATCATTCGTCCATGTGTATGAATTGTATGAAAGAAAAATAAAAACTAATAACTAAGAACTTTATAAGCCGGCGCTTGAATACTCTACAGTAATTTGTTTAAATGTAATTAAATTCAACTAAGAGAAGTGCAAATTCATAAATTTAAAAAAATTCTAATTTTTATATTTATTTTAACTCATTATGAGATTGAAAATTTCAAAAATTTGAATCAATTTGTAAGTATTTTTTAATAAAGTACAAAGCAGTGCCAATTTTTGCTAAAATATTTTTAAAATTGTAAATTTTTTTTTTTTTTAGGTAGAGGCCTTATATGGGAAGTTATCCAAATAATAGACGAATTTTAACCATTTTTTTTATAGATTTTATCTCTGGATTAAAGTACACTCTTGTGACGAATTTCATTGGAAAATCTCAAAAATTGCCATCTGTAGCTTAGTAACAAATTTACTTGGACAGACGAATGGACAGATAGACAAATAGTTAAATCAAATTAGCAAGTGATTTTGAGTCAATTGATTTAATAAAAGTTGGACTCTAACTCAACTCCTTTTGAATGTTACAAACATACTCACAAACTTATAATACCTTGCAACACAAGTGGCTTAAGGTATAAAACTAAAAACAAAATTTTAAAAAAAATGTACAAAAAAATATGATCTTCCTATTTATGCAGAAAGGCCAAATGTAATCGCGTATAAAAATAGTTTTATATGATTTTTATATGTTTTGTTTTGTTTTCTTCTTTTTTTTTTTTTGTTTTGTATTTTTCTTTTCACATTATTATTTCACCATAAGCTATATTTATCAATAATAAATTACATTTATTTAAAGTTATTTATAAAACAATAATTGATAGAAAATAATTTACAGATTATTAAATAAAATAAATTAAATTGCTTGTTAGGTTAGACTGGTGTCTCTTTATGAGAATTTAGATAGTAATTACTTGTAATATTTAATTACATACACATATATTTCTTTTAATAGGTTTATATACGATTATGCCAAACATATTTAACACGCTCCCACCGAAGAAAATAATTTTCTTAAATGGTAGGATTTCAGAATATATTTATATTTAGAAAATTGGCAAATTAAATTAGTTCGTAATTAATTAATTAATTAACAAATAATTAAGTACTTAATTAAATAGGTTATTAAATATTTAATGAGGAAGTAACTAAGTATTTTATTAAGCCTTAATTTTGTATTTTAATTAAAGTATTATCAAAGTATTTAATCAAACAGTAATTAAGTATTTCTTTAAAAAATAATTAAGTATTTAATTAAACAGGTTATTAAATATTTAATGAGGAAGTAACTAAATATTTTATTAAGCTTTAATTTTGTATTTTAATTAAAGTATTATCAAAGTATTTAATCAAACAGTAATTAAGTATTTCGTTAAAAAATAATTAAGTATTTAATTAAACAGTTTATTAATGAGGAAGTAATTAAATATTTTATTAAGCATTGATATAATATTTTAATTAAAGTAATATCAAAGTATTTAATCAAACAGTAATTAAGTATTTCGTTAAAAAATAATTAAGTATTTAATTAAACAGTTTATTAAATATGTAATGAGGAAGTAACTAAATATTTTATTAAGCCTTAATTTAGTATTTTAATTAAAGTATTATCAAAGTATTTAATCAAACAGTAATTAAGTATTTCGTTAAAAAATAATTAAGTATTTAATTAAAAAAAGTTATTTAGTACTTAATTAAAAAAGTAATTAAATATTCAATAAAGAGAATGATTTTATATTTAATTAAGTAATAATTAAGTATTTAATTAAAGAAAGTGATTAAGTAGTAATAAGCAAGAAAAAAAAGCAAAACCATAAAAGATTACAAAATAGAAAAAAATGGAGAAAAAAGTTCTGATTGTACTCATTCTCACCTTCAAAGTGACAATGAAATTAACGATTTGTCTGATTGTCCGTCTGCTATGAAACACTTGTTTTTGTTATATTTTCTAGTCAAAATTCAAATCAGCGATTATAAGATTCCATCAAAGTACCGATGATTTCACATTTTATTAACAATCGCCAAGCATTGTTTTTATTTTTTTCCAATTTTTTTCTTTGATATCATCTAAATAATGATGATCATCTAGATAATGATGATAATATTGATGTAAGACGGCGCAATGTAGAACTTTTTTTTGCTTGTTTTTTTTTTTGACTTTTTTCTTTGTTTTTTGTTTTGGTTTCTTTCATGGTTTCAAGTCACCTACCTGGCTTCTTTGTATGCTTTCAAGTATATTACTTACACATACATACATACATATATATACACATACATACATATATGTATAAAGGAATATTTATTGAGAGAACGCAAACAATCAATTTCAATCACTGATTAAATTCAATAAATTGGAATCAATAAAAAAAAAAAGAAATCTTCACGTTTTGTATTTGATTTTGACCAAATTTAGATTACTCACCAATTATTTTGATTTAGATATTTGTTTAAACTTTTGAAAAAAATTAGTAAAAATTTTAAGAGAGAAAAAAATTTTTTTTTATAGGCGTGACTTTCATTGAATTTGTATCATAAAATTATTCACTGAAATAAAGTCGCTAAGCAATTGGAAGATAAAAATTTGAGTGAAAAGTGAATTAGTTAGGTGAAATTAATTAGGGCTCTACAATGGCCATAGGCTTTAGATTGCTTCAGTAAATTTTCAAGGGCCAGTGAATTTGAATTTGTAGATCTCAGTTGCCATTGACAATTAGTCAATTTTCAAAAAGTAATTGCCTGGAACTTTTTTCTTGTCAATTTTTATATATAGAAGTGAATTAACAGTGTAAAAATATGTAGGATATAAAGAACAAATAGGCAAATAGGCCTCACTAATTGAATTTAGAATTTGATGTTAAAAGCTAAATCGTTAAGCGATTAAGAACAAATGGGTGGCCGGTAATTATAAGTTTTTACTATATTTACGTTAATAATAACTTGCATTCTATAACCGGTAAGGAGTGATCGTGAAAGAGGGAGGATGAGGAAAAGGAGGAAAAGGAGGAAAAGGAGCGTGGAAATTATGGATAAATCTAAATTAATAAAATTTTGTAATCTTCTAATTGTCTATAACTTTTAACTTTTTCTTCATTATTATATCAAAATTTCAATAAAAAAAAAATGGTCAAATGGACATCTAATAATATCTTTCCAAGTTTATTCAAAATTATGTAATTTTTAAACACTCTCTCTTTTGCTATTTCAAACTATTTCTTCTTTTATTTTCAGATTTTTTCTAATATTTTTATTCACTTACAAAATATGTCTCTGTAAGGAAATTGTCCATCCAAAATGAATAGTTTAAAAGTACAGTGTCTGAATATTTTTGAAATATAAAATTTTGGTACCAAAATTTACAAAAGATATTTGTTAAATAAATTACAAAAAAAGTATGAGACTTGAAAGTTAATTTTTCAAAATTCATCTTTCATCCAACACTCTTCACCTTTGTAGGAGTTAAAAGCTATAAGCGTTATATAGTTAGCTTATTAAATGTCTACCTGTATTTTAATAATGAACAAAATAAATTAAAATAAGAGATACTATTTACAAATGATTTATATGTAATTTTATTCATTAATGGTTTTGCGTATGAAAATGCTTAAAATGTTTATCACATAAATAATGATTTAAATATGAGTCTAACAACAAATGCATTAAAGAAGAGGAAGAGTTACAAGACAAGTTACAAGAAAGGCAGGCACAAACTTTATACAGATATTTATTACACAAATGATGAGAATTATGAGAATGATGATGATAACGTTTTCAATATGAATGCGTTTCAGTGTGAATAACCACAAAATGTGAGAATTCAATTAATTAAATTTTAACGTTTTAACGGTTAAAAATGGCTGGGTGGTTGGTTTGTTGGCGGTAGATAGCGAGAGGTAAGATTAGAATTACGGCTACTACTATTTCTAAGAAACTTTCTAATTATTTTATATAAACTTTTTTAGCCTGCATTGCTTGGGCAGATGCAGGCTAACACCTGAAAGATCTTGAAGCGTTTTTTAGTAGGGTAATCGATTTAGAATAGTTTTCTAAGTTAATTTCAAATTGCTTGAAAGTCCATTCGAAATCTATCCATAGAAATTTTTTTTAGATATTTTTGATATTGAAATTTAATAACATTTTCTCAAGTTTCTCCTTTAACTTTTTAAGCAAAAAGCAAAAATGTGTAGACTGCTTTAAAGCCGATATTGATCCATTTTAACGTTTACCTTTTCTTATTTTCTACTTTACGTTTGCATAATTAGCTTTTAATAATTACCAAATATTCAAGGCAAACAATTTCTGCAACTTTCACATAAAGTTTTTACGTCTGATCGAACTTTTTGCTAAGCTAACGATTTATATGCAAAAGAGTTTAAACTATTTAATGATTGTTCAACAAAATATAACCTGAGGCATGTTTTTTTTTTTTGTCAGTTTGTAATATTTTCAACATGTTTATAGAGTTGCATTTTTAAGTCGAATTATTAAGGCAAGTTACGCTTTATTTTAACATTTCTTGTCGCAGAAAAAAAAATGATAACAGGAAACCCTTTAGATATTTGATCTTATTCAAGCGCAGGTCACATTTGTAAATAACGTGCTTATTAGAATTTCTTGGGTCTAGGATCTACAGAATTACTACACTTTCATAATCATAATCAATTCTACTGCAATGAATTAATAATTACAATTTTGAAAAAATGAAAATTAAGGCACGCTATTTTAATATTAAATAAAATTATCAGAAAGAAAATTTTAGTTGGCTAAGGACAACTCTTAATTACCCACCAACCAGATATTATTTTGTAATTTATGATTAAGACAGATACTTTGGAATTATACAATTTTGCTGAGGCTTCACAGACAATGTAGAATAATGGCCGTAATATTCATAAGAAATTTCAATTTCAGCTCTCTGAGGGAATTTCTATAAATTTTCGTTAAGAAAAAAAAACAAAAATGACCTTAGTATACATTGTACTGTGGGCGTGTTCTTTAAACGATTTGGCTTATTATGAAAGTCAATTAGAGCAAATGAACTTTTAATATTTTTATACAAAATTTCAAATACACAGACGGACAGACATATCAAGTACATATTTTATAGGGTCTCTGAGTTTTACTTGTAAGCTTTACATTTATAATAAAAAAATTAATATGATCCTCATATTTGGGTGATGGCTCTAAAAGAAAATCGAGCCACTCAATAAAAATTGCGTTTTCTTTGAATGAATTTGAAAATTTTATATAAAAGTGTAGAGCGCCTGATTCGTGTTAAATTGCTGTTTGCCCCTTTTCAAAAATAAAAAAAATTAATTATTCATTTTTTCAATAAAAAAAAAAAAAGTAAAGTAAAGTAAAGTGAAGTAGTGTAAAGTAAAGTAAAATATTTACATATCACCATGTGCAATTTATCTTTAACAAGAGATCTTAAAATGACATGACGGTCATTTATACACAACTAAATGTATAAAAGTGCGAGAGTGCGTTAACAATAATAATTATATGCTCATTTTGTATTTGTTTAGAAAATTTCATTTACATTTATTTATATATGCAAAATATATTTTTAAAGAGTTAGATAGATAACTAAATACGAAACGAATTAAATTATACAAAAAAAAAAAAAAAAAAGAAAAAGAAAAATTGAAAAGAAAACAAGCCACTTGCGTTGGAAGAACAGTGAACTTATTCAACAGTAGCTAAATGCGAAAATTACCACGTGAAATGCACAGAGCATTTGCCTTGGAAGGTGCAACGCATTTTAAAGATAAACAATAAAAGCAAAGCAAAAAAAAAAAAATAATAATAACAAATAATATAAAAAGTAAAAATGAGCCTACATCGAAAAAATTTAGATAGAAAAAGTGTAGAAGAAATTACAAAAAAAAAAAAAACAAAAAAAGAAAAATTAACATTTTGAAAATTTTGTAAACAATTGAAGAGATTGGCTGGCAAATAATGGCTAACAAAAAATTTGATTTATATTGAGTACAATTTGGAATTTTGGAATCATTCAAAATTCAAAAATATGCAAAATTTTTGCCAAATTTTCTATCTAATAAAAAAAATTTCTTCAGTAAACTGATAAAGAAGGAAAAATTTAGCTTCAATTTAAAAAATAACTTTGTATTGGTTGAAAATTTGTCAAAAATGCACACAACTTTAGATAGAACTTTACATCAAACAACATGGAGCATAATGCAATATACAACAAGTTTAGACTCAAATTTTAACATAATTCAGATCTGTCTGTCTGTTTATGTATCTACTTATTTTGAGATATATCTTTATGGTTGTTAATATTTTAAACAAAATTGGGAATGTGGAATTCAAAATTATTTCAAATTAAATTTTTTAGGCTACACAGAATTTTTATATCGATTTTCTTTAAATTGTAAACTTTTTCAAAAAAGGCTTTATATGGCGAATGATCATAAACATGGTTCGATCTTAATTATTTTCAATAGAACTCATATCTAGACTGAAACATGTCTATGTACCAAATTTCATAAATTTATCTTGAACAGTGTGATTTCCAGCTTTACTAAAAAGATGAACGTACGGATGGACATTCTCAACTCAATTCAGAAACTAATTCTAAATCGAATGATAAAATATTTCAACTCTAAACATCTGCTTTTCATTTCACAACTTCTTGTTGTCATCGTTTCTATTAGATATGTTTATGGTGAAATATTCATATTTCATCTTTAAAGTTTATCGTGCATTAAAAAAAAAAAACTAAACTTCTATGTAACAAAAATTGTAAAATAGCATTCTAAAATATGATGACAATATTAAAAAATTATGCCGAGGAGATGACACAACATAAACAATATAAACAGCATCAGTAGAAACAGCAGCAACAACAAAATTAACAACAACAAGAATAAAGTGAACAATCATTTTATTTGTAGCAGCCTTAACGTTTTTAGAAAATATCTTACACAATAAATTCCAAATTTTCCATTGCAATGTCAAGCAGAAAGCTTGTCAAATCTATGAAGAGATATAAGAAATCTTAGAAAATGGCAAATCTTTTCAAAATCTTAACAAATTTGTTAAATTTCATTTTGATTTCTAGATGATTCCATAAAATACGAAATTGATTTCATAACTTTCTCTCAGTTGAACAAATTTTTAAAAAGTGCCGGATTAATTGCCATTAGCGATATCATAAGCATAAGCATTTAAAAGTTTCATATTGAATTCGAAAGCAAATCAAATAAAATAAGAGAAAATATGAAGGAAAATAAAAATGAATTTAAAATGTTATAAAAAAAAAAAAAAAAAAAAAAAAAGGAGGAAAATTAGTAGAGAAAGCAATAAATAAAATGAATGAATGAATGTTGCAACCAACAAATAAACAAGCAGCAACAAAAATATATCAATTGGCGGCAACAATAATGCCATAAAACAACAGAAAACAATGATGACAATTTCGATGGCAGAAATCGTTATACAAATGATATTTATTTATAATGTTGTTTTTATTATAAAAATTTGACAAAATGAAAACAAATCAGCGATCGAAACTATTCGAGCATATGAATAAACAACAAGAAACAAACAAACAAACAAACAAAAACAAAAACAAACAGATGGAAATGTTTTGCTTTTAAAGGGTTATAAATACTTTAGCAGCAACAGCAACAGAAGCAACAGCAACAGCAACAGAATTTGCTTTCATTTCTTCATTTGAAGAAATGAATGAAAATTCATTTTTCCTTTTTCGCTTTTTTGCTTTTTTGCTTTTTTGCTTTTTTGCTTTTCTTTTGACATTTTATAAGCTCGCATGATTGACTTCCCTCTTTGATAGAAGTTTGCACTTGTGCTACATTTGTGTTACACATCGGATACATTGTCATTGCCATATCAAAACTAAATTATGCTTAACGTATATGAACTTAATGAAATTATGTTATAACAACAACAACAACAGCAGCAGCAACAACAACAACAACAACAACAACGACAACAACAACAACAAGAATAATAATAACAACAACACAAGCATCCAATCATCATGTACATTTCAATCTCCATCTCAAGTGCAACCAAACTCAACAAAACTCAATCCCAAACCAATTCAATTCAATCCAATTCAGTGCAATCCAATTCACTTCAATCCATTTCACTGTAACAAGGCATTTTAAGCAACATTGCAAAAAAAAGTTGTATGTTGCCGTCATATGCATACAATATGAGAAATTTTTTGGATTGCACGCTTTAATGCATTTAATAGAAATGGTCGAATCTTAAATACTTAACTCATACTCATTTTTTTTAATGTTAATCAAAAGAAAACGACAATTGAAGTACATAGAATTCTTGTTGAAACTTGGGGTGACAATGCTCTGTTGAATGCGTCATGCAGGGCCTGCTTTGAGTGCTTCAAAAAGTAATGATTTTGAACTTGAGATTAAAAAAGTTTCCAACAAAGAATTGAAGGCTGGCAGAACTTGGAATAACATTACAAATGTGAAATGGATACATAACGATAAATTAAACCATGGAAAATCGGGTGGGTAGACTGGCCATACATTAACATTGGGACTGCAAAATTAAAGATCCATGATTGGAAATTTTTTCTTTATATTTTTGATGGAATCACATAACGATCGCCGAAAGGGCAACGAATTTACATGCACAGACGCATAGATGGCCAGATAACCAGATGGTCAGAGGACCGGACGACAAAATCGTCAGATGGCCACATGACGACATGTCTAAATGGTGGCCAAAGAGTTAGGCGGCCAAAAGGCTAGGCTGCCAAAAGGCTAGGTGGCCAGGCAGCTAGATGGTCAGAGATGTAGGCGACCAGGGATCTAGAAGACCAAATGGCTAGAAGACGAAAAAACTAAACGACCAGAGGTCTAGGCTACCAAAGGGCTAGGCGACTAGGGAACTAGGGGATGGCTAGAGAGACCTAAATGGCCAGAGAGGTAGATGGCCAGAGAGATAGATGGCCAAAGAGCTAGCCCAAAAAGCTAAAAAACCAGATGGCCAGATGTAAGTCTAAATCGAATTAAAAGGTCATTCGAAATTCATCGATATAATGAAAAGTGAATCTTTCTCAAATTATTTGTCATATTACACACTTGTAATACTTTGTACCACAACTGGCGTAGAATATAAAAATGATTAATGCGGCAATAAACATTATTAACATGTGCTAAATATGTTGGCAATTTCATAAAAATATGTGTTCAATTTGATGGCGATGACTGCATGTCATTTGGTTTTAGCACAACTTCTCATTATCATTATCATCATCATTATTATCATTAGCATAACTATTATTATTGTGATTATCATTGTAATGGCATTTCCTCTTCATTTCAATTAGTTATTTCGTTCTTGGAATTACAAATTTTGAGTTCTAGATATATTTTTAAATCAATATCAATGATATTAAACTGGGAAAGTATTTCAGATTAATGGAACGTATATAAATAGGGATCAATGGTTTATCTATCAGTAGATCATTTTATTTGCTAAGAACTTTTGCAAATTTGGAACTTCACTAAGAACTTTGGCCCAAGAAGTGAAGGCTTAACAAAAAGTTCATTTTTAAACACAAGGCCAAAATTTTATTTTGCCGGTAAGTATTAAAAAATACGATTAAAGTTTGTCCCAATTTATATTTAAATTTTTTAAATGGCCCAAGTTTTTTCTAAACAATTTCAAAATTGGTCAAACCTTGAGCTATAAACTTAATCCAAGACTTTTATAAAAACTTTAACATTAAAGTAAAATGAAAGAATACGCTTGGTACTGATGATCCTATGAAAATGTAATATGCAGGTAACATATCTAGATCAAAATTGCACTTCAATGTCCGTAGTAATTTTAAGCTAAAAGGATAAACGGCAGAATGTTTAGTTAGTGGCCAAATTTATATTCGATTTCTTGACAAATATTTTGTATGTATCAAATCTGGTATAAACTTTTTGAGATATGCTCATGAACGTTTCTTGTAGTATTTTAGCATGAGAATTGTTCAATTCAAATGCAGCATAAAATTTTATTTATATTATTTATCGTTAATATTTTTAATTTAATTTTTATTCTATTTTTAGTTTCGATTTCCAATTTCAATATTTTTGGTTCTTCTTTTTTGTTTGTTTTTTTTTTATTTTTTTTGGTTGTGGAAGGGGTCGGTTAGGGTTGCCGAATAACAATTTCTATTTATTAATATTTGTATTGCAATAATCAAAAATCTTTATTTCATCTTCTTCTTCTTTTTTTTTGTTTTGTATTCTCATTTTCATTTTCATTTTCATTTGTCTTTGGTTTCATTTTCAAATAATCATCAATGCAGATTTTTGTGGTGATAGCAGGAAAACATATCATAACTCTAATAATAATAATGTTTAAAAATATCGTATTCGTTTATGATTTTCATTGCAATATACGAATATATTATACAAAGAAAAAACGACAAACAAAAATATAAAATTCATGATTTCTCTGTTTGTTGTGAATAAGTGAATTCTACATTTAATTTTATTTGCGATTATTTTTCCATGGACAATTCAATAAAAGAAGCATATATTCAAAAAGTCCTTCAGGCCCACTAATTGTCCATCTGCCTATTTATCTGCACTTGGATCTTAGAATTCTTTATTTTCTTTACTTTTCCCCAACTTTTTTTTATATGGCAAAAACTAAAGAGCAAAAAAAAAGAGAGAAATATTAACGAAAATTCCATAAAAAGTTTCATATTAAAATAGTAAACAGGTAACAGTAACAATAACATTAATAATAACATTAATAATAACGGTAATAATAACGGTAATAATAACGGTAAAAATAATAATACTGAACAATACAAAACGATTGAGTGAGTTGTTTTTTTTTTATGTTGTGCCTTTGTTCTCTCGTTTTTGCTTTGTGTCTCTTTGCCTATTTCAAAGCTTATTTGCATATATGCATTCAAAATTTGCTGTTTTTGTTGGTTTTTTTTTCGTGCGATTTATATTATTATTATTATTATTATTATCATTGTTAGTTATTGCTATTATTATTATTGTTATTATTATTATTATTATTAAATTACATATACATATGCGAAAGTGTTTCATTGTGATTAGTTTTATTGAGATAAATTTGTAATGCAATCTATAGAAATATTTTATTTATTTTAAACATTTAAAGCATTCACAAATATTTTTTTTTACAAACATCACGACAGAAATATCTCTATCGATACAAAAGCATACATACATAAATACATAATTCTCATAAATTTTTTTATATTTTCTATATCTGTTATTGTTATACGTTTTGTACATTTTCTTCTTCTTCTTCTGATTCTGATTCTACTGTGTCTTCGGTTTCTTCTTCCATCACTTTAATTTCAACTTTAACTTCTTTTTCATCTACTTTTTTGTGCCTTTACATTTAGTTCTGTTTATAAAAGAGCAGCAATAATAATAATAATAATAACAATAACAATAGAATAGAAAAGTAACGATTATTTGGTCATAACAGAACAACAAATAATCAACAACAAACAATGAACAATAATCATTTTAAAATAGCACCAACTTAAAGCACCTTTAAAACGGAATAAACAACAGCAATAAAAACATCAATACCCACAACGCTAAAAAATAAAATCTTCAAAAGAAGAAGAAAAAACAAACAAAAACAAAAACAAAAACAAAATAAGAAAAGAAAATGAACAAAAATAGGAAGAAAAAAAAATGTTTGAAGGCAGCGGCAACAAACTCTAATAGAGCGCAACCAAACGGTAAGTAATCAAACATTTAAAAAGCTATAAATGTCTAAAGTGAAGAGAAGCGAGACTAACATTAATAATAGGAACAACAATAGCAACAACAATAGCAACAACAATAGCAACTGGCAACAAACAGCATTTTGACTTAATAGTTTCACGTCTCGGCACATTAATCTGTTGGTATAATTTTTTTTTTTTTTTTAAACAATAAACAATAAACCAACAACAATAACGGTAATAACAAAAGGCCATAATAAACGGTGAATATGAATAAAACTAAAAGCAAAAACAAAAAAAAAGAAAAACAATAAAACCCGAAAAAACTAACAAACCAACAAGACAAACAAGACAAACAAGAGAAAAATGTTGCACTTGAACGAAAACCAAAATAAATTTGTTTTAGTGTTTCTCATTTCTGCATTTTATTTTATTCATTTTTTTTTTGATGGCAGCGTTTTATACAATCAGTTGCCAATCGAACATATAAACAACAGATGCCACTTTCACTTCTCATCCCTTTCGAAAATGCCATTTTGTTAGGTCAAAACAATCGATGCATAAAATTCTTCAAAAATTCAAACAAACGGTACTTCCAAAACATTTCCAACTTATTTTGTAATTTTTCTGTAATTTTTTTGTTCCCTTAATAGGTTTTAATTTGTTCTTCACCAGAGTCAGACTTGTAATGTAGATTCAGGTTTCTGATTCCGATTCAGATTTGTGATTCCGATTCAGATTTGTGATTCACAATCAGATTTGTAATTTAAAGTCAAATTTGTGATTTATATTTAAATTTGTGATTCCGATTCAGATTTGTGATTCACAATCAAATTTGTGATTCACAATCAGATTTGTGATTTAGATTCAAATTTGTGATTTAGAGTCCGATTTGTGATTTAGATTCAAATTTCTGATTTAGAATCAGATTTGTGATTCACAATCAGATTTGTGATTTAGATTTAAATTTGTGATTCCGATTCAGATTTGTGATTCCGATTCAAATTTGTGATTTAGATTCAAATTTGTGATTTAGAGTCAGATTTGAGATTCACAATCAGATTTGTGATTTAGATTTAAATTTGTGATTTAGATTCAAATTTCTGATTTAGAGTCAGATTTGTGATTCACAATCAGATTTGTGATTTAGATTTAAATTTGTGATTCCGATTCAGATTTGTGATTCCGATTCAAATTTGTGATTTAGATTCAAATTTGTGATTTAGAGTCCGATTTGTGATTCACAATCAGATTTGTGATTTAGATTTAAATTTGTGATTCCGATTCAAATTTATGATTTAGATTCAAATTTGTGATTTAGAGTCAGATTTGTGATTCACAATCAGATTTGTGATTCCGATTCAAATTTGTGATTTAGATTCAAATTTCTGATTTAGAGTCAGATTTGTGATTCACAATCAGATTTGTGATTTAGATTTAAATTTGTGATTCCGATTCAAATTTGTGATTTAGATTCAAATTTGTGATTTAGAGTCAGATTTGTGATTTACAATCAGATTTGTGTTTTGGATTCAAATTTGTGATTTAGATTTAAATTTGTGATTCCTATACAGATTTGTGATTCCGATTGAGATTTGTGACTTACAATCGGATTTGTAATTTAGATTCAGATTTGTAATTTAAATTCAGCTTTAGATTTGTGATTCAGAATTAGATATGTGATTTAGATTAAGATTCAGCTTTATGATTCAGAGTCCGATATGTGATTTAAATTTAGATTTCTTATTCACAGTCAGATTTATGATTCAGATATAAACTTTTGATTCGGATTCAAATTTAATTTCATTAGTTGCCACAAAAAGGCATTTTTTGGCATTTCCAAATTGAATTTCTTACTTTTGAATACGATAAAAGTCGCCCCGAGAATTATTTCGGTGTTTAAAATAACAATCAATTTTTTGAATGGATGAAAAGCAGCAGCGATAAACATTTAACTCTTTTAAATTACTTTATTTCTTCTTCTTCTTTCTTTTCTTATTTATTAATTTATTAATTAATTTTTTATTATTCTTATTATTATTGTTATTGTTATTGTTATTGTTATTGTTATTGTTATTGTTATTGTTATTGTTATTGTTATTGTTATTGTTATTGTTATTGTTATTGTTATTGTTATTGTTATTGTTATTGTTATTGTTAATGTTATTGTTATTGTTATTGTTATGTATGTATGTATTGTTATTGTTATTGTTATTGTTATTGTTAGTTGTTATTGTTATTGTTATTGTTGTATAATATTTATTATGTTATATGATAGATTTTGTGTTTTGTAATGATTAATATTGTTACATAAAATTGAGATATGTTGGCAAATCGAATAAGAAAATATAGATAACAAATCGAGAAATAACTAGAAAAAAAAACCAAAGAAAAATGGGAAAATAAAGGCATGAGAAGAAAAGCAAAGTGAGAGGAAATGAAGCGAAGTAAAGAAAATTGAAGCTTTATGATGGGAAGAGAAGCGAAGCGAAGCGAGGCGTGGCGAGGCGAGGCGTCTCTGAAGAGTTAAGTTTGAAATGAGGTCAAAGTTTATAACGATGGTATTCACAAAAAATTTTCATTCTTTCATTCATTTGTTTCTTTTTTTTTTTTTTATTTTGTTGTGTTTACCTGCTTCTTTCTAAGAGTTTTGACTCAATGCCTGAGTGATCTGACATAATGATTTTATTTTGCACTTGACTACATCAAACTGAAATCATGTTTACAGTCAAGTCTCCTCTAAAACAACTCATTAATTAAAATATAAAACTGAATTTTTTAGCAAAAAAAAAAAAAAAAAATGCAAAACAGAAACAAAACTTTTGATGCTGAAAAAGTTAAGTAAAAGTTAAAATAGAAGAAACAACTTTTAAGAACAATTTTTGTTTATTATTTTAAAGAAAAAGTAATTTAATTGTATCGTTTTAGTTAGCACCTTAATATCGAATTTTAATTAATTCATTTAGTTGAAATATAAAAAATTCTATAAATTGTTTATAAGACACGCCCATAAAACAATGTATATTGAAATCGATTTTTATAAGTTTAAAAACAAAGTTTTTACCTTTTTCTTATTATTTTTTTATTTGAAGTAGCCAAATTTTATAAAATTTTATTTAGCTGGATCCACATTTTTGATATCCATTACATCAGACACCAAATTGATATTGCATGGATTTGCATGATTTCTATATAAACATTTTTAGAATAAGGCCCTTAATATTTATACAAAATTTCAGCTTTCACATTTCTCTCCATTTTTAAGTTATTAATGAAAATGTATAAAGTTTTGATCTCAGTTTAAGTTTACATTAAAGGCGTAACCTTTGACCGCTTTAACCCATTTTCAATACTAGCCAAAGTCCATAAATCACTATTATTTTTTGGAGAACAGTTTAATGTTTAAAACAAGCGGGCACTTGGATAAAAGGACAGAGGTATGGACAATTGAAGCATATTTCAGAGGGACAAAGGGACAGATAAGTTTAAATTGTTTCAGAATTTAAGGCCGATCAAGAATATTTATAGCGTTCTAAGTTCTATTAAAGTTTCATTTTAGGCTTTACAAATATGATAATAAAATGAGTATGCCCCTTAATTTATGGATGGTGAGTATAAAATTTAAAAAAAAAAAGCTCATTCAATGGCTAATCTCTGTTAAGCGTATGGAAGGGATTTAGTTAATGTGAAACATTAATGTTGTAAGTATTTTTTTTATATTGCTGCTGCTGTTGCTGCTGCTGTTGCTGCTGCTGCTGCTGATGTTACGGCTTCTTGTTGTACTTATTGTTATTATTATTATTATTATTATTATTATTGATGTTATGTTGTACTTAAAGAGTTGCTTAATTGTACATTGTTGAAATTTGTTTTTTTTTTTTTAATGCAACGTTTAGGTTTATTTTATATTTGTTGTATGTACCACCCAGAGTTTTAGATTTGCACAGCATCTGAGTTTTACAGTTTTAGAGTTTTAGAGTTTTTTTGAGATTCTAAAAAAAAAGTTCACTTATTATATTTTTATATAGTTTGTTATTATTAGCCTGAATTTATATTTTATAAAATGAGTCTCTAATGAAATGAAGTGAAATCTTTTGAAAAGTTGCTTGATTCAGAGGTATGAAGGAAAATTGTTTGTCAATTATAAGATAACAACTTTAACTTAAATTATATTAATATATATATATATATATATATATATATATATATATATATAGACACACACACACACACACACACAATTTGACATGGATATTTGAAAGGCTAAAAATATTTATTCTTTTTTATTCTAATCTAATTAAATTATTTTAGAATTATTGTACAGAAAGAGTCTGCCTCTTTAAACAAAAATTGAAAATCGCATTTGTTTGATGTTTGGTGAAATTTTTGCTGGTTTTGTTTTTTTTTTTTTTGCAACAAACATCATTGAAACAGCTAATAAAAATAATTGACAACACTCAAGACGATTGAAGCCGATTTAATAATAAATTTACATGGACAGACATGCTGAATTAATTGACATAATAAAAGAAAGATTTGTCTAATTGAATTTATTTTGATGTGTTACAAACATCTGCAGAAACTAATAATATTAAACCAAAATGTGTGCGATCTCTTATAGAAGTTATATCAAGAAGAATCAAATTTGATGCCTAAATCTTTTAACCAGTTGAAGGAAATTTTCACGATATAAATATAAGAAGAACAGAAGTTTGGTTTAAGGATCAAGAGAAATCAAATTGAACGAAACTGGAAATCAATTCAAAAAATGCTAGCAGATCAGCCAAATTCTTGAAATGTAGACTAAATTTTAGAAATTATTTGACTTCTCTTAATTCAAAATAAGCTTAAAGTTTTACTCATCAAATTTGTTGGGCTTCATAAAATTACAAATAATTTATAAAAATATGAAATTTTTGAAACGACTGAGTATACAAAACTCTCTGAGCTCTATGTTAAAAAAAGTTTTTAAGTTTTATAGATAAACGCAAAAAAAAAAGGAAAAAGTATCAAACTTTCAATGTTTTAGTCTGGGGAAAAAAAATTATAATAAAATGTTGAGAAAATTTTTTCAAGAAAATCATAATAAATTAATCAAAATTTATACGCTATGCTCAAGGGGAGTGATGAAAGTCCCCTGCAAAGAAAAGCTTTAGTATTTACATATAATAATAACAATAACAGTAACAATAACAATAACAATAACATTTTTAAAGTGGCTCAAAATACAAAAATTAAATAACATTAATTTTCATTTAGTCATTTCAAAGGAAATTTTACCAAATCAAGCCAATAACAAGTTTGTCTATCAATCAAGAACAATCGTTTCGATTCCGTCAGTTTGCCAACTAAATGATTGAAAGCATACATTTTTGTTGAAGGCTGTTGCCATTGTCACACATGCTATTGCCATCATTATTGTTGCATTTTTTTTCTTTTTTTTTTTCATTATTTTATTTTTATTTTATTTATTCTCCAGTCTCAGTTTCAGTCTCTGTTTCCAGTCTCCAGTTTCGCGTCTTCAATTTTGAGCCTTCAGTCATTTACTTATTGTCATTTAATTTTCATTGATTGTCAATTTTTTTTCTTACCCTACCCTAAGCAAGCTATAAGTGATATCAATGATATTGAAAAAAAAATTTTGTTACCGAATGAATTTCAAAGTACTTTTGTAAGAGAAAATCAAGATAAACCAAGATTTGTCTTTTATAAATTTAACTTTACAAATTCTATTTTGAAATCTTTCCAACTGATTAGATTTGTTCATTTATTTTAATAAAATCGCATTTTGGATCCATTGATACTATAAATTTCATTCAATTCTCTTTACAATTTTGACAATTTTTCTAATTTTCTTCTACAACAAAAGGCTCCATTTTCTATGGAAAATGGAGCCTGTTGGTTTACTTTTGACAGATTTGAAAATAGTTTGATAAACGATTTAAATTGATTATAAACTTTTTGTTGTTTTTGTGTTGTTGTTGCTTATGAAAGCATACAAAACAAAGAACAACAATAAAAAAAGTACAACAATACAAAAAAAAAAAAACAACAACAACCCAAAAAATGAAGAAAACCAAAGCAAAAGTAAAAGATTTAATTTGGCTTATGTTTATGAGGTAATTAAAGCTTCAGCAAAAGAGTTTTAGAACTGTCACATAGTTTCTTGTAAATAGTCGTTCAAAAGCCTTTTCATTTATATATTTTTTCTTTTGTTTTTTGTTTTGTTATGGCCACCATAGAGATCAAAGAGTTTAGGCACATTATAAACTGAATCAAAGTTCAAGTAACAAAAGTCATTAAATCGGCCTTCTTCTTTTTGTGGTTTATTATTTTTTTTTTTTTTGTTTTTGGTTCATATTCATCACCAATCAAAAAATTTGTCATAATACCAACTAGTACCAAATAGTTTCAACGTTCCTTCAAGGCTGATTTAAGCACTCAGTTTAGGTTGATATTTTCATTAAATAATTATTGCATTTTTCGATTGAAGTTAAATTATAAAACTATTCAGATGTGTCTTGGTATTTTTAAGCCGTCCTAATATATTTGGTTATACCTTTTGATGAGCACTTCTCAAAACATTGGCCTGCGGAAAGTAACTCAATTTTAGCTGCTTACACTTTAAGAAATTTAAGGCATTTTAATTTGCAAGCAAAAAACTTTGTAAAGTTTTTGCTAAACCTAAAGGTGATTCCAAAATTTGTGGCACTGTGAGAGTATCCAAAACAAAAATAGCGAAATAGGATCTTTGGATAGAACAAATTTTCAGAAGATTGAAAAAGTAAGCAAAAAAAAAAAAAAACAAATGGTTCAAAATTGCCGTGCAAATTTTACAGAGTTCTTAGATTCGCGGATTTTTCTTAAAAGTTGCGGACTAAATTTTTAGAAAAAGGCCCATCTAGTAAATCGTTTAAGTACGGGAAAATCAGAACGTTAAAAGGTAAAGAAAGGTAAGGAATGGAAGGAATTTCGTTCAAGCATCATATAAATTTGCTTTGTAAATTTGCATCGCTATGGGCCAACCATGAAACTAATCTTCAGAGACAAGATCGACAGAGATAGAGAGAGAAAGTGACAGAGAGATAATAGAAAGAGAAGTCGCGTTATTGATTATATAAATGTAACAGTTGATGGTAAATTTTGTACGACAATTTGATCAGTTTGACAAAATTTCGTTACTTCTTATTGTACTTTAAACAATTTATTCTTTCACTTGAAAGAGTAAATAAATTGTAAAAGAAAGTACAAAGTATAGCTCAATATAATTCGGTCTTTTCTCTCCTTTAAAAACGAAACAAAAAGCTCAAAAGAAAAAACGACAAAACGAAAAAAATTCATTTTATTATATTTTTATGCGTTTGATATTTTGCTTATGACTTTGAAAGTTGGCCAAGTTAATAACAATTTAGTTGATTCAGTTTATTCAAAAGTCCAAAAAAACAAAACAACTGGAAAAAAAAAACTAGTCAAGCTCATTTAGTGAGTTTATCATAAACATCTAATCATAAGTCAATCAACACAAATCATGATTTGTGTTTTGTGATAACAATTTACCAATAACAACAACACTAACAACAGTTGAAATCATTATACATCCATCGTATTTTTAAATCATTGCACCAACAACTATGTTCATCAAAATGTTGCACTAAAGTGTTCATGTTTCCTTTTCGTGTCAATTTATTTTAAAAGTATTAGACTTTCTAGCCAATTGCAGAAAGCTTGTTCCAAAGTACTAAGAAAACTTATGGCCGGATTAGAAAGAGGTTAAAAAAAACCAGTTAGATTTACAGAAAAGGAAAAGGCGAAAAGGTAAAAAAAAGGAAGAAATCGTATGCGCATTTTAAATGTCCACTTTTGTCGTACAGCGCCTTAAAAGCTTCTTCTGATTTTTTTATAAAGATAATAAAACCAAAAGTTAGATAGCGCTTGATTTACAATCATTTTCTTAATCGATTTCTGTCTATTTGGTCATCTAAAGTTTGCCCATGTAAATTTCTTATTAAAGTGCGGGTCACAGAATTTTTCTGATATTCCCATGAAATTTTGAATGTATTTTGATTATAAAACGTTCGATATTAATTACAGGCAAGTTAAATGGACATTTTTCGTGATCATTCCTTACAAAATTTTCTCTCTAAACTTAAACATAGATGATTCCCATTGAAAAAAGTTAGGATCGAAAAAATCTGCAAAGAAATCTTTCTAGGAATAAAAAAAATTACAATTTTGAATATATTTTAATGGTAGTTGGCATTTTAGAGTCTACTGACATGAGAAACATTTGTATCATATTTGGTTCAAATCGATCCATTTTTATAACTCCTTTCCAAATATGCCCTCTTAACGAAATAGATTCATTACGTGGACTAAAGTTATAATTTGGTATAAATTTTAATAGAAAATTGCCATTGCCTTATTTATTGATATTAGAAAAAAATATGGACCAAATTTCAGTCATATAGACTGATTTCTTGAACCTTTTTTCCTTAGAACTTATTTTTTTCAGCTGCTTCGATTTTTTTTTTCTCTTAAATGACTTTAATGACATGAAGAAACGTGATGTAGAGTATTTAAATATCTGCTTCAAACATCTTTAATGTTTTTTTAGGTTTTTGTTCTTTCTTTCTTTTTTCTGATTCTCTAAAAAGTTTCACAAAGCAGTGATTAAGTAAAAAGTTAGATGGAAACATTTACAAGCAGCTACAATTTGTCAATGCAATTGTTTGTTTTTCATTTTTGCCTTTTTGTTGGCTTTCAGTAGGAAATAATGAAAGTGGAAAACAGTGGGACAGTGATATGAATCAAAATAAATGTCCACCATTTAGATATGAAATAAATTGAATTTTGAAGACTTGACTGGCCAGCATTGAACTTGTTACTTTACTTTGATTCATTTTGATTTCTGTTTCTTCATCTTTTTCCTTGATTTTTTTTTTAATGGTTTTTTGTTTGCCTACAAATGGCCCAATAACAACTATAACTTATTGATGCCCATACCCATGTTGATGCTGTTCATGCTGCTGTTGCTTCATTATTATGTTTGATCATTTGAGCAAAAAGCAAGCGAAACAATCAAACAAACCAAAAAGGTAAGTTGATTGTTGTCTAAACTGTAATTTCCTTTTTTCACGTTATTGTTATTGTTATTGCTATCATTGTTTTATTGTTCATGCATTCACAATTTTTTATTGTCCATCAACATCAAGGCCAGTCCATCACATTTTCAGCTATTTATTCAGTCACTCATTCGTTCATTTGTCCATTCGTCCTTCTTCTAGCCGTTGTTTAGTTACTGAAAAATACTAAAATGTTGCTGTTGCTGTTACTGTTACTGTTACTGTTGCTGTTGCTGTTGCTATTGATGATATTGATACTTGCTATTCTTCTTCTTGTTTTCTATTTCCAGTGATTGCTTTTACGGTTATTATGACAGTAATATCATTAAAATTGTTATTGTTAATGTTATTGTTACTGTTATTGTTACTGCACAATTCAAGTGTGTAACGAAATTTAAATTGTTTTCGTTCGTTGATTTTTTTTTTTTTTGTTTTTTTATACCTTGATCTATTATTTCTCATCAACCAATAACTGAAAGTCTAATCATTTCATCCTCATATTTGTTCAGAAATATTCAAATGGAAATCCTATTATACAAAATACACACACACGCTTATAAATTCTAGAGTAACATAAAAATTGAATTAATCAAACGATGTGACATTGTTTTTTGTTTTTTTTGAAAATTTTTTGGCGAGCTAAAAAAATTAGCAAAAATATCGAAAATTGATATCGCTGCAAATGCGTTAAATCAAACAAATTTAATATTGAAAACTTTTTATTTTTGAAATTTTTGCCCAAAGCTTTTCCAAATTTCTAAGTAAATTTCTTCCGAATAATTTTTTCATTTCTTGAAAATTTCTTTCACGATTCCGCGAGTTCATTTATTGGAATGATTTCAGTGTGTTTACCAAAAAATAAAAACGGCCTCAGGAATTTTGTCAATTTTTTGTGATAAATTATTTTCAAAAGTGAGGGTTTCATATTTCAAATAAAAATGGTGGCCACTGCACTTCAAAAATTCTAAAAATGAAAAAAAGAAACAATACAAATAAAATTATTGATTGTATTTCTCTGGGAGGGGTATTCAAGATTTGGTTTGATTTGATTTTTAAAAAAAAATTCAATTCACGTACTTTTTATTTTTATGCATTTGTTTATTGTACTTGTATTTGTGCAACTTTCATGCAAATTTTTATATTGATTTGAATATTTTAGAGAATCAGTCCAAGTCGACTCTTAAATAATTTCCAGCAATTTGTCCAATGTGCAAAGAAAGTCAATTAAAAATATCTCTAGCGAACAAAATCGAAAAAAATTGTAATTTTCTAATTTTTTGAAAAGTTCGCTATATGGTTGAGTATACAAAAAATTGACCGATCTGAACCAAATTGAGTACACATATTTTATATGGCAAAATACAACAACATGCCAATTTTTGTTAAAATATCTGAAAAATTGTAACTTTTCTCCGTAAAAGGACTTTCTTTTAGAAAAAGCGTTACATGGGGCGTGTTTGTTAAAGTCATCCGCTTCTAATAATTTTCAATGTGGTTCGTTTCTCAACTAAAACACGTCTATGTACCAAATTTCATTAAAATATCACAAAAATTGAGATCTGTAGCTTGATATTAAGCGGGCAGATAGGCAGCTGGATAAATGGACAGACCTACTTAAATCGTTTTAGCAAATGTTTCTGAAGTTGATCGGGATAAGTGGCATTATGTCTATTTCGATTAATTTTGGATGTTACAAATATGCGCATAAACTTTTAATACCGTCCTCTACCACAAATTGTTGTAGAGTTAGTTAATAAAAAATTAACTAACAACAGAAAATCGAAATTTTCAAACAAGTAATATAAAACAAACAATAAATGATTTGAAATATGGTTTAGTGGGTCAAAAGAAAATTGTCATTATTGAAATTATATTGAGTCCATTTTCTATACTTATTATTATTATGATTATTAATATTTACTATTATTATTGCTGTCCTTCTTATATTTTGTGTTTTTTTTTTTTTGTAAAAAATGTAAATTTAGAAAAATTAACCATTTTTTATTAAAGCAAATTATTGCTGAAGCTTAAAGGAAAAAATTTGTAGAAATTTGTCAAATGTTTTTCTAAAGTTGCTGATGCTTTTCAAATTATGTTGTCTTTCAACCAAGCCTGCAACTTTTCGTGCTGTTCCCATGCCCGAACATTTAATTTCCTACGGTAGCTGCACGCTTCCTTCGCCACTTACTTCCCCAGTCGCTTCTTTCCTCAGTCGCTTCCTTCCTCAGCCGCTTCCCCTCTCAGCCGCTTCTTTTCTCAGCCGCTTCGTTCTTCAGCCGCTTTCTACCTCAGGTGCTTTCTTACTCAGCCTCTTCCTACATCGACCACTTCCTTCTTCAACCACTCCTTTAAAGATCCACTTCATTCCTCATGTTGCATTAAAAATATTGTAAAATTAAAATCCAAATCTTAGCGACTCCAGTTTTCTTGGACTTTCTGCTGAAACATTTCAACTCTTCCGTTAATTTTGTTGTTTGTACAAATCATTTTCTGTTGAATCGTTTAGATATAACCAAAAAAAAAAAAAAAAGAAAAATTCATCAAATTGAAAATTGTTCCATAAAAGACCTTTCAAATTGATTTCCATTATTTCATCTTTCTTGGCAATTTTCCTTTTTCTACAAATACAACTAAAAGAAACAGGCCCCTTTGTATTCTGTCATCTTAGTTGTACATAAAAATGAAAAGAAGAACAAGCACAAGTTTAACAATTAATAATAATGAACGTTCGTTAAGTTAAACTTTCATTATAAAAAAAAAAATTCATATTTTGTGTTTGCTCTTTTTCCTTCCTTTCTTCAATTCAATAATCTCTCCCTGTGTTTTTTTTTCTTTTTTTTTTTTTTACTTGTAATTTAAGCATCGTTAATTTTATTAAAAGACAAAAAAGACAAATTTATAGGCATCTTCATTTGGAAATTTGATACAACATTTACCACCTTAATATTTTTATATTATGCGATTCAATGGTTTCCCCTAAAGCACAAAAAAAAAAAGCAACAAAAAAAGCAAAGACAAAAAAAGTTGTCCCCAAAAATGAATTCCTTTATCTTTCTTCATTATTCTACTGTTTCAGTTTTTTCTTTTTTTTTTCGATTTTTTGTTATTATTTTCATAAATTCGCCATTTAAAAGTTAAGGGTTTATTTAATTTTGTTGCAAAATTTTGCAAGCCTTAAAAAGCTAAATGTGCTTGATCAGCATTAAGTTTTGACTCATTTTCATTTGTTTAGAAAAATTTAATTTAATGTATATTTAATTATAATTTTGCAAGGACTTTTTTTTAAATAAAAAATAATTAAAATATAACTAAGAATTTTTCCATAATTTTTTTGGAAAAATTTGTAAGAATTTTTTGTTTGCTTTTTTTTTTTACGTTTCCTTCAAGCGACAATTCGTATAATATCAAAAATTAAGTAATAATAAGTGTTAATTAAATAATTGGATTAATATAATTTAAAAGAAATATGGGCAAAGGAACGTTCAAAATTTAGAATTAAGATCAATAAAAATTTTTTTATAATTTCCATGAAATCTTAAACATTACTTGAAAATGTTATTTTATATGGGCTCTATAAAAATTCTAGGATATGAAAGTGAAAATTTTCATAACGATATTTTTATGGCAAATACACAAAATACCATCTAATGCTAGATTTTTACCTTCTCTTATTTGTCTTCTTTGTAATTTGATATTAAAAAGTATTAGTAACATTTACCATTAAAACCGTGAAAAATAAACTAAATGAAAAGGAAAAAGAAAATAAAAATATTATAAAAACGTATAGGAATTGTATGAGCGGTCATGGTCAACTCTTAAATACCCTACATCAATTTATTTAATATAATTATAGTTAAATTAGAAAATTTTAAACTATTGAAGTAAAAAAATCTCATTGAAATTATTTTAAAGGTACATTATAAGATGATGGACCCTTTTGATATCTTTGATATCGAAAAAAGAAGGTCGTAACAATTTTTGTTAAAATATATATAAAATTGTAACTTTTGTCTATATAACGACTTTGTTTTATTAAAAAATTTGCTATATGGGGCATGGTCCTAAAAATTAACCAATTTAAAAAATTTTCATTAGGTTTCCTTTCTAGGTCCAAATAGACCTACGTATCAAATTTCATTAAGATATATGAAATATTGTAACCTGTAGCTTAATTAGATTTGGCCAGATGGACGGACATTCTTAAATAGATTCATTTAGTGAATTGAAAGTGAAAGTATCATTTTATATTAAATCCTTTCGATTTTTACATACATCTGCATAAACTTACAACATCGTCATTTATATGTAGGGTATATTTAATAAAAATAACAGGTACAAAATGCTGGAGAATCGAGCCTATAAATGTCAAATTATTGTGAAATGTTTAGACACTTTCTCATATTAGATTTACCAAATTTATTTACCACAATTCTTATCAAACTATTATCATAAATTTTATTATTATTGTTATTGGCATTCTGAAATTATATAAAAATTGACCAGCATATGAAAAAAAAATTTGTATCGTAGATTTCTATGGCTTAAAAATATTACCAAAAAATTTTAAAGGTTAAATGATAATTTCATTTTCATAATTTATATTGAAATTCAGACATTTGTTTTTTTTTTTTTTGCATTTTTAAATTATTTGAGTTAAAAATTCTAATAAAATTGAAAATTATTATAATTGTTTTTATGTTAAAATACAACTAAAGCCTAAAAATTCAAATATATTCAAAATTGTAACTTTTTTTTCCATAAAGAGACTTTCTTTATTAAGAAAGAAGTGATACTTAAAAATCAGCCGATTTCAGGTTTTGGGTTTAGATCAAAATATAATCATATATAAAATTTCAATACAATATTTTCAAAAATTGTAATCTATAGCTGGCACAGAAACTTACAGACAGACGTACAGACAACTTTAAATCGAATCAGCCAGTGATTGTAAGTCGTTAAGCATAATAAATATAAACATAAAAGCTGGTTCTATCTTAACTCCTATTTGGATGTTACAAACTATCATGGGATATAAAAAAAAAAAAGGTGAAGAAAATTTTTTTTCTATGCAATTAAGCCTTTTGTATTTGTAGACAGACGTACGTACATATATGACATAGTTAAAAGTTTATTCAAATGTCAAGCTTTAAAGTGATCTATCTTTTAATATTAAACAAAACCATCTTAACTAACTAAACAAGTAACAAGTAACAGGTAACAAGAGAAACAATTTCTTCTTCTAATACAAATTGTATACAATAATAATAAATAATAAATAATAAATAATAAACAACAAATCACAAGCAAAACA
Source organism: Melophagus ovinus (assembly GCA_023089585.1). Lineage (NCBI taxonomy): Eukaryota > Metazoa > Arthropoda > Insecta > Diptera > Hippoboscidae > Melophagus > Melophagus ovinus. The sequence continues at coordinate 10,175,583 of JAKKIB010000176.1, read as the reverse complement.
ATAAATCGTTTCTATTCTTTATAATTTTCTTTTTTTTTTTTTTATACATTTATTTTATTTGATAAATAAAACATCAGTGAACCTTTTAACATTATTTTCATATATCAAAAATAGATAAATAAAATCAATAACAATAGCGAAATAAAATAAAGCAAAAAAAAAGAAGAAAAAAAATCGAAAAAAAGCAAAGAGAACAAGAACTGAAAAAATGGATGATGGGAAAGAAACTGCTTTAAAAAAAAAAAAACAATTAAACAAATCTCACTTGTAAAAAATTTCTCGCTCACCATGATAATACAATTTATTTAAGTTCATCCAAAAATATGTAAATTTTCGAAATTTTAAACCTGGTAAACTGGCAAGGAAGCCAATTGGAAAAGTTCAGCTGAGACTAAAAAATGCATATTTTTTTATACGAATTCTATTTCAAATGTTATTCATATCGCAGCTAACCAAAAAAAACAAAAAACAATGATAAAAAAATTGAATCATTTACGTTTAATCTATTAGCTGAAATGATCTAACCTAACCCAGTGGAACTAGTCTATTCCATTTAATCAATCAACTAGAGCTTTGCGACTTATTCGCCTGTAAGAGATCTACATGGCCTAGACGTACGCAATAATTTAATTGATCTAAACCAAGGGGTCTATTTCATCTAATCATTCCATTATTATTCCATTTTAGCAGAACTACTGATCCATCCAATTTAACCGGTTTATTACACCTACTTCACCTAATGGACTTGAATTTAACTCAAGCTCTTCACATTTAACCCCATGGTTACGGTTTCATTAGTGTGATCGGTTTAGTCAACGCAATTGATGTCATCAGTCTAGTTGGAGCTTTATCAGCCTAATTCGTATAATCGGATATGGACCACATCAAGTCTCTCGATTTGCTGAAACACATTTCTTAAATGATGAAAAGTTTTTGAGCTAGTTTTCTACAAGATCCGTTACATGATAACATTTTTTCTAGTTTTTCGGCTTTTTGGCTTTTTTAAATCGAAATGAACATAGATTGCGGTCATGGGACCTCTATTCCAAGTTGAAGCATCTAAAATTTGCCCGCTTAAAATTCTTTTGTTTCTTTAAACATCAAAATTTTCCATTCATCATATATTTGCTTGTATATTAGTTTCTAAGGTGTTGGTGGATGTTCAAAATTTGCTCCCTTTAAACACACACACACACACACACACACACACACACAGACAGATAGATAGACAAACAATTTAAATTTTAATAGCAACTGATTATAATAAAAAGTGCACAATTGAAACAATGATTTTTGTCTTTCTGCTGTTTCTTACCTTTCTTCTTCTTCTTCTTCCTCCTTCTTCTTTATCATGTACTTTTTGTGCATTGTTTTCTTTTTCTTTTTTTTTTTTTTTTTTTTTGTGTGCATTGATTTTCTTCTATTCACAATTAATATTTCTATTCATATTCATTTTCTTACATTTCATTGTGGCTGAATTTCAGAAGGCACAAACATACAACACTTTATTCAATCCGTCAGTCAATCAATCAGTCAAACAGTCAAGCAGTCAAGCAGTCAAGCAGTCAGTTAATTGATTGGTGGATTTTCATTGGCAAAAATAATCATAATAACAATAAAAAAAAAAGAAAAGAGAAAGAGAGAAAAAGAGAAAAAGAGAAGAAGACAAAATCTTTTTGTTACATTAAATGTTTCGCTAAATTATTGTTTGATTTTTTCATCATTAAGCATCACAACAATAAAAACAAGTACTCGAACGCTCGTTCATTTTTTTTCTTTTTATTTTTCTTTCTTTTGTTTTTTTTCTTCTGGTGAAACGAAACGCATTGAAATCATTTCAATTTTAAAGTATTTTTTTTAAGGCATTGCACTGAAAAAAAGAAAAAAAACTTTTCTGTATTATTATTATTATTATTATTATTATTATTATTATTATTAGTAGACAATTTGTTTGTATTGTTGTTATTTATTATTGTTATTTTGTTATTTTTATTATAATAAAAACTTTTTAAAGTTAACCATAAATTTTCCACGTATTTGCTTAAATATTTCTTATGTGGGTTGTTAAAACAACAACAACAAACAACAACAACAACAACAAAACAATAACAATAACAATGTCATAAGCAAACAAAAACAACAACAACAAACAAACAGCAAAGTAAAAGAAAAAAAAAGAAAAACGAAACCAAACACTAAAATAAGTTTTCCATCATTTTCAGGCCAACAAAAACAAACAAAAAAAACACAAAAAAAAAAAAAAAGAAAAAGAAAGGCAAGGAAAAAATTCTTCAACATACAATAAACTTTTACACATACGTTGCAATAAATTGTATAAAAAAAAAAAGTCCAACACAAATTAAAGCGCAATATTTAAATAACAACAAAGAAAAAAAAACCAAAAAGTAAGACACAAAACAAAGCAAACAAACAAACAAAAAAAAAAAAAAAAGAAAAGGAAAATGTTGAAAAAATATGAGTAAATAGAGAAGAAAATTTGTTGAGGCGGCTGGCAAGAAAATTTTAATATTAATCAAAAATAAATATATCTAAGGCAATGGGCGTGGTCAATAATATGTTGCTGACAAAGAAAACCAAAGAAAAAAGCAAACATTGAAAGATTTTATGAAACAACAAATTGTATGAATGACATTTTTTTTTTTAGCTTCAATTAATTTCAAGCTAAAATTCATTTCAATTTAATTGTGGATCAAATTTTCTCCTTTTTTCGGCGTAATAATCTTCGGAATAATTTCAAGCATTTATTCAAAAAAAAAAAAAAAATCATATGAAATGAAATTATAAATTTTTAATATTAAAATTTATGTTTATATTTAATTTTTATTTTTATATAATTTGGTTGGCACGATGGGCGTGCCTTTCAAAAATCTAACATTTTTAAAAATAATTTCCCAGATTTTGTTCATAAATAAATTTAAATGTTAAACGAACTTCATATGATACAAATTACAAATTTTCCGGCATTTAATTATTAACATGGACAGACATAACTATCTATCCATTGAAGGCATCTGTCTCTGTTTAATTTTTCTATTGGTTCGTTTCAATCGTCTAAACGAAATGAGTATACATTTTGCGTTGTGATATTGAAAAGTTATACATTTAAATAATGAAGAAGCCGCTTCAGCATGGGGCAACAGGTAATAAATAAAAATATGCCATTAAACACCTTAGGATATAAAAATAAAAAATAAACAATTTTCTTTTTTCTAACAATATTTTTGTTTGTTTCTTTTTTTACTATAATTTTACTTTTTTTTTTTTTTTTTTTTTCATTTACATTTATGAATTTGATGTTTTATGACACAACTACCGACAACAAAGTGAATCGCATTCACTATTGACCATTATCGGTGTATAAGCTCACAACTTCAGTATGGGAAAAGAGAGTGAGGTGACAAATGAAATAAATCATATTAGGACACAATATAAATTAAAGTCAAAGAGATGAACAGAGATGAACAGAGAAATAAAACTAAATCAAAACCAAAAAGGAAAAGATAAATAATAATAACAACAACAATAAGAAAAATAATAACCTAGAAATGAATGAATAGAAAATCATAAAGTAGAAATTGTAGAAATAGCAGAAAAGGTAGAAAAAGTTGAGGAAGTAAAAAATGAAGATGATAATGAAGATGATGATGAAGATGAAAATATGTTGATACTTTGGCTGATGATGTTGATGATTATGTGTGAAGCGTGAAGAATGATTACATAAAAACATGTAACAAAAACAAGTAAGAAAATTATATTTAGCTGGGGCCAAATCTTAGATACCCATCCCAGGCAAACAAATGGACAGAAGGACAGATGGACAGACGCTTTTAAAACAATTCAATATTTGATATTTAGCCTTCCTTTTAGGCTTTACAAATGTAATGACAAAGTGAATATACGCCTAACCTTTGGCTGGTGGTTGTAAAATAAAAATATTAAAAAAAAAAAGAAAATACAACTAAAAATAAAGTACCAAAAAAAAAAAAAAGAAAAAAAAGGAAAAAGATAAATGTTGCTCTAAAAATTATTAGCTGTTAGAATGGAAATCACATGAGACAAGATATTGATTAGAAAATATTTATTGAATATAAAAATGAATTATATGAAATTGCAGGTTACAGAACAACAGACAATATTTATGAGAAAGCAACACTTAAATAAAATGAAATATCAGATCAGTCCAAAGATCAATTATAAATTTATTCTAATAAAAAATCATATGATATAAATATGATATGATATGATATAAATATCATATGATATAAATATGATATGATATGATATAAATATCATATGATATAAATAAATATTTTCTTTGAATTATTTATCGAATTAAAATTTATTTAGAAAATTCTCAAAGATTTAATAGATAAATTTAAAGTCGATCATTTCATTTAGCTAATTATATAACTTTTGAATGATTATAATTTTAAAATTATTTAAGAAACACTTCTAAGAAAATATGTGGGGATACCACAGCATGAAATTTTGATCTATTCTAAGCATTTCTCTGATCATAAACATTAAAAGTAACGCTTTTAAAGCAAATCAAAAGAAACTAAAATAAAAAAAATTCACAGAGTTGCACGAGAAATTTAAATACTCTGCTCAGCCGATAGAGTGCGCCTCATTCACTTAGCAAAACCTAACAATTATAAATTTATATTCAATCATATGGGCCTTGCATTAAATGTTACACACAGCTAAAATAGTCAAAAGTGTAAAGAAATTTTCAGTAGCTGTTCAGACGTTGCTGAAGAAAGTTAACTGCGCATAATTAAAAGGAAATTATTTTTTTTTTGCAAAGGGAAAAAATTTTTTTTTGTGGTTCTTTTTTTTTTTTTTTATAAAAAAGTTATTTCGCATTCGTTCCAGTATTTCATTGTAAATATTGTAGGTCGTTATTCTTTCCTCAACTTTGTAAATTGTGTCCAATTAATTGGAGTTTGTGGTCCAATAGTATCGCAACTTTTACTCCTTTGTCGAATCATTTACAAAAGTTCTTCGCACGAATCATTGGCTACGTATTTCAGTATCAGCCAATGACATTGTTTGTCCTTCATCGTGTCATTAAAAGAAAATATCCTTAAAACTTCGTCCTTTTCATTATCTAAATACGTACGCCGGAAAGTGATTATATCTAAGGTGTATTTACATGGATAATTCAGTCTAAATTTCTATCTAATGGGCCAGTTACCAGCCAAAAGCATTATTTTGGATGCGGTAACTGGCTCCATACAAATTTTTTTTTTTTTAACAAATTTATATATAAAATTTCTCTTGGTAATCGCATCTTTCATTTCTCAATGGACACATTTAAGTTTTGGGGGCCAATGGGCCCCTATCGCTAATAGCGGTTCTAAAAGCTTGCTTTAATTTCATAATTTGTGCCTAGTTAATTGGCGTTTGTGGTCCAATAGTATCGCGACGTTTACTTCTTTGTCTAATCATTTATAAAAGCGCTTCGAATATGTCAGTATCACATGTTTCAGATTCACCCAATGGAACTACATCATATCATCATCATGTCATTCGAAGAAAAAATCCTTAAAATTTAGTCCTTTTAATTATTCGAATACGTACGTCGGAAACTTGTTATATTTGACGTGGTCAAAATATACTTTTTATGGGTCAGTTACCTGCAGACAACATTAGATTAGATGCTTTATTGGCTTCATCCAAATATTATTTTTTTTTAACAATTTATATATAAAATTCCTCTTGGTAATCGCATCTTTCATTTCTCAATGGACACATTTCAGTTTTGGGGGCCAATGGGCCCCTATCGCTAATAGCGGTTCTAAAAGCTTGCTTTAATTTCATAATTTGTGCCTAGTTAATTGGCGTTTGTGGTCCAATAGTATCGCGACGTTTACTTCTTTGTCTAATCATTTATAAAAGCGCTTCGAATATGTCAGTATCACATGTTTCAGATTCACCCAATGGAACTACATCATATCATCATCATGTCATTCGAAGAAAAAATCCTTAAAATTTAGTCCTTTTAATTATTCGAATACGTACGTCGGAAACTTGTTATATTTGACATGGTCAAAATATACTTTTTATGGATCAATTACCTGCAGACAACATTAAATTAGATGCTTTATTGGCTTCATCCAAATATTAGAAGAATTTTCCAAAAAAAAGTTATACGTAAAATTGTTTTTTTTGTCGCTTTCCTTTTGTAATTTCTTTCGTCCTTTTCATTCTCATGGCGAGTATATGATATAAAAATTATTAGCCATTTCTGAATTTATGGTCATAAAAAAAGCGTCGCCTTATATCTCTTCATCATCTTCGTTCTCTTCATAGTCATCACTCTATGAGACAACAGTAAGTGATTCATAAAACTCGTCATTGGCAAACGGCAATGACGCGGCTCCTTTTTTTTTCTTTTTGTACAAAGTTTTTTGTCGTCTTTTTATTTTATCTGGCTTTAAATGGACAAGGTCTTTTCGTACTACTTAAAATTTTGTGAAATTAGAAAAAAAAAATCATACAAATTTGTTCAAGTCCTAAAAAAACGTCAAGTTTGATATTGAAGCTAAACAAGTTCCAAGTTTATGAACTTGAAGAATCTCATGATTTTCACAGATATTTATTTGACCAACGTAATTCATTGTAATGAATTTTATACAAAATATTGAACATAACAACTTCCATTTTTACTTGTCTTCTACGTTCTTGAGAATTTTATATTTTCATAATTCTCGCGCATTATTTTATCTATTTTGTGCTGCCTTAATGGAAAATTCATGATTTCATTCATTAAAATTTTCTTTTTATTAGAATCTTTCTACTTTGGAAGAACCTTTGACTTGCCAAGTAAACAAGTATTTTTGTCGACTTTCTCTTGAGCTTTGAAGTGAGCCTGATGATGCCTGCAAATGACAGATGGTATAATGCTAAAATGCAAATCAAATAATGGCCGAATCAGCTGATTGAAACAATAAAACAATGAAACAATGTAAATTGAAAAAAAATGTAAATTTGGATCAATAAAATGAAAATCTAGAAAAAGCTAAAGTTGATTTTTCTTCCTTTTTTTTTTTTTTTTGTAATATATTTTTGCTTATCGGTCGCATAATAAATTTAACCAATTGCCAAGTAAAATCAAGTTAAGCATTGTTTTGTTTATAAGTTTAGAAAAAAAAAAATCGAAATCTATGTAAAATTTTGTTAAGGGGAAGAAATGATTTAGCCAGTTGAAAGTGCTTTCAAACTATTTGTGAATAATTTAACTTTATGAACTCTATAATCTGAATTAATTACAAATTAACGATGATCGATTTAAAATTACTTTTGCTAACCTTTGAAATCTATTAAAGAATTTTTTCCATGTTTCAATATTTTCTATGAGTTTTTTTTGTGGTTGAGATAACTCAAAAAAATGCAAATCTATTGTCAAATGTTATATACGATAAACGATAAGAGTGAAAGAGATGGTTATAGAAAATTATACAGAGAGTGAAAGAGATAGAGAAATTTATTAAAATTTGTCAAGCTACTGAAAGTTTTACTTGCTTTTTTTTTTTTTTTTGAATAAAATTTCTGAAGGCCTTTGAAAGACTTTATGTTTAGGGCTTGTGTGTCATGGTATGGCACGGTATGGCATGGCATAGCATAACATGTATATGCAGATTTTCCAATTAATCATACAACTAACGTTAATTGCATAATTCTTTTTTAAGTAAATTTCATATTTCACATTTAATATTTTTATTATTATTTTTACTGTTGCCTTTTTATATTAAATGGAAAAAAGTGGTTTGTTGTTGTTGTTGTTGTTGTTGTTGTTGTTGTTGTTGTTGTTGTTGTTGTAACTTTAATATTAAATTTCTATTTAAGACATGTGAGAATAATAATGTCCCTTCCTACAACTTTACCTCTCCCCTCACTTGTTCTTCTTCTACCCAACTTTTATAACTTTTTTTTCTACAGATTTCATGTAGATTTATGTGATAGTTATATCATATCATATATATATATATATATATATATATATATATTATAGTAACAATATTATTAAATGTCACACCCGTATGTATGTGTGTGTATGTTGGTTTATGTGAGGATGCTTGTTTGATAAGCATAATGAAACATATCACATGACATTATAATGATTTTGATCTCATTGCCTGAGCCCAATATTACAAAAGCAAAAAAAAAGAGCACGCAAACAACAACGAAAAATTGTGTTATATATTTGGCTGGAGTCAAATCTTAAATACCCACCATCTAGACTTTATAAACTTATGCTACAGAGAATGTTTAAATTTTGCGAGTAAAAAAATAAAAGGAAAATTTAATATTGTCTAATGTAACGTAGGCGTGGTCCATTTTAATTTTTGTTCTATGACCTAGGCCCCTAAATATTTGTATCAAATTTTAGTTATTTATCTTCTGTCATTTACGTGTACAAAATTAAAAACTATCAAATTTTACTTTTAAAAAAAAAAAGCTAACGTTGTTCTTGGTTTACGTTGCAATGTGGGCGTGTTCTTTGAACCATTTGGCCCATATCCTATAACAATCTGCCTAGAAGAACTTTCCATGTTCTTGTTCTTTTTTATTATGATCGAGCAAATGTGAACAGCAGACGAACGGACAGACGTACGGACAGATGGTCATCGTTTTATATCCATTTGATAATTTATCCATTTTTAAATTTTTGTTCAATTATTTGAATGTTCAGAAAGTTTTGAACAAATTTGTTAAAAAGTCAACAATTAGAGATGTTTGAAAATTATTAGCATCTCTGAACATTATTTTTAAATACAATTTTATATTTAAAGATTTAATCTTAATTTTTTAAGATTCTTACCAAATTAATTTTATTATAATTTTTTTTAATTTTTTTTTTCTTTATAAAATAGTATAAGTAGTTTTATAAATTGACCCTGAAATATTTTTGTCGATTTACAAATTTTTTATGTATTCATGTATTTTTTACGTATTTTATTTACATAAAATAATTTTTAATTATTTTATTGAAACTTGGCAAATAGTAAAAATCTTTATTAATAAAATAATTTTACCTTAAAATCTTAATGTTTATATCTTGCATTATAAAATGTCGTTAACATTATTGCTAATATAAAATTTGTATTTAATTTTACATTTTACAATTCAAAACTTACCCAAATAAACAAGGACACGTTTTTAACAAATATTTATATTGTTTTTATTAGGCATTTAATATAAAGTCCTTGTAAATTATATTTTTTAATAGATGCAATTTCATTTGGATCCAGTTGGTCGAGAAAAATTCTAAATAACTACAAATGGAATGAACTTTAAAAGGATGGATATAAAAAAAACAAATTCCATTTTGTTTTTGCTACATGATCCTTTAACCACTTTTTTTTTTTTAAATGTTGAGGCTGCTATTAAACCATTCATTTAAATGTTTATGATGTTAAAATGGTTATTCAAGTTGTGACCTTAAGCCATTTCTAAATTTTGCTAAATTATTTTCTATTGCTTTATTGTCAAACGATATTTGGAGCATGAGGCCTTTGGCATTAAATAGCAAATTTATGCTAAAGTCTATTTAATATTTTTAACTTTTAGTTGGCTAATGGTTGAACCGTTTTGTTTGGCAATCATGGGTCGCCAAATATCGAACAAAATTATACGAATAATTTTTTATTTTTGTTAACTTTTTTTTCATTCTAACAAACAAGCAGCTATAGAAAATAAATAGTTTATATAAAACAAATAGAAGTTGTATAGTCGATCGAGAATGATCGAGATCGATCGTTACACTTTGTTTTGGATTTAAAAAAAATCTCTTCTATAAATTTCAAACGTACAAAATTGATGAAAAAAATTAAGGAAATTTTTAATAATTATTTAAATGCTTCATTATATGAGGCAGTATTCAGATAATGGTTCGATTACAAACAGAAAATGGATCTTATAATATTTCTCTATGCTAAATGGTGTAGGGTGTAAAAAGTAGCTAAAAATTACAAAAAATATGTTCGTTAATTTAACAAAAAATGTAATTTTTGCAAAGGCGGACAGACAGACAGATAGGCAGACATGCAGACATATGGATAAATTGATACTTTCTTGGGTCTCCGATGTTTTCCTTTTGGATATTACAAACATAATAATGAAATGAATATATCAACAACTTTTGAGTGGTTTCTGTATAAAACTTCAGTTATGAAATCAACGATTTCTTGACTCAATTTTGCCGGGGCAAAATTATTTTGGGTGAGAATTATTTTTCGATATCTTGAAATTTAATTTTTGTATACCTTTTTTCGACATTTTTCTCCTTTTTTTATTTTTTTGTTTGTATTTACTTAAAGTTAATTTATAAAGAAATTTATTCTTATCGAAAACAATTTTAAATGGTCTTCATGAAAGTTTCAATTTACTTAAACAAAAATCATTTGAAATATTGATGGGAATTTGTAAAATATATTTCATTAGTAATAGATTTTCTAAAATTTTGAAGTTTCTTCAAATGAAATTTCGTTTAAGTGTTCAATTGACTAAATCACAATTGTAAACATTTCTCAATATAAATTTTTGTGCGGCAAACGAAGCGAATCCTACTAATTTTGATTTGGCAGAATAGACTTCAAAGAAAAAAAAGAAAGAAGAAGTAGCAGAACAAGTGGAAGATGAAGAAGAAATGACTCTAGTTATCTTTTTTTTTTATTTTTTTATTTTTTTGTCATATTTTAGTTGTTTTGTTTGAGCGATGCCAAAATAAAAATCAAAGGATCAAATAAATTCATAAATATTCATTAAGTGAAAATACAGTCAAGTTAACGAATATTTCGTTACGTTTATGTGTAGCAGTTGTTGCATCTAAACTTTCTTGCATACACACATATACACATACACACATATACACATATACATTCATGTATTAGTATTGATGTAATTGAACTAGAGAGAAAAATTTGTAAAGTGTAGAAGAATGTTTAGAAAAGCATGAAATTAACCCCATTTTTTTATTATTGCTGCTGCTGTCCATTTTTCTTTACTTCTTTCTCTCTCTTTTTATTTCATTTTTTGCTTGTTATTTTTATTATTATTACAATAATTTTGTACGTACATGTTGTTCATAATATGCATAAAATTATTTTAGATGTATGGCAAAATAATCATCATCATAACCATCATCATTATCATCATCATTATTATTATTATAATAATGATAATAATAATAATGATGTTATTTATGATGATGATAAATACTGTTGCTTATAAAGGAACTGCCATTTGAAACGCGTTCATATATCGAGCCTATAAAAGCATGATCATCTTAAGAGAAAGACCCAGAGAAATAGGTAGCGTATAAAGTGAAAGTGATAGATATTAATTTTATGGTAAGGGAACATTTAATATTTAGTATAAGCAGTCAATCGATTGTTATGGGTTACATTTTATGGTATTACCTCAAGAATACTTTGATTAATTTTATTCCATTTTTTTTTTTTGTTCTTTTTTGATTGTGTTTTTATTACAACATAATTATCCTTATTCATTTGTTTTCTGCCCTTCTATTCCTTTATTAAAGTTGCCTTTTTATACCTTACAGCACTTATGGTATAAAGTATAAAAGGAGCTAAGATAGATCTCAAATTCTGTCTGTCTGTCTGTCTGTCTGTCTGTCTGTCTTTTCGCCTTTTAATAAGTTACAGATCGCAATTTTATAGTTACTTTAAGAAAATTTTTTATGTGTAGATGTGTTTTGACTTAGAGGACCCTTCCTGCATGAAAATTAGAATCGAATCATATTTATGACTATGCCTCATGTAAAGGCTTTCTTAAAAAGAAGTCGTTATATGGGTAAAATGTATAATTTTAAATAGATCCTTAAAATCCTTCAGAGTTTTAATAGCCTTAGTCCTTTCTATCAAATGCTTTCTTAGTTTTTCCACAAACTCTTCATATAAAGAAAGAAAAAACTTGTTGTGCATATATATTTACCAGCATTCAAAGGGGTATCCTTGATCCTTTTTGTTTAGTATAAAATTCAGTTACGTTCTATGCCATGATTTTGTAGCCTGCTATTGCTGACACGGTCCTTAATACAAATGAGTTAAGTTAATGAGTTGAAATTGAGTAGAACTATTGAAGATATTTGCACAAAGTCTCAAATTTTTTTTTAAGGCACGCCCATTCGCCCACATGCTCGCAGTATTGATTAATATGAGAATATATCGATTTTTTCCTTGCTTTGCTTTTTCCTTTACAAAAAATTAAATTACCAAAAATTCTTCAGTTCAATGAATGAAAAAAAATTATAAATCTTGAATCAAAATTTATAATTTTCTATTTTTTGATTACAAACATCTATAGAAAGCCTTGTGTAAGGCATATTTTAACTTGGCTAAATTTAGATAAAATTATTTTATATAAACTTCTCATAAAAGTGCCATCCTTTCATTCTGAAATTTTATATGGCAAAAAGTCTTGTATTGTATTTAATATCTCTTTATCTCTATCACTTTCTCTCTCTTTCTCTCTAAATGAACTGTAAAAAATTTCACATTTGATATATGTGGTGAATTAATTTTTATTTATATTTTTAAAAAATTTTGTTTTTTTTTTTTTGGTTTTCTATTTTGAAGTGAATACTTAAATTAAAAGTGCATGGCTAAGGATTTATAATAGTTAACCATGATCGCATAGAAGATTCTTATTGGGTACATTGAAAATATATTTTGTTATTATTCATAATTGTTTGGTTTGTTGTAAAAGTTTCATGAGCACAAACGAATTATGACTCTGAAACTTTTTGAAGCCACATAAATGATGAGAACCATTTAAATTTCATAAATGTAAACATTCATACAAAACAACATTCCAATAATAACAATAATACCAATAAACAATAGCAATAGCAACAATAAGTAAATGAAGTAAAATATATAGAAAAAAGTTGGTCGATTGTTCCACAAAAATATTTCTTTTCTCTACGTAATTTTTATGCTTTTTTTTTTTTTTTTTTTTTTGGAACGAAATCATCAGAAAGAGCAGCAATAAAAATTGTGTCATGCCTGTACCCTTTTTTTTTTCTATTTTTATATACAAATATATCTAACATCATTATACAACATTATAAGTTTATATGAATGTTTTATAAAAAGGAAAAATGTCCATCTGTCCGTCTAAGTTCTGCTTATGTAAATGTTAGTTGAACTATTTTGAAGGAATTTAAGGCAAGCAGGCAACTTTTTGGACCAAAACACAAAGCCTTAAATAACTTTTTGGAATTTTGAATTTGAAATTTGGAATTTAGAATTTGGAATTTAGAATTGGAAATTCAGAATTTAAAATTTTGAATATGACATTTTGATAATATTTTCTCATACAAATTTGTTTCAGCTTAAGTTTTCTTTTTTTTTTGACATATTTTACAATTCTTGTAAATTTGATTTACATGGCTTTAATTTTTTGGTAATGGCCAAGTTTTAAAGTGACCTTATCAAATCGTAATTTGAAAAATAGTTATAAATTTTTGTAAACTTTTATAAAAATGTTCTTTTTTTCCACTTTCTTAATATTTTCATAAACATGAAGCGTTGTGAGGTTTTATGGAAGTCAACATCGATCGACTGTAAGATGTCAAAATTAATTTTCGATTTTGTCTAAAACTGTTGTAGGAATCTTTCTTACATTTTTTCTTTTTTTTTTTCTAAATCTGTTTCTAAAATTAAAGTTAAGGAACAAAATTAACTACAAATTAAATAAATTAAAAAATTCTTGACATTTTCTCTGTTTACCGCTGATCAGTTTTTCTCTGCTTTTGTTTACCTTTCTCTCTTCCTCTTATTACACTTTTTAGATGAATTTTAATATAGAAGACTTGTAACGCAATTAACAAAATAATGGAGCGGTTGGTGGAAAAAAAAAGAGGACGAAGAAGATGTGTGAGAAAAAGAAGAAGAACATAAAGAATGTATGAAAGTAAGGTAGATAGATATTGATGAAATTTCATTATTATATTTAATGTGTTTATTAGATTCATTTACATTAAATAATCATTTCCATCCTGCAGAGAATTTAAATCAAGTTGTTTAACAATTTCATTGGCTCCAACAAACAAACAACAAACAAAGAAAAAAAAACACAAATAAAAGCGCTCCATAAACTTATGGAACAATCTATTAAAAGCAATCGATTATAAATAAGCAAAAAAAAAAAAAAAACAAGACAACAACAAGAAAAATAATACAAGAAGTAAATGGTTGACTTCATTTGCTTCAGCATGGACAAATGGACAAATGAATGGATGGACGGATGGACGGATGGACGGATGGATGGATGGCAAGATGAAAAGAGAATTGTAATGTTTTAATTGTAATTTTATTCATATTAAAGCTCAGTTGTGACCGTGTTTTAGTTTTTAATAATTTTTTTTTGTTTTTGTTTTTAGTTTTCATCACCTTCTCTTTCCTTTCCTTTGATGCATACCCAGCCAGACACAGAGAGAGAGCGAGAGAGAGCGAGAGAGAGAGAGAGAGAGAGAGAAATGTTAATGGCCATTTAATACTAATAATGAAGAAATTTGCCATTTTCACGCCTGATAATAGAAAATGATTATAATGATGACAATTAGGATGAATGTGAATCAGAATATCTTGTAAATTGTTGTCATGAAGTAGAAAGAAAAAATGGAAAAAAAGTAGTGTAAAATTGTTCAACATCGAGCTACATCGAATATCGATTGAATGCATTAACAAATCATAAATTTTTTTTGCTTTTTTTTTTTTTTTTGATTTTAGCGATTTGTAGTTTTTGGCTGCGGCTGGTAGCATAATCCGTTGCCACTTTCTTTAGCTGCTATAAAATTGAGACTTTTGCCTTCCATTGATTAAGTTAATTCAATTGTTTATTTTTGAAGTCCCATTTTTGAATAGGGCTTATTTTTGTTAGGATTTAAAGTGTATAAAGTAGCATACAAATATTACAAAAGTAATATACAAAAGTGGCCTATTCCTAATACGGTAAATTTCCAGATCTCCGTTTGAATTGAAATTTTGTCAAGTTGAGTCGAGCACACATATTTTTTTTTTTTTTAAATAAGTTAAATATATGAAGCTGCGTCTGATGATCATCAAATAAATTTCTCCCAGATTCTATCTTTTGATTTCTTTTGATTCAAGTGTTTTGCAAAAAAAACTCCTTGCAAACTTAGATTATCAAACAAGTTTCTCCCAGGATCTATCTTTTGATATTTCCCAGGCTCTATTTTTTGATTTCTTTTGATTCAAGTGTTTTGCGAAAAAAAATTCTTCGCAAATTTAGTTTGTTTGGCAAGAAATATCAACATTTCTAGAAGTAATAAAAAATTACTTCAATTTCATGTAAGAGTGAACTTAAATGGACTGTTATCCATGCCCTGACATTTCAGATTAGACACCAGACTTACTGGTACGATCATTTGGCGTTACCATCTTTATAGAAGCAGTTTGAAGACTTCTTCAAAGTTCTAATAGAAGTATCATGTTTGCTGGATCGTTTGTCCTTGTCTAATAACACAAACCGTATAACACTGAACTGAATAATTCGTTTGCAATAACAACAAGACTCTTTTACATACAAAATATTTGTTACAATCAAACATTTCGCATTTTACATTTCACATTTGACTCTTTCAAGGCTTTTCATTTTATTTATACTCTCACTCATTTGTTTGTTATATTTATGGATATAACAACACTAATAACAACATTAACAAAATATAATATAAAATGTGCATTTGCATTTGTATTTGCATTTGTAAATGTGAATGATAATAATTGTTGTCAACCAGACATTTGCGACTTCTGAATGGCGTTAATGTAATTTTTGCGTTTTTTTTTTTTTTGGCTTTTTTCTGAAATGTTTTTCCCTTTTTCTTATATATATATATAATTTTTCTTCTTCTTCATTAAATTCTACTTTTTTTTAAGATTTTTTTGTGCTTTTGCCACTAGAGAAAAATTTATTATAGCTTTTAATGGGTTCATAATTTTATTGGTTCATTAACTAAAAAAAATTCTTTACGAAATTTACATTTACAAAATTTTACTGAAACGATATGATATGTTTGTTCAAGTATTTGCATATATTGAGAAAATATAGAAAAAGCAAAAAATATCCATTTTTTTAAAATAAGCTTAAAGGGAGCTTACAAGAAATTTCTTAGATCAATGCATAAGTTTCATTGAAATATTTCCCTCTTAAAAATTCTGTTATCTTTGTACTCTAAATTATTATCAATTCTAGATGCAACATTTTTCTAGAGGTTTTGTACAGCAATGGCCTAAGTATAAAATTTCATTTTTCAAATCTTTGCCATATGCGGGTAAAGATTAATAAATTAAAAAAAAAAAAAAAATAGAGGCCCTCCCAGATTTTATTACCGTATGGGTATGTACCTTGGCTCATTTTCATGACAAACCAATGTTTCGATCATATACAAAAATTGATATTACGTCTTATGCCAACCAAGAGGGTATTTACCATATAAAGGCAGACGGACAGATGGACAAATGGACAGATGGACAGACAAATAATTATATTTATTTGCTTGTTACAAATGTAATGACAAAATGAGTATGAATGTAGCTGGCATACATTTTGTTGGTCAGTATAAAAATGTGGCTTTCGGTGGGTATTCAAAATGGAACCTCTGATTAATATAAGTAAATTTTTTTTTTCACTGGTCTGCTTTCTTTTGTTAATTGAACCATTAATGTGAAGCGTTATCTTTACAATTTTACCACAAGATAAACTTAATAAGATGTTAAGCATAAGTCCTTTATGGAACACTCTACTTTATATTAATTGAAAAACTGCAAACGAAAAGTTTTTTTGAAATAATTTGAATGGTAGAAATTTACTTAGAGAAGAAAATTGTCGAGTGATTTTATTTAGAAGGATAATGGATTAGGCATAAAGGAAATAATTTTATATAAATTTTCACAAACGTTTTAGAAAAATTGAACAAAATTTCTAAACGTTCTGTTGTAGTTTCCTTTATTTATGCTAATTGCTCAAGTTTCAGTTATCATTTCATGTAATGAAACAAATTTCTGAAATAACTTGAAAAAAAAAAAAAACGAGAAGGAAATTTAAAATAAAGCAAATGAAAGTAGAAGAAGAATGAAAAAACTTTTATAAAATTTTTAAAAGGCCTCTTTCTTTTTTTTTTTTAGTAATTACCTTAAATAGAAATTTTGAAATAAAGCAGTAGAAAAAAAAAATGATTTGGTTGCTGTTTAAAAGCGATTTCGTCTGATTCGACACCCTTTCACTTTCATATGCATCAAAAACTTAAAAAATTATAAAAAAAGGGAGAAATTATTTTTCAAAAAAAATTAAATAAAAAAACTTGAAAAAATTTTATAAAAATTTGAAAAAAAAAATTTGAGAAATAATTTGAGAAATTATAATCACAGCAGATGAAGAAATCAAAATATCTATAAATATTTTTTTAAAAAGTTTAATTTAATTTTAGGACTTTTAGATAACACTCAAGTAAATCAAGCTGGTTATTTTAATAATTTATGAATATGAACAACAACAATAACAACAATAAACAATAACAAAAATAACAACAATAAACAACAAAAGCAATAAGATTAAATAAGCAAATTATTATGGCAAAGTTTATGTAAAATCTCTCGTCAAATAAATTTTACTTTTGTTTTTTCCTTGGCTTTCCTAAATTACATTTAATATTTTTTCCATAAATAATTAAAAACTAAAATGTATACAATAAATTTTCACAAACCATACTTTTTCTTTCTTTTTTTTTTTTTTTTTTTTGTTGTATTATTTTCAAATATTATCGCAGTACATTTTCTGTAAAATAACAGAAATAATAAATTTTTGCATTTGTATTAATATTTTTTTAGATAAATAAAGTAACCTTTCTAACACACACACACACACACACACACACACACACACACACAAACGCACACATACATACATATACATAAAATAATTTATGAAATAGTTTAAAGAGACAGATAGTCAAGCAGACAAACAGACAGACAGACAGATAGACAGACAGACAGACTTTGTAAATAGTAGAGTAATTTGAGTGTATATTTAAAAGAGGCGTGATAGTCACAACACACAAACCAAATGAAATGTTTGTGTCAAGTAAAACAACTAGGAGCTTTATAGTTGGTCAAGATGGACTCTTAAATATATCACATCAAGTTGAAGAAGTGACTTAAAAGTTAATGAAAGTTAAGAAAATTCTAATATCGAAATTATTTAGAAATCGTTTGAAAGTTTTATTCTATGGGAGTGGCTTTAAAAAAAAATGGATCGATCTCTAATAAACTTGACACGCATGCATTTTTTATATCAATCCATTTTAAAATATGTCAAATTTTTTTTAAATATATTACAAATTTTGACTTCTAACCATCTAAAGGGTTTTTCTTGTTAGATTGTAAAAATGTTTCGATGTCGATCAAGTTTTACCAACCTTATAAAATTACACAGTAGTTTTTGTAAGTAAATATTGAAAATTACAAAGAAAAAATCTTTTTCAAAATGTATAGATATAGATTTATATCAGTTCACATGTCCAATCGAAAACACTTTTTATTAAATTTTACCCAAACAATATGAAATTTTTTAATAATTATAATGAATGGTTGAGATGATTCAAGGTACAAAATTAATAGTACGAAATTTTTCAAGTTTATTGATTTTGAACAAAAAAATTATACAAATTTTTTCCTTAAAAATTTTATCAACGAAAATTTTTACAAAAATTTATAAAGATTTTTCAAAAAAAAATTTTGTTAAAAATTTTTGTAAAATTTTTCTACATAAAAATTTTAATACAGAACAAAGCATTTTATGAAAAGTCATTAAGAAATTTTTACGATCTAAATCAGTATCAAGTTTAATTCCATCGTTGCAGGAAAACGATCATAAAACTGAGCGAACCAATTAAAATTGTTTCAGAATAATGATTTTTAATCTAACGATTTATCTCAAATTATTCTGTATAAGTTTTAAGGTCTAAATTAAATCCATAAAGAAAAAGCATTACTTTTCTTTTTCTTTTTTTTATATATATATTTTTATGTTAAATAATAAGAACAATCACAAAGTCTATCAACGCATAGAGGAAAAATTTTGATAAGAAAAACAATTTAAAAAAAAAAGAATTAACTAGAAAAATAGTATAAAATAAAAAAAATATATATATTGAAAAAATTGGAAAATGTTATAGAAAATATGCATGAAAATGGTAGGAGATGAAAAAGAGCAAACAAGATACAAGAAATTTATATTGAAGTTTATTACAAATGCCAACCGAATTACATTAACTAAAATAGTTTATTTATTTATTTATTATTAGATTTTTTCCAACTTCCTTCATCCTGCCTCCATTTATGTGATACGCCAATTTTTCTCTCTCTCTCTCTCTCTCTCTCTCTCTCTCTCTCTAATTTCTCTGTTTTCTGTAGAACCAATGCTTTGGATTTATGTAAATTGTTTATTTACATTAAATGCTTGGTAGTTGTTGTTGGCGTTGTTTAGCAATTTTTTTCTTAGCTACCGACTCGGCACATATAAATTCAAAAGAATTTCATATTCCGCATAGAATGTAAATGTAACTAAAACTAAAACTACAACTAAGACCAACAATTAAGGTCGACTCTTAAATATCTTACAATCTGTATCAACCAACTTCAATGCCCATAGACCTTAAGACAAAAGAATGTATGAGAAAGCCAACAAGAAAAACAAAACCGAAAAAAAAAAATGTGTATAATTTTGATATGATTTGAAAAGTTTAATTTAATAGAAAGCCCTTTAAATTATAAATCAATCTGAATCTAATGGCTAAAAATGATTTCGGCAAAGATTTTCTTCTGGAAAATCATTCAAAAATTTGTTAATTTGTTGTCTTCACTTTTTGTTTATAACAATTTTTACTTCCTTCAAAATGGCAGTTGTTGTTAAGTTAAAGTAGTTTTAATACAAAACGCCTTTGGCGCTTAACCGGGTCCACCAGAAACGAACCCAACGAAAGCTTATTAAAATATTTCTCAACTTACTTTTTAAATAGCTTAGCTCATAAATTTTGTATATAAATAAATTTGTGATGACCACTTAAATCGACTTAAATTTGATTTACTTAGATAGAAATAAAGATTTTCTTTATCTGAAATCCTGTTTCATAGATAGAAAGTGATGACGATTGTTCAAAACACTACTCTCAAAACGACTATTTAGTCGTTAATATAATAAAAAATAACGAAAGTTTTGGGATATTTGGGAAATTTATAGAAAGAGTGAAGATGGACCCTACATAAAAATCAGTTTAATATTTTACAATAAACTTTATTTAGGAAATTTAGTTAATAAATTAGAAAATTCCATTTGATTCTTCTGGATCAAATTTTTTTTACTCTCTAACCAAAGAACATAAAATTAAATGATTTCTGAATTTTCTTGAAATATCTAAAGTATAAATTTGACAAATTTTGTGGAGAATATCTTTCCCATAAACAGACGGACACCAGCTGCCAATGATGGTAACATCGATATTTCCAAAGTTTAAGCGGTTTTTTAAGGTATTTGTTGCAACATTTTTTTAATGTTGCAAACGTTTTGTTTCGTTAAATATACCTTCGATCTATGGAGTAGGGAACACAAAAAGTCATGTTTTTGATTCATTTACATTTCTTGATAGTTTTACATGAAAAGAAACTCATCCAAAGAGATTGATTGATTAATATTTTTGATGCCAATTTTCAACTTTAGATACTGCATTAAATCGACATGTAAGATCGCCATGTCCGTCTTTGTATATCTAAAACATTTGAAATTATAAATTTTGTTTGCCATTTTGAAGGAAAGATTCTGTATCCAAAAAAGGGCTTTATTATCGATATTGTCGATATTATTTATTATTGTTTCAGATTTTTCGGTAAAATTATGATCCAAAATATATCTCCTTGGATCAGATAACCACAAAATCAAAATTAAACACAAAAACTCCAACAGATTACATCAAAAAAATTGGTCTCTTTTTGCTCTCAATTGGCAAATATTTTTTTCATATAATATCTTTAAAAGAAATCAGTTCAAATTTAATTTAATAATTTTATATTTCTATATTTTAATGGCCAGAATCTAAAACATAAATAAATACGCCTTTTGCAAACTAACTATCAGGAAAATATCCTTCATTTATTTCAATGGCCATAAAAATACTACAAAAATGAAAAGAAAAAGTAATTCACTTTCTTGTAAAATTAGGTCGAAGGGCAAAAGAATTTTTGTATAATTCCATAGACGTGAAGGTAGACTAATTTTGTTATTCAGTTTGTAACAACCAAAAAAAGAAACGTCAAAGATTTTCCAAGGTATAGATATTTTTCTGAATAGCAAGAAATTCTAAAACGATTTACATATGTTCATCCATTTGTCTGCCTGAGCATCTGTCCGTCTATCCGTCTTTCAATGTCTGGTAAACATTTTATTGATCGTAAAAGTTGAGAGGTTGATCGCATGCAATTTGGTTTAAAAAATGTGTAAAATCGACACGCCCACAATGCAACAATAAACTGAATACACTTTTGAACAGATAATTTTGTTTGTTTTTTTTTTTGCTTATTACTCTCAAACGTCTTGAGCGATTGATCCATATCGCTACTCAGCTACGTCTATATAAAATCATACAATAAAAAATTTTCCCATGAATTTTTTCTTGTATATTTAAATTTTCTAACTTTTCAGTAAAAAATTGATACAATCTCCAAATCGTAATATTTTGGTTGTTGGGTAACTAAAATTTACTCTCAGTCAAATATAATTTTATTATTTGCTTCTTCTTCATTTTTTTTTTCTTTTGTGCAGTAGTAAATATTAATATTTTATATAAATTTGATACGTTTTGTACAACAAAATTCTTGGTCTGATTTGAAAAATGTAAATAAAAGTAAGAATATAACAAAAAAAAAAAAATCTAAAATATATTTAAATTTAAAACATAACAAAGTACTTATGCTACATAAAAATTTAGAAGAAACTTTAGATATATATATATATATATTAATAAAAGTCATATATAATAAATATTGTTTCCTTAGGCTGCCATAAAAAGCTAAAGAGTAAAAAGAAGAAGAAGAAGACGAAAAAGTTTCAGCAGCAGCATAGAATAATTCATCTTATAGTGATTATGATGATGATGATGATGATGATGATGATGATGATGACAATGATGATAATAATGATAATGAAGATGATGATGACGATGATTATGATGATAATTATAATGATGATAATGAAGGTGAGTATGATAATGATTATGATAATGAAAATGATTGTAATGATGATAATGATGACGATGATGAATATGATTATAATAAAGATGATAATGATAATAATAATTATGTTGATGATAATGAAGATTAATATGATAATGATTATTATAATGATGATGATGATAATAATGGTAATAATAACGATAATGATTATGATTATAATGATTATGATAATGATATTGATGATTATAATTGCATTTGAGTACAGTATGATGCTCTAGAAAGGTTGTATCCTTGTTTTTCTTATCTTTATAACATTCTCTTCATTATTTTTCCACTTTTACTTGTTTTCATTTTTCTTAAATCATGATCGATATCGCAAATTTGCCGCCAAGTGATTATTATAATGATAATGTTAATGAGCCAAGTGTGGCTTGAATGCTTTATATAGCACAATGTATCATGATACAAAAAGTAGCAGAGTAAGTTAACCTAAAGTCTAGAAACAAAAAAAGAAAAAAGCAAAATAAAACAAAAAAAAACCAAAAGCCTGAAATTTTGACTGAATGTTATTATTATTGCTATTTATCATTAATCTTAATGTTATTTACGTTTTTACATTTCTTTACATTATTTTTATTAGTGTTATTTTTATTTTACAGGTATATTCAATGAATTTCAACAAGAAGACAAGAAAAGAAAAAAATCAACAAAACCAGAACAAAAATAGGTTTCTGCTTCTTAATTAAAATGATAAAATTTCAATGAAATTAAGTTTGAAACCAAATACTTTAATTACTTTAATTACATGTAGAAAAGTAAATGTACGAAATGAAAAGAAAATGGTAAAAATGCAATCAAATTAAAAATTTGGAGCGCTCATTAAGCGCTCATAACAACAAACCAGCGAACAGAAAAGAAGGAAAGCATTTAAAGGAAAAGAGAAATGCCCCACCCCCTCCCCCCAAAAACAAAATGAAAAAAAAAGGGAAAAAAGCCCAAAAGAGAAGAAAATAACTCAAGAAAATACAAGAAAAAAATCTACCAACTAAATCTCATATATCTGATGCATATTTTTGCAAATGATTTATTATTTTTTAAATTTTTAATGCTACAAAAAATCATGTTGAATGAATTTCCGCTGAACATTTTTATTAAGTAAGGAAATTTTATATGATGACGAGGGTCATGATTAAGGCCATAGCTGGGACCATACTTGGAATCATAAATGACATGATGATGAGGGACCTAACTGGGGCCATGATTAAGGCCATAACTGGAATCATGATTAAGACACTAAGTGGGGCCATAATTGGAGCCATAACTGGGGCCATAGCTGGAACCATAACTGGAACCCTAAGTAAGGCCATATCTAAAGCCCTAAGTAAAGCCATAAATGGGGCTTTAAGTAAGGCCATAACTGGGATCCTAAGTAAAGACGTAACTGTAGCCATAACTTGGGCCATACCTGGGGCCATATCTGCAGCTATAACTAGGGTCATAACTGGAACCATAACTGGGGCCCTAAGTAAAGCCATAACCATAATTGGAGCCATAACTTGGGCCGTAAGTTGGGCCATAATTGGGGCCATAATTGGAACCATAACTGAAGCCATAACTGGGGCTACAACTGTGAAGAGAGAAAGAAGCGTTGCATTTGGAATGATCATAAAAATAATCCAATTTTTACCATTTTAAAAACGGTTTCATCAACATATCATAAAAATTGCATTGTGTAACTTTTTTAAAAAATCTCGACATAAACAAAGAATTGATGAACAAATACACAGTTAGACAGACAAATAGATAAACGGACAGACATTTCAAGTTCTAGATAGGCTGATATCGATTTAGAAAGTAATATAAAGTTAATGAGTATAATATCAACCATACAAATATCCCTAAATGATGTAGACGCACATAAAAATGTAGACATAGATAACTGCAACAAAAGCACACATTTATGATACATTTTAACATGCATTGTTCATTTGTTCATTTGCTCATTTGTTTGTTCTTTTCGTCGCATTAGCATTGTTGCTGTTGCTATTGCTGTTCATGTTAATGTTAGTGTTAGCGTTTGAATTCATGTTAATGTTAATGATGTTGATGATGTTGACGTTGATGCTGATGCTGATGCTGATGCTGATGCTAATGCTGATCACAGAAAGCTTGTATTAAGTGATTCTCATCACTGGCGTTAAAAAGTGTTTGAAACATGTGTCTTCAAGCGTAATTACGTGATGCTTTATACTCTTAAAACATGTAAAACTAAAATACTAATACAAATGTAGAACATATCGTTTACGTGGCTATAGATTTAAACTGGTTTGTATCGCTTTATGTTGATTATTCTTCCTTAAATTTCTCTATAACATCAAATGCCATTAACATATTATAATGTCACATACACATACATACATACATACATACATACATACATATAGACATATAGATATATATTTATATATATATACATGTGTTGTCACACCCATATCCATATTCATATTATTATTCATATCTATCTATGGAAAGGTATGTTAAGTGGAAAAATTTGAAAGGAAGTAAAAAAATTATGCTGCTGCTTAAAAAGTAAATTAAACACTATCAAACTTTTACATACACTTACGTATAAATTTAAATCATTACGGTTATCATTACCCTTAGTGTTACCTTTACCGCTACCTTTACCCTTATCTTTACCGTTATCGTTATCGTTATCGTTATCGTTATCGTTATTATTACCGTTACCGTTACCTTTAATATTACCGTTATATTCATCGTTACCATTATCGTTACCTTTATTGTTACCTCTACCGTTACCTCTACCGTTACCTTTACCGTTATCGTTATCGTTATCGTTATCGTTATTATTACCGTTACCGTTACCTTTAATATTACCGTTATATTCATCGTTACCATTATCGTTACCTTTATTGTTACCTCTACCGTTACCTCTACCGTTACCTTTACCGTTATCGTTATCGTTATCGTTATCGCTACCGTTACGTTACTGTTACTGTTACCGTTAACGTTAAACTGCATCATTGTTGCCATTGTTGCCATTGTTGCCATTTCAATTAACTCATTTTGACATCTATTGTACTCACTTTACAACAGTTCTCTTGTCATATAATTGCAGAAATTTGAATCCCATTAGAAGTCTCTTAAATGGTCTTTTATTGTCTCCAGACATATCATATAAAATTTGGATGAACGTTTGATTGCAATAACAGCTTGTGACATTATTAAATGTGACATAAAAAAAGGTTATGTTTATAAATTTGTTGGCCATACAAAAGATCGGTGAAAATGTAGGGCATAAAGGCAGCTTTTTCACATAAACTAAACGAATAACAATAATAAGAAAAATTGTAAAGTCAATCATGAGATTTTCCTGTTTACTTGTAAAAAAATAAACCAATTTAACAATAAATTGTACAATTAAGTATCGTTTTAACTTTTAAGAATTGCAAATTGCAATTATGCGAAAATCGTCTTAAGTAAAAATTTCAAGTAATTGTAAACGGATTATTTGTAAGGATTAGAAAGTTTAATCATTAACTGATCAAGAATGAGACTTTTATCAACAAATATCAATAAAAAGATAGAAGCAATCATGCTTAATCATAGTTTTCACTTAGTAGTCATGGAATCAGTATGATAGATTATTCAAAATTTATTTATAATTAAAATAAATTTAAAAGTAAATGCTAAATTATTTAGGTAAAGTTATGACAAATTTTTCGCGCCAATTAAGTTACATATAATTTCAGTTTTATTTTATTAACTGTACAAGTATAATTTGTCCAAGTCAAATATAATTTTCTATTTGGCAATAGAAAATTTACAAAAATTTCCAAATTTTTATTAGAAGTGTCACTAAAGAAATAAAAAAAATAAAACAAACCAAAACCAGACTTACTATAAAATTTATATTTTATTCTAGATGTGCCCAGTTGTTCAATTGTTTTTCTTTTTGCCTATTTTTAATCAATAATTTGTATGTAGAATATTCTGTGTAAGATCTTTTAATTTTCATAATGAATATTCCAATTTTTCACTACCAAAACAATCTGCGAAACAACTTGAAATCGATTAAAACTATGCAGCATATATTTTTGTGTTTGCACTCTACACCAGTTGTGATATAGGGATATTAGTAGTTTGTACAGATATTTGTAATATACCAAAAGTAGTGGAGATACATCTACTATTTTTTATATCGATTTACTCAGAATTACATAGAAATTCGATTTTAGCTTAACTGCTTGTCCCTGTAAATTCTGTTATCAAGCTTTAGGTTGCAATGAAATTTGTTATGGAAATAATTGAAATCGATCGATTGATTTATGTTTAATAAATTCGTTAACGTATAACGTTTTTTTTTTTCAAAAATTGTTGTCATATATTTTAATGAAAATCGACATGACCTTGTACTTTGATATTAAAGTAATATTCACCAAATTTGGTTCAGATCCCTTAAATTGTACAATCCCTTTTCAAGCAATTTTTTTTTTTTTTTTTTTTTTTTTTTTTTTTGGGAAAAAGTTAAAATGTATGGAAAAAAGTTACAATTTTGATTATATTTCCATGAAAGTTGACATTGCTTTATAAATTTATAAAAAAAAAAAATGTGTATGGCAAATTTCGTAAGGATCGATTCATTTTTTGAATGTCTCAACTTCATATAAAGAAGTTTTCAAATAATTTAGGAATAACCATTTACATTTCGTCAAGTTTCGTTGATTTGTAATTCATTTATTGGACTTTTTAAACGCATTAAGCAAAATTATGTATGGTATTCAGGAGTCCGCCACAAACGACCATAAAATTTTTAATTTTTTTTGTAATTTTTCTTTAATTTTTTACCTTTTCAGTTTAGTGTAACGAATCTGCTCTTTGGTGTAGTAAAATCAATGTATTCTGAGCTGTTAAATATTAAATATAAAAAAATAATAATAATGCATGGTTAGATGATGCTGGTTAAGATGAACATGAAGTTAAAGATGAACATGAACATAAACATGAACATTAACATGAACATGAACATGAAGATGAAGATGAAGTTTAAGATGAGAATAAAGATGAGAATGAAGATGATGTAAATGGTTATGGTGATTATATTGCATATGATTTCAACAAGTAGATAATTAATTTCTTAGGCCATTTCCTTAACAAAGAAACGCTTCAGGAGAAACTAATTAAAAATTAAGAAAATAAAACAAACCAAAAAAAAAAAAAAAAAATACAAAAGTAAAATAAAAATCTAACAAATTCCATTTTACTTCTTTCACTCAGATTTCTTTTCTTCAACTTTAATTTCATCTTCATGTCTTTCTAAACATTTCATTTCTGTATAAAACTCTTTGAACTATTTGAATTTTATCTACAAATGCAATGAACACTTTTTATAAAGATTTTCATTAGTATTATGGCAAGACAAACAAGGCTGCCTTGAGAAAATTCTATATTTCAATAATTTAATACCATTTTGATATCTATTTGATTATTTCATCAATTCTGATATAAAATCAAATAGTTTTAACTTTTGTAAAATATTTCTTTAAAATTTATGAATGAAAATATTTAAATATATAAATTTTTGTAGAAGATTTTATAAGAATTTGTAAAATATATTTAGGCAACATATAGGATGTAAATTTTCATAAATTTCTTGAAAATTTTTGTAAACATTTTGAAATATTGTTCTCACTTTTTCTCATTTTTTTTCTAACTCAAATTTTACACTTTAGAAGTTATTTCAAGAAATTCCAAGTAAATGGATTGTTACAAATATTTCAACAAATTGGTTATACCATTCAAATGATATCTATGAAATCTATGAAATAAAATTACATGTAAAATATTTTCATTTTCATTTCATCTACATGAATTTCTATAAGATGCATTTTTAAAGTGTAATAACTTGGCATAACAATCATTATCATTACTCCTACTGTATATACATACATACATACATACATACATACATACATACATAGATACATACATACATATGTGTATGTATGTATATATATAAAAATCTTTTAGTATAACAATTGTAAGAAATCAGTTCGTGTCTATTGTGTTGTGAAAATTTTTCTTTTCTTTTTTTCTCAAAGTTTCTCTAATGGAAAGAAAAATCCATTCAAGCAGATGTGTAATCAAAAACCTTATTTCATATTGTTAATGTCATAATATTATTATTTTTTTTTGTTGTTATTGTTATTATTATTATTGTTGTTGTTGTTGTTGTTGTTGTTTTTTTTTTATTAATATTATTATTACTTTAACATAACAATGCAATTGTTACTTTGCCAATTCCATAAGTAAGTGTAAAAGTGTTTGTAAAACTCTTTGACAGATTTTTTTGCTAATAATGAAAATCTAATGAAAGGAAATAAACTAAAAGAGTTGTAAAGTAAGCTAAAGTATAAGAATGACAAAGGCAGAGAAAGCATACAAAACAAAATAAAAGAAAAGCAAAAAAAAAAAAAAAATCAAAAAAAAAAAATGGAGCATTTTAAAAATGTTAGTTATTTCAGACCAAATAAAAACCAAGAAATCTGAATACAATAAACAAAAACCAACATTTCTCTTTCTCATCTATGTATAATAATAAAATTTTATTGTTATTGTTGCTATTGTTGGTACGTTTCATAATCTATTTAGTGAAACGTAATGTTCACATGCAAATTAAATTTTTATATTTTGTAGAAAATACACCATAAAAGCAATTTCTAAGAGATTTTGGCATAGAAATTTCTCCATTTATAATCATTTGCTTCAATGCCTTCCGTCCATCCTCAAATTACAATCGATTTCTTTTCGTTAGAGGATATAGACAGACAGATCCAAATAAGTTTGTGCCAAGCAAACTTTAACATAATCTGTGTCATTAAATCGTTTGCTTTCGTATGATTTTTCAAAATTTATTAAAATATATAATTTATTTTGAAAACCTTTCGGCTTATAGGCGTAACTAATCCCCACAACAGCCAACTGTTTGTACTCTCATGTCTTATATGATTGTTAAAGAAAAAAGTTCTATAAGATCGCACCAATAAAGTAATTTGATGATACTTTTGTTGCCTTCAACTAGGTTTTAATGGCGGAATATTTCTTCCACTTTATTTATATGCCTTATTAATACCTAACTAAGCCAGTATCACAATTGGTCGCAAAAAGCAAAGAATATCAAGTTTAAATTTGGCCGAAATGTTAAGAATTCTTATAGGCAGGTTGTTAAGGAAAGCGAGCAAAATCAGTCCAAGGACACGCCTACAATGCAATCTAAACTAAAGACATCATGGTTTTTCTGAAGCAAATCAAAGTCGTTTTGTTTCCCATTGCTTGCAAGCAGCAAACGTAGAGATTTTAAATAGTTAAAATTTTGTACAATTAGTAGGATCATTGGTCTACAAGGCTTTTAGAAAAATTATGTAAATCGGCCACGCCTACATGAAATTATATAACATTAAGTTTATCGTTTTTTATATTTACGTTTTTTATTTGTTGCTAAGACGCTGAAGCGAACTGTGAATGCTAATGTCCCAGAACTTGGGTAGCCGGTATCCAAAATTTGGCCTAAGTCAAATATAATTTTTTTTTGTTTCTTTTCAATTCCATTTTTGGTTTTCCTCTTTTTCTTTTTGATTCTCTTTCATCACTGTTGATTTTTCATATTATTTCTTCCTGGGACATTTCAAAATTTTCTTTGTTTAATAAAAAAAAAAAAAAGAAAATAGAGAAAAAAAAAACACACACATAAAACCTATTTTAAAATTAAATATTTATTTTAGATAACGATAATCGATCACAATCCTTTAGATAATCCTCGAAAAGAAATGACTCAAGAGCCTTTAAAAATGTTAAGTTTAAAAATATGTATGAGAAATTTTTAGAGAAGTCCAGACGCAACCAGACGCATTTCTCTGTAAACACAACAAAATAATTCCATATTTTTTCTTCAGCTTCTTCTTCTTTATCTTTCTTATCTTCTTCTAGGAAACTTTTGTTTTCTTAGATGTCTCAAATATTTTGACAAAGAGGCAGTTCCGACGATATTTTTGATGGCACATGCAAAAAAACAAAACACAAATAAAGGAAAAATATATTCAGCTTAAATAAACAGAAAAATTGGTTATACAAATATGAATTCCTTTTTTTTTTATATAGAAAACTATTAAATATATACAAACATGTGTAATGTAACAGCATCAACAAAAGATGAACGGATAAACATTTTAAGTAAATGCATTTGCTTCAATACAAAATTAAAATTTTATGCATATTTATTTTATTTTAGATTGAAAGTAAAACCAAAAAAGAAAATCAATATAAAAATATAAAAAAACAAACGAAATAACTATAAAATAAAAATATTTTCCATGAATGCAACTGAAAACATTTCAAATAGAAATAGAACGAATGAAGCCTGAATCGTTGCGTTTCATGGACAGAGCTTGACGATTTATAAAAACAAATCTCATACCGTTATATCGTTATACCGTTATTTGTAAAAAAATTATTTTCAAATTGAAAAATGACTCTACGAAAATGCCATAATTTTTAGTTGCTACCTGTAAATTTTAACTGATTTTTTGCCATATCATTAGGACTCCATTTTAAGATATATACAGCAGGACCATTGAAAATATTACGATGAAAATTCAATGGTTAAATATTGAACATAGAAATAATGGATTAAATAACTAAACAAACATAAATAATTTTTTCATAATTTTTTAGATAAGGTTTTATAAGAAAACAGAGAGACCTCGAAGGTCATTTTTTTTAAGTGTAAACTACGGATTCAATGACAGAATAGATAATACTTTTTTTTGAGTAGTAACCTGAATGAAATGAAGCCATAGAAAATCACCCGTTAAGTTTGGCCATGCATCATAATCATAATCGCAAAATTCAAGTTCCATATATCTCAACTTCTTTTCCATATTTTTGATTATTATCACATAACGATTGCTAACAATTTTCATTGTTGCATTTGCTAAAACAACCCAAAAAGAGCAACACCTAACAACTGATTTAAATTCTTTAATTGATTGCCATCTTGATCCATTTCATTGTAACATTTTTAAAACTTTACCCATTTTTTGTAAATAGACAAAGACAAAGAAGGCAAATTATAATAAATCGCTTGAAATGATTTAATAATATTTTTATGGTTTTTTTTTCTTTTTTTTTTTTTTAGTTAGACTGTGAGACATGGCCAAATTGATGGCATTAAATCTGTTAAGTACTAATATTATAACAAAAATTAACTAATTTAAAAAGGTATATTTTAAAATATTTTTTTGCAAAGTTTTTCGAGTTTTTAATTAAAATCTCTTAATGATTGTTTTGACTGCAACGCCAATTTATCATAATTTCTAATAGATTTTTAAAAAGAAAAAAAAAAAAAAGAAAATTTTGTTTTCTCACACAAGCTAACTAAAATGTGAATCACATGTAAATATATATTTATGTATGTATATATGTATGTATGTGTGTATATATGTATATATGTATTTATATATATATGAAGTAATTTCACTTATGTTATTCAAGTTTATGGTTATGTTATTATTATTTATGATTTTTGCATTCGTCACTAAAAGTTTTAACTAACTATTCATTATTATTCAGTCATTTGCTTCAATACAAAATCATTTAAGAGTTTTATGATTGATCAATGTCGACTCTTAAATAATCTACGCTATTTTGTCTAATATGTTTAAAATGTAACAAACTAAGAAATTGTTATTTTTCATAATTACATGAAAATTTCATTTTATTTATGAAGGCGTATTTAAAAAATAGACTGATCTGGTCAAAATTTGATATATATATGTTTTTTATATCCCTGTAGAATTATGTATCAATCTCCATTGAAATATATTTTAAATTGCTGTTTTCTTTTTTAGGTGGGGCATTACAAGGGGCGTGATGGTTAAAATAATATATAATTTAGAAAGATTTTTCCTTGGGATTTCGCTTTTGATTTGCAACTCAAAAAAATTTTTTCAAAAATTTGCTACCTTTAGCTTGATAACAAATTAAACAGACAGACAGGCAAACGGGCAGACAGTTAGATATAAAACCAAATTAGCAAAGTAAATTCTGAGCCTTTAGCATAAATCTTTAATATAAACTTGTAATGCAAATTTATAGTGTAGGGTATATATTGTTAGGGTATAACATGCATTCATAGTTTTGTTTTGTTTGTATGGTCATTTTATGACTTAATTACAAAATTTCTTTCAATTTTACGTGCATTCCAAGCAAAAACAGTTTATTTTTATATGGCATTTCTGTTCTGTTCTGTTTTGTTCTGTTCTGGCCAATTCTGTTAATTTTTTGCTTAGATTGCTGCTAATGTCTCATATGTAGAATTCAAGAATTGTTGTTCTGATTGAGTTATATGCATTAAGACCAATCAACGACATTGCTAACATTTATTGTTTTATGACAGATGTAGCATGCAAGATAATCAACAAAACGATAAAGAAATATCAAATAAAATAAAATAAAATAAAATAAAATAGAACAGAGAACAGAGAACAGAATAAAAATTATAAAAAAAGGTTAACTGAAGTTTTTCTAGTTACATTTTGCCTTCACATTAAATGCATTTTATTTCTTTTGTTGTTTTCATTTTCATTTTCATTTTCATTTTCATTTTCATTTTCATTTACGTTTTCGTTTTCAATTTCGTTTTCATTTATGTTAACGTTAATGAGCTTTTTGGTTATGCTTTACCTTGTTTCTTTTTTGGCTAAAATACATTGTATAATAAATATATTTCATAGAGAAATTGTTATCACATAAATCATTCATAAAAATTTATGAAAATTACATCCGGGCCAATAAGTGGGATGAATTCATTTGAAGGTTCCTTTCTTTCATTCCTTTGAATGGTTAACTTTATAAAAAATAATTTTTTTTTCTTCCACAATTTTCACTTTTGGGGTTTTATTTGTTTTTTTTTTAATACCCTACATCATTAGTGGTAAATAATAGATAATGTTTGTAACAACTTACTTAAAATTAAGTTATTATTAAGTTTTTTCATTTATTTGCCAAAATGTTGATTGCACTTTTCAAGAAATTACTTTCAATAAAATGTGTTTGGTTGGCCAACTTTTAATGTCAAAGATGAGCCAGTCCTATCTGAAATATATTTATCGTCCATAATTCGCCTACAATTTCCTCATAATTTATCCATAATTCCCCCATGTTTTGCTTTCTGTACAAAAAGCCTTCTAAAAAAAATATTTACAATTTAGAATATTTATCCATCGAAAATCAGTTTGAGGATTATTTTTAGATCAAATAAATTTGATACAAATTATTTTATTATTACTTCAAGGCCCCTTTTCATTTAATAAAACTCTCAAAAACAATCTTAAGTTGATTTTTTGTTCATATTTTTTGAAATTTTAATACGATTAAGGGTCGACCTTAATCATTCTTAACATTTCACTTGATTTGCATACACTTTTCTTATTCTTAATATTATTCGTTTGTTTTTATTATTTTCATTTTATTGTTTTATAGATTTAAAAACGCCACAAAATATTAGTATGAATTGCTTGAAGGGACTAAACTCATTATTTATTTTTTATATATTTTTAGTTGTTCATTCAGTTTTGTTTAAAGATATACAACATGCCTGTCAGCCAGAAGAATTTATTGCTCATTTTATTATGGCTATTACAATTTTTCTTAGATTTTGTAGCAATGCCGATTTCAGTTTAATAATATGCCAAGAATTTTACAACTGTAGATACTTTATCCAGTAAGCAAATTTATTAAAGCTTATCTCAAATATAAATATGAGATTTTTATAAAAGTCTGCCATCTGACCACTTAGACTTTGCTTAGTTCTTGGGTTGTTTTAAATAGTTTTAAGTAAAAAAAGAATACCCATATTTTTAATACTAAGATTTTTTCATGGAATTTCTAAAGTTAAGGTGTTGAAATTTTATGGAAGGCATGTACTTTTCTTTCTTGATTGAATTTGATATTTTTCATTATACTTTTTATATGAAAGTTCTATTATAAATCAAAATTCTATTACAAATTAATCGAATTAATTTCCAACAAAAACAATTTCATAAATTATTATTTTGAAAAATTGATATAAATATTTAAGGCATCATTAAAAATCCTTAATAATTCTATGGAATATTCGAATTCTTAATTATTGTAGAATCATACTTCATACGTCAGGATTTATTTGAAAGTGATCAAAAAAGTACAACCGCAATATATTATGAGCAAGTCGGGCAAACCGAAATGAAATTTAGGCTTTCAAAAATGCCATCGATTTTGATGCAATAACAAATCAAAAGAAAGCGAAATTTTGTTAAGATGCATCCCATATTTATGTATATTTATATCCCAAAATATCAAAGGCAGAGTATTCAGCAACTTAACAAATGCCATTGGCATTCTTTACTTTGATATATTTTAGTGTAAACATTGAGTGTTAAAATTAACATCAGATATATTTTCAAATGTCACACTTATACTCATCCATCTACATTTACGTCTACATCTACATCTCCATCTATATTTACATCTCCATCTCCATCTCCATCTCCATCTATATCTGCATCTCCATGTTCAACTTTCAACTACTCTATCAATGTATCACAACACAATTCGTTCCAATTACATGAGTAATGTTAGCTGGCTTTTCAATCTTGTACATAAAATTGAAATATTCATATATATATATATATATATATATATATATATATATATATATATATATATATATGTAATATGGATTAGTAGCTAACCACAATCACTTAGCCAATTGTCACTAGTTGCCCTGGAGTGATGATAGAAAATGCCACAAATATATCACGCATTCATTTTATCTCGTCTCACCTCATGTCAGTTGATTCATTGACTAACTCAATCATGTCGAATAAGTAAAGAATACAGAAATTATATAAATTAATATGCATACACGTATACAAATACATCTACATATACATATACATATACATATACATATACATATACAATACATATACATATACATATACATATACATATACATACAAGTAAAGTAAAGTAAACTAATGTAATGTAATGTAAAGTACAGTAAAGTAAAGTAAAGTAAAGTGAAATAAAGTAGAATAAAGTAAAATAAAAAAAAGTAAAGTTAAGTAAAGTAAAGTAAAATAAAGTAAAGTAAAGTAAAAAAAAGTAAAGTAAAGTAAAATAAAGTAAATAAAATAAAATAAAATAAAGTAAAGTAAAGCAGGGAGAGGATTCAAAAGTTTTGATAGTTTGATAAAATTTCCTTCAGTGTCAACAACATTGTTAACGCTAAAATGGTAAAACCGTAAATACAACTGCACTTTCCCACATATACATGTACATATATATATGTATATGTATGTATGTGTATTGATTATGAATAACTACAATGTTCAATATATTTAAGCAAAGCATCGATACAATTCACAACAAAACAGTCCATTTCAAAAAACAAACAACTTAACACAACTATTGCACTGAGGCGAATACAACACAACACAACAAACAGAACACAACAAATTCAACGCAACACAATAGAACACAAATAATCTCTTATATGTATTTTTATATATACAAACAAACATTTCGAAAAGAAATAATAACAATAACAATAACAACAACAATGAAATGTGTTGATTACGTTGACACTTTTAAGTCATAAATTTCCAGATAATATTGAAAAACAACCAAATGAAATAAACTAAGTAAGCAAATATAAATATTTTTTTTGCTTTTTTTTTGCTCTTTCTTCCTTTATACCATTTCTTGTTCTATATTGCGCAAAGATGGCAAATATTTTCCAATACCCACCATTCATTTGGTGCCTCATAAGTTACAATAAAAATTCTTTATATAAATGTTAAGAAATATCTAGAAAATTTTATATATCACAATTAAAAATTTATAGAGGGAAAAATTTCCGTTTATATTAAATACAGAAGCGTTTGACGAGGCTTGGAGATGGCCAATCCTTTTGATTATTAACATTTTCAGAGTCATGAAAGAAATGTTTAGTCTTCTATAAATTTCTTTTTTAATAGAAATGAAATAAAATGAATTTTCGATCTGATTCTTTATAGGAAGATTTCTCAATTAAACTAAAAACTTGATAGTTTTACACAAATAATGGTATCTCTAAATAATGGTAACTTGAAATTTTTACAATCATAGAAGATGAACTAAGCAATTTAAATAGATTTAGTTATTCAAAGATGCTTTTAAGATCTATCTGAATATTTTTAGTTATTTCTAGATATTCCTGATTATTAGTAAAGTTTTGATAGAATTGCAATAATCGAAAGCAAAGGTTTAGTTGACGTAACTCTATACATATGTTGATATGTAGATGAATATAATTTTGTTGTTGTATCGCTAGGTTGCATCTGTAGGCTGCATAAGCCTGTGAATATAAAAAAATTTGTGAGGCTGACTAGAAAATTGAAAGTAAACATCGAAATGCCAAATACAATTGACTAAAGTTAAATATTCAGATATTTATTCAAATTTTAGACATATTTTTTGTAATTCAGAATATTTTTTTATATAAATATCTCAAAAATTTGGATTTTGGAATTTGGAATTTTGGAATTTGGAATTTGGAATTTGGAATTTGAAGTTTGGATTTAAGAATATGAAATTAAAAATTTGTAATTTAAAATTAGGAATTTGGAATTGAGACTTAGAAATTAGGAATTTGAAATTTGGCATTTAGTATTTGTAATTTAGAATTTGAAATATATATTTGAAAAAATTGATTATCGCGTTTAACTTGATGAAGAAATTGCTAAAGTAAATGCGAGAATTTTAAGGAGTTTTAATCAAAAATGAGGAAATGGTACTTAAATTCAATAAACAATAACAACAACAAATGAATAGACATAACCATTTCGCAGCAAAATTTGATATTGCTCAAAAATTGTTGCTCTTATCAAATTGTAGGGTGCACACTGTATGATAAATTTGAATGAAGTAAAATGGAAGGAAATACAAATAACAAAAAATAAAAAATAATAAAAAAAAAAAAAACAAGGAGAAACGAAAACAGAACCAACCACTAGCAGACGAAACAGAAGATATGACAAAATAAAAACTAATAATAAATTCATAATAAAACAACAACAACGAAAAAATAACCAAAAAAAAAAAAACAAATTATAAAAAAATAAAAAAAAAAAGTTAAAAATTTTTATGCGTAACACTTAATTGCATTTTGTGTTATTATTATTATTGTTAGTATTTTATATTTTAGTTATGTATTGAAAGAAGATAAAATGAAGAAGATATTGTAGAGAAGAAGAAGAGAAGGAGAAGAGCTGTCATTTCTTATCATTTCATGGTAAATTTATGTATATTCATTCAAAATTAGTACAAAATGCTCCACTTATGACCATCATTGACTAAGATACAAATAATAATAATAATAATAATAATAATAAAAATAATAATGTAAATGGGTATATTGGACAGACATATAAGAAATATATATATATATATATATATATATATATATATTAAATGTAAATAGCATATTTATGAGATTCATTCAATAAAGGCACAAATATCACAAAATTTCCATTTGGACAATTTGTAACGGAAATTACAATCAATAAAGTATGGAGAGTATGAAGAGTATGCACAATACAAATACACATCTACACATATATATACACATACATATACATGTACATATACATATACATATGCATATATTATATATATATATATATATATGAATGAATAAGTGTGATATTATAGAGGTCCGAGTATCCATCAAACATTTTGTAAATGAATCATACTTTTTCATTCAAAATAAATGTAAAAGAACAAAAATTAAATAAAAATTCGACTAAATGTAATTCTCACGAATTATCTTTAATTAGTTTGCATACCGGCCATGCGTGTTACTTAATTGGAATTATCTAAAATTTTCCACTTACACTTTCAATGATTTATATAAAATTCCTTAAGCATTTCGCAGAAATGCTCGTGTCTTGTGCTAAACGAATCCTGTTATACATGAGTCAATATCAGGCAAACTTGCCATGATTGTAGGAAACATTTTTGCTAAGATAAAAATTGTGACCAAATTTTTAAGGTTGTTAAACTTTATTTCAATAATATGAAACGAATTTATAGCATTGCCATGGCCAATATTTATGACCATAAAGTTCAATTCTAATAACGAAATAAATGTTCAGAAAAGTGAGATAAAAATATTTAACTTGGTTTTTCTTCTGCTTTTTTTTTTTTGTAGGACTATCTCAAATTTCTTAAAACAACTGTAATAAATGAAAAAAATTATTCAATGTAAATTGTTAATTGGCCATAATAGTTATTGGCCTTGTTAACGAAAGCATATCTTAATCATATGAATCGTTAGGCTTTTAACTACAACGTATGAAAATTGTACTTTAATTATATTTGATATAAAAAGGTCAATGGTCGTTGTTGTATCAATAGCTCTGGTTAAAATTTATTACTGTTCGATTTCAATGACTATCAAATATCAAATTATTGTTTGCCACATGAAAATTCATTTAAAAAAAATTATTGAAGCTGGCAAAAACATTTAGTTTACTTATTTCTAAATTAAACTAAATAATGCCTACTGCTATATTTTATATATATATATATATATATATATATATTATATATATATGTATGTATATGTTAGCCATTATATATGGAGAATATTTCATTAATAGACTGAGCACAATAAATAGTAAATCGTTGTAGCTTAAACGATTTGAAATTAGCTTTAATTTAGCCGAAAAAAAGGCGGAGCACCCCAATTCAAATTAATACTATCTTCTGCAAAAACTTATAAGATATAAATGGTAGACATGACCAGCAAACCACACTATACAACCAACACCCATCACCCATCACCCATCACCCATCACCCATCACCCATCACCCACCACCCACCACCCATCGTTCATTGCCCATTGACCATTGTCCATCTCCCCCCCAAAAACCATATTAAC
The DNA here is from genome assembly GCA_023089585.1 of Melophagus ovinus. Lineage (NCBI taxonomy): Eukaryota > Metazoa > Arthropoda > Insecta > Diptera > Hippoboscidae > Melophagus > Melophagus ovinus. The sequence continues at coordinate 10,136,240 of JAKKIB010000176.1, read as the reverse complement.
TAAAGAAGTTAAAACAGAAAAAAAAAGCAAACCAGTAAGAAATAAAATTTTTGAAGTAATTCATTGAAACCAGTAACAAAAACAAACAAACAAACAAAAAGTGCCAGCTAACAAAAACCAAAAAAATGTACTGGCTAACAACAATCAACACTTTGTAACTTTTATAAGTAAAAGCAAAAAAAGTAAATAACCCAAAAAAAAACCAAAGAAACCAAAAAACACAAAAAAAAAGGAAACCAGGCGAAACTGTGTTAGATCATTTTGGTTGATTGAAATCTAATAATATTTGGATATATCGCTATTAAATTTAAAAAGAAAAAAATGCTGTGCGCGTTTTGAAATTTCTTCATAATTTCCTTTAGAAATTTATGAAAATTCAAGCTTGATAACAACCAGAAAAGAACGGCCATTCTTGATTAATCATTTTATATCTAAAATTGCTTTAACGGTCAAAAGTCCAATGACATTTTAATTTGGAAGCAATTTTTTAACATGCATAAAATGATTCATCTAAGGCAAAGAGCATGGCTCTTGACAAAATATATTTATAAGAAATTTTCATTAAAAAGTTTCATACTAAAATTTCAAAGTTTAGTTTTATGCAAAATCTAGATCCAGCCAGCTGCATTTTGTAGTAAAAATTTCGTTAATATGGACTCGTCATAGCAAAATAAAATATAAAATTCTTCATATATGAAAAATTTCTTCTAGTTGTTTTTTAAAAGCTTTTAGAGAGAGGGAGGCTTTTAAGAGAGAGGGAGCTCCTTCGAAAATATTGCTTATACGATTTGTACCAGAAAAACTTCATTACATATCTTTAAAATGCTGCATGCAGCCAGATTTATATTTAGTATGTCAAATAAAATGATTCCAACTAAAAAAACTAACTAATGTAGATATAATAAAATTATTATATACCACCCACTTATATATATATATATATATATATATATATATACATATGTATATATATATATATATCTCTTATAAATATATAAGAAATGGCAAGAAAAAGTTTAAAATGTTACTTGCGGCTGTTGCTGATTCAATTGAAAGCAGTAGCTAAAAGAACTATTCAACAGCGAATCAAACCACAAAAATAATATTTATATATATTTAGTAACAGCTTTATGGCTTTCGAATAAGAATATGAATATTTTTTTCTAACACCACAAACAAAAATAATAATCAATTTGCAAGGGGAAGGGGGTGACGAAGACTAGACTATTAAATACCCTGCCTTAACTTAATTATTTCATTTAGATTAAACTCAAGGAAAAAGCAAAAAAAAAAAAAAATTAAAAGTATTCTGTGTAGAAGAAGCTTCGTTCATTTATTAACTATATTTGAAAATTGTATTCAAAATTAATGTTCAATTCAATTAATATTTGCATCAAAGTTTGTATTAAAGTTTGAAATTAATGTATGAATTAGGGGTAGAATAAAAGTTCGCATTAAAGGTCGAATTATTCTTCGATCTAGTGCTCTCGAATTACAGTTCGAAATTATTGTTTTAACTAGTACTCGAATTAAAAATTCGTATCAAACTTCGTATCAAAATTCTCATTAAAGTTTGCATCAAAGTTCGTGTCAAAAGTCGAATCAAAGTTCTTATCAACGTTCCAGTAAAAGTTTGCAACAAATTTCGAAATCAATGTTCTGTGTGAAAATTTCATCCAATTTCTTTCACCAAATAAAAGACTTACACTATTCCTTATCGAAATGAGTTTAAAGCAGAATAAAGATATTCTAAAAATTCTGATAGGCAAAATTATTCAAACTGAAATTGATTCGAATGGAATCAAATTAATAACGAATAGTTTTGATTGTTCTATAAAACGCTATAAAGATCTATTCAAAATTTTATTACACAATGTTACGCATAAATTATTATATTGAATGCGGCAAATGGTATGTTACATTTAGCATAACCCCAATCAACTTCTTAACTTTCATTATTTTACTTATTACTTGCACCAGCTAGATATATAAATGTTTGAAAAATGATATGATGAAGGGTAAGAGAGGGGAAGGGTGGGGAAGGGAGGGAAGGGAGGGGAAGAAAGTATGTATGTACTATAAGAATCAGCCATACATTAAGTCACTTATATTTTATTTATATTTTTATTTTATATTTTATATACAATTCAATGGAATAATGAATATTTCGGAAGGCAACTTAAATAAATAAAATTCTTAACCGCAAAATTGCGTGTATAAAAGCAGCCTTACAACAGAGAATATTATAAAATAACTATATACACGTACATATATATATATATATATATATATATACATATATATATATATATATTCTTCCACAAATTACAACAAACAATTTATATATATTTTTATATATTTATGTCTAAAGTAAAATGCTAAACACAAATTCTAATCGTTCTAGTATCGTTACATATATATGCATATATTTATGTATGTATGTATATTTATATATATGTATGTATGGTATATATATATATGATATATGTATATATGTATGTATATTTATATAAATGTATGATAATGAAAATCTCTCTTATAAAATTTGTATAATTTGGCAAAATTCATAAGTGCGATTTACAAAGTCGCCATCATCTTTTTAACTGAGCACAAGCGATTTATGGAATACGAATAATATGTTAGATATGTTTTGCAAATCATGTATAAATAAATTAAAAGATTATTACATAAGATTTTATAAAATTTTAATGTTGCTGCTTCTTCTTGAAACAATTGAAACATTTTCTTGAACTCATCTAAATTTTAAGAATTTCTTAAGAATTTCTTTACACACATCAAATGTATATAAATGAGTTGAATTGGTTAATGAGATGAAATGAAATGAGATGCGCGAGGAGTTTATAATCCAAAGATGTTTTACAATCTGCCAATTTACAATTTACAGTTTACAATTTAAAAGTATGCCAAGAGATTTATATTGAACTAAAGAGCAAATTTTCTTATTGAAAGGTTTAAATTTCATTTCTTTTTTCTAGTAAATCGTTTTTTAAAAATCATTGATTTATATAAAGTAATGTTGAAAATTTAGATATGATAATATCCATTTAATATTTACAGATTTCAATCAGCTTATAATTATTGGAAACATTTGTTTATATGCTGGCTGTAAGAGGCTTTAAGGAACTTTCTTTCTTTAACTCTAACAAAAAAAACTTTTGCGATATATTTTCACCGAAAAAAAAAAAAACAAAAAGAGATAACAATTTACATAAATAGATGTGTTAATTATGAATCAATTTGATACCTTTTTTGTTTTCCTATCAGATCCTTTACTTTTGGTTAATGCTACGACCCATTAAATCTGTAAGGGCCGAAAAATGATCCACGAAAATTATACTTTGTAAATTTACTATGATATCTTATGATTATGCCCATTTTTTGTTATTTTGAATAATCTTTAATAAATCAATTATACATGTTCGATATCAAATCTATTTAGAAAATAAAATTCTTTCGAAATAAGACTTTTAAATACTCTAGAACATTTTGCCTAACATTATTAAATCCTTAAATCAGAGAATTACAAATCATCCAAGAAACAAATTGTAATTTTCAAAAATTATTTCAAAAGTTCGTTATAAGAAAGGTAATTCGAAATAAAATAGACCGATCTGGACTAAATTAGGTACATACATATTTTTTTAATGTTAAAATAAAAGGCAGTGGCCTCGAGAGTTAAAATATCTTCAAAGTTGTAACTTTTGCTTATAGAAAAACTTTATTTTGAAAAAGGCTGGTAAAAATGGTTCGATTTGGAAAAAAATTTGATACACAAATTTCTTATATTAAAATACAATAATAAATCAATTTTCGTTAAAATATTTTTGAAATTGTTATATTTTTCAAAGAAACTACGTTTTTTTCAATAAAGCTGCACAAGTTACATGGAGAGGGGTCTTAAAAATGGTCCAATTTTAATCATTTTCAATGCAACACATTTTCAAATCAAAATACAACTTTATACCAAGTTTCAATAAAATATCTCAAAAATTATAAACTTTAGCTTAATAAAAGTCTTCTGGACGGATGGAAATACTTAAAGCAATTCAGGAAATGACTCAAAAACGATCGGTACAATAAATTGCTAGTCTATCTCTGGAAGAACTGGATATTTTAAATATTTGCACAAATTTCGAATAATACGTGTACCAGAAGTACTTAGTGTAGACTATAAAAATGGCTGAGATGCTATATCGTTTGGAAAATCTCTTGAACTAATTCGCAAAATCTTAAGTATTACAATTTTAGATATATAAAAAAACCGATTAATTGTGTAATTGTCATACATTATAAATTATATTTTCTATTTAATAATTGAAGAAGAATGTTTATGAGTAAAAGGCAATAACAAGATTACTTGTACATTTACTTGCTGGCCATTTTGTATTTTAGTTTTCTCCTATTTACATATATTGGCCATAAATTAATTTTCTTCTATAAAATAAATTATGTATTTATATATACATATATATATATATATATATATATATATATATATGTATGTATGTATGCTTGCATTGGATTTTTACAATTATTAATTTCTTTGGGATATGCTTTCCGACCACAATGATATAATTAAATGTAAAAAAATTTTAATTAAGTTGCTTGAGAAATACATTTTACATTATTATCATATATATTTATATCTCTTTCTCTATCTCTATATCCCTATCTCTTTCTTTGTTCTCTGGGCTCTATACTCTATACTCTTTCTCTCATCATATGTCTCTCATTTGTTAAAAATAGTAAAAGTTTTTCTTTATGGTTTGGCTAGAGGCAAATTTTGAGAGTCCATCATCAAGACCTACAAAAAGACCATTTCTCTGATTCAAACAACTTTTGGTTTAGATATTTTTATTACATTATTAAAGTGAGAAGTCTTTTAAGAGGTAGATAACAGTTGAAAAGTAATCAAAAACTAAGAATCCTAATAAGAAGAACTTAGAATCGAATTGTTCTTAGTTAAACTTGGCTGCCTTCTTGATTCAATTATTCCTGATTATTTTGTATTAAATGGCATCAAAAATTCCAATATTCATAATTAGGAAATGATAGCACAATGGACCAGCAAACCAACTAAGCAAAAATGATTGACATTCTGTTGCTGATTCTAAGAAATTATTTTTTGAAATCTCTGAATGCTAGTTTTTCATTTTATTACATTTTAAGCACATTACAAGCATTTGAACAGATTGTTTTAACCTGTAAATTTTGGATGAGAGATATAAAAAAAGGAATTATGATAACAATTCACCAGAGAAGGGAATAAATTTATTGCAATATTATATTTTAGTGTTCTTTACTTTCTTGTTTTGCATTTTTTTGTGGTTTTTTCTTTTTTTTTTTTTTTTTCTTTTTGTTTTTCCATTTTTATTGGTCGTAAGTAGAAACAAGCATGAAAATTACATTTGGCTTAAGCCAAAACTTGAGTTATAAATGCATCCTCAAGACATTTTATCACACTTGGCAGGCATAACCTAAAAATTCATATAAATTTATACATGAAGGAAGGTTTTTTTTTTCTTTTTTGTTTGCCATGTTAACAACATATTTATATAACTTCTGCATCGATTTTCATTCGAGGCATTGTTTATGTTAGAATTGAAAATAGTAATAACATATTATATGAATTGTGGGCGCCTTCATTTAGATACAATGTAAACAAATTCAAATTGTTTGTTAATTCATTCAAAACTTTGTTGTACTCTTTTTGAAGAATTTATCAGACCCAGCCGGCATGGTGTTTAAATTTTATTGGATTAATGTCTGATATTGAGTTCTTGGAGAATTTATGGATCAGTTAGAATTATCAGCAATTGCCGAATATGAGATTCTTAGACAAAACTTAAGGAATTTTAAAATTGCCTGATATTTATGAAAAATTTTTATTAAAAAAAAAAAAAGAAACTTTTACACTTACAACTCTTAAGTCCTTGAAAATCTAAACTACTTGATATTGGGCATTTAATTAAAAAAAAAAATTAATAAAAATTCTAATTTAGTTTAAAAAAAAATTTTTTTTTAAATTAATATTTAAACCAGTTCAAAAAGTGTTTAGTTAAGAGTTAACCCTGCGCCAAAATGTTCTTCTCACAAAATTTGTCTAAGAATTCAAATTTATACTGATTAATTAAGAAAGAAAGAAAACATTTTGCACTAAGCATTGTAATTAATTCTTATTCTGAAAATTATTGAATTAATAGAAAAATTTTTCTAATAAAATTAGTAAAATTTTCCCAACTAAATGAAATGTTATTTTTAGAAAAAAGCGACACTTAATTGTTTATAAAATTATCTTCAATTAAAATTATATAAATTGAGGTTGATTTGTGGCTTTCGTGTGTTTAGGAAAAATATTATCCCATTTACAATTATTCAAATTCACAATTAAGAATAAATGATTTCTCATAAAATAATCGAATTAATGCTTTGACAAAAATTCTTCTGGATAATTTCTCTCCTTCTTATTGTTGTTATGCGTTTCTTTTACTTTCTCAATTAAATTGAAAATGCGTTAAACTCTTCCTAACACCTTCTCCATTAATATATTTATATATATACATATATATATATATATATATATTTGTCGATATTATCTTTCATATTTATATTTACAATTACATTTATAACTATCAAGTGTCCAATTTTGACCAGTATCCATGAAACTGGAATTTTTATACTCTACATCATTTGCAATGTAAAGCAGGGTTACAAGTTTGTGCAAATATTTGTAACTTCCTTAATCAAAAAAGTAGACTTTTATTTTATAATATCGTTCAATTCAGAATCATTTGTTGATTTAATGGAAGCCAATGTATCCGTCCATAGGTTCGTATGTCCATCCGTCCCTATATAGGTCCATCTGTCCATCTAATGCTATTTAAACAAAAGTTGTCGCATTAATCTATTTTCATGTGAAAGACGTATGTTTTAAATTTAATCCTAATCGATCTATTTTTATGAGACTCTTCGCTTTTAACGTCCTAGGACAAAACTGTTGATTTTGATAATATTTTAGCCATCATGGCCACTACTTAACATTTTGTTGCAAAAAATATGTGTACAACTGATTTGGTCCATATCAGGCCATTTGTACGACTACCATTCCATTTATGGTTTTTCTTGTAAAAAGGAACAAAAGTTACAATTTTGCTTACATTTTAGCGACCATTTTAGCGACTGAGATCACTGTCCTTTATTTTGAAAAAATATAAAAAATATGTATGTATCTAATTTTACATGGGTCTAGATGGGTCCTTTATTTTCGTTATTACCTCCCTTATAATGTAGTTTTGAAATAATTTTTACCAATTACCAATTACAATTTTTTACCTCGATAATTTGTAATGGTTTGATTTGAGGTTTCAAGCACATAAGACAAAATGTTGTAGTGTATTTAAAAGTCCATCCCAAAGGACCATAAAATTGTTACTTAATTTCTTTTTTTTTTTTTATTATTTTCCTGTATGTTGTTGTTGTTCTTATTGTTATTCTTATTGTTGTTGTTATACCAGATAAGCATTAAAAGCATAGAAACGAAAATGTTCATGTCTTATGGTAAATGGTGAGTAAGTGGCACCATTATAATTTATCCGTTGCATATATGCAATACACAACATAACAAGAATAACAAACACAACAAACATAACAAACATAACAAACATAACAAACAATACAGATACAACAGATATAACAGACATAATTGGCATTATAGACTTTATGATGCTTTTAGCGCACTAAACTTTTAACTAATTTATTAATTTTCAATTTAAAGTAATTTTATGCATAGTTTTTTCTTTCTAAAAAGAAAAACTGAATAAAATAAAAAAGATGTACAATGAGTCAGTGCAGAGTACAGACAGTGTAACAGAATGGTGAGACGTTGGAAGAAGGCGGACGGGCAGTTAGAAAATTAGGAAAAACAAAAAAAGGAAATGTAAGAAAAGAGAAAAATTGCAAATAACAAAATGAATTCATAAGCATCATTAAATAACAATCACTTTTCATCATCAGCATTAGCATCATAAAAATTTATGGAAAGGAAGCAGCAGAACATAAATTTCTATATATGTATGCATGTATGAATGCATGCATGTATGTATGTATGTGTGTGTGTGTGTGTGTGTGTGTGTGTGTGTGTGTGCAATTTTACAAAGCTTTCTCACCTAAAATTATTATGTCAAACCGAAAGCATTATAAATTTTTCTGGTTTCTTTTTTTTTTTTTTGCTTTTTTTTTCTTTTTGTTGCGCCACAATTTTAGTGCATAAATGCGGTCTTAGATAAGTGCTCTTGTAGGCGTTAACCAGCTCTAAAAATTTTTACATATTTCTGTTTTTCATTTTGGTTTTGGTTCTTCTTTTTTTTTTTTTTATTCCACCATCCAGAAATTGTTGGCATATTCATTTTGTTGTAACTGCGGCATTAGCAAATTATACGATATGAAAATTGATACGCTATCTCACTATAACTTTCATTGGATTGATCTAAATTAGTTTTCGTAAATGTAAATGTGAGAAATTAGCTCTATAATTGGACTTTCAAAATAGGCTGATACGTTAGAGAATGGCCAAAACCGCGAGTCCACATGAACAATGGCAGCAGTAGCGCTTAAAATTTCTAAAGTTTTCCAAGACGCGCTTGAAATATTTCATGTTCCTTAAAATGTAAAAAGTAAAAGTAGAAAATAAAGCCCTTTCAAAAGTAATACTTTTTACTATTTTGGGGGGAGACCATTTAATTTTACTTTTATTTTTCATTTCTTGTACCAAATTTACTGTCTCATTAAAATATTGATTATATTCATTTTATTTAAAATAATATGAAATCATTTGGCTTCGAATTTATTGGCTAATCGATGGTAAGTTTTAAGGTTATGGCTTCAGTTAATCATAGATATTATATACTTATTCATATTTGCCTTTTAAACAATTTAATGATGATTTTGTTCTTATGTCTTCTTCGACATATTTCATGTTCATCTAAATATTTTTGGTCCTTCATGGTTTTTTGTTTTTTCTTTTCTTCTTATTTATTTTTATTATTTACTTATTTATATTTCGTATTCGTCATATTACTTGATCATCAAAATACATGTTATTATTATTATTATTATTATTATTATTATTATTGTTGTTGTTGTTGTTGCTATGCTTTCCTTGGTAATGGTGGTGGCCTTAACTTAAATCTCAAGAAATGTACCTTTAAGCCAATATGTAAGCAGACGGTCATGTTTTCCGTTTTGCTCTCTTTACACTTTCCTTCGTCTGTTTTTTTTTTATTGTGGCTTTTATTTTTACTTTTAAATCTTTTTTTGTCCGAATGCTTTTAGAAGATATCAGTCATTAAGTTTTTGGCTATAGAATTTTTCAATTTATCTATGCACTTAAAATAGGCCTTTACCGAACCGGCGCCCACTCCAGCCTACCGTTTTACCATCCTCTTCATTACTGGCTGCCAAAATTTTTTCAAAGAAGTAATCAGTCCCTGGAAGCACCAGCTCAACTGGGCGTGGCTCATGAGTTTCGGTTTCATGAGCATTCGGACTAAAAATTTAATTTGATATCTTGACACCAGCAGTTTTGGTAGTGCCCATTGTGCTTATATATCGTTTCAATCAATTGTGAGGCGGGGTCCCAGTTCCACCCATAAGATGGGTAGATGGCCAAGCTCAGGTGACCAAGCCCCCTAAGCTAAAAAAACTAAGCCTAGGAGTTTTGAGAAGACTCTCAACCTGGTTACCCAAAAATAAACTCTAAATAATCAAATAATTATTGCTAAGAGTTCCAAGCGGGCTCTTAGCAATAATTATTTCAGTATTATGGAGCGAATACTTGAAGCGGTACTTGAAGCGGTACTTGGAGCGGTACTTGGAGCAAATATTTTTTATATATCGAAAGTATTACACATATAGAAAAATGTTCCAGGTCGTTAGGGGTCCATGAAATTAACACCAAATGCGAATGAAATTTGTTATGCCATGGCATGTTCCGATCCGATAGAATTCAAAGACTTTATTAGCTTTAGAATCTAGGAACCTATTTCGTATACGACAAATGCCTCTCGCAGAGATTCAATTTCAATGTCAATCGTATTTTTTTTTAGTTTGTCTTTAGAAGATCATGAAATGTACAAGTGAAAATGATTGGAAAATCAGAATGTCCACATGTTTCAGATAAAAATTTGCCAGATGCTCTTGCAATTAGCCACAAATCCTAAACTTATTGAGCTACATATAACAATCCATTTGTTTAGGTTATGTTATGTTATGCTACGTTATGCTTTCTTCTTCATTTTCTTCTTTTTTTTTTTTTTTTTGTTAGGTCTTGTACGGTTTTGCTTTTTTTAACGAAATATCTCGGTAGTGCACGTTATCGCCAATTCACTTGCTTAACGATAAATGTCAGCAGCAACAATAATAGTTACAATAATAATAATAATAATAATAATAATAAAAACATTTTCATCATCATCATCATCATTATTATGAGTATCAACGTCAAACGCAGTAACAACAATAGCAATAGCAATAGCAACAATATCAATATTTTTTTGTAAAGCTTTTCATAGCATTTACATGTTTATAATTTTCTTTTTATTATTATTATTATTATTATTATTATTGTTGTTGTTGTTATATTATTATTATTATTATTATTATTGTTATTATTATTATTATTATTATTATTATTAATATTATTATTACAATTATTATTATTACAGCTCCTACCGCAGTCACTCATCACACTTACTGTGCTTGAATTGCCCCTGCTTTTGCTCTTGCTCTTGCTCTTGTTCTTTATCTGGCCAACAAAAAAAAAAAAAAAAGAAAAAAAAATAGGTCTCGCCAACGTAAGTCTGCCCTTTTTTCTCTTTACGCTTCTTTTTTTTTTATCTTCTTTTTTTAGTGTTGTGGTCATCAAATTTACTGAAATAGTTAGTTAGTTGTTCGTCTTTTGTCAGCATTTCAATGTAACAGGAATAACCACAACAATATATTAATATTGTTAAATATGATAGGAAACAATGCGGTATAAAAAAGAGAGAGAGAGAGAGAGAGAGAGCGAGAGAAAACTTTTTATTTGATTTTATTTTTTAATGTTTTTTATAAAAATTTTTATATCAGTTGCTTTGCATCTGGTTACCTTTAGGCCATTTATTGTGCATTTCATTGTTGCCTTTTCTTTTGTATATTGTTGCTCTTATTCTTACTATTATTGTTATTATTAATGTTATTGTTGTTGCTATTGCATTATATGTCGTTTAGGCATTAAAGGCGCTTACAAATATTTTCATCTTTCAAAATCAGCTTTTCTTAAAATTTTTTAATTTTTTATTCCTTTTCACGCTTTCTCGATTTCTCGCTTTTTCGCTTTGTCCTTTTGTCGCTTCCTATTCAACTATCTCATTATCCCTTTTACGCTTACCATCATACCCTCATTTAGCGTTTTTTAATATAATTCAGACATTTTTAGCTTTGACTTCTTTATAACTCCTTCAGGTCGAATTCACTTATCCATGAATCTGCCTTTATTTTTATTTTTCAGTTAAAAAAATATAAGTTTATTATTTGTTGATGATGTTGAATTATTTTGATTTAATGTAGCCTGCTAAGATCGTCTACCATTTTAGAATAACATAAGAGTATTGAGAACTTTAAATACCCTACATAAGGCATATCTATTAACTAATTCAAATTTATATGACTTATTCATTTTAGGAAACTTTTAAAAAATATGCACAAATGCAAATATCTAAAGATCTTTTCTGATTATAAGGCAAATTTAAATAATACGATCCTTTATAATCGGATAAAAAAAATTTATTGCGACTTATCTAATTATTGAATGCAATTTGAATTGATTATTAATGTTTAGTCGTTAGTTCAGTGAACATGTTTGGAAAGTATGATTCATATAAACCTTGAATAAACTTGAATATAACTTATTAAATGGCAAATTCTCATACTTTTCTATGGTACATGGAAAAAAGAAAAAACAAAAAGTTAGATTATGTATGGCCGATTGTAACATTTTCCCTTGCGATTTATTTCTAATTCTATAAAAATGTGTTGTCTTGAAAAGTAAATTGGTCCATACAAAATTTCTCAAATATAATTTAAGCACACTCATTCACACATTAAACATTTTAAATTATGAAAAGACTAAAATGAAATGGATATAGAGAGATGAAAAGAAATAGTTGTAGTGATAAAATTGAAAAATCGAAAGTAAAAATTTATTTAAAAATGAAACTGGAGAAAATGCGTAAATAAATAAAATTATAATGAAATCAAATTTGTGTTAGAATCGTATATTATATAAAATATTATATATAGAAATGTGTATGTGTATGTGTATGTGTATATATGTAAATAATATAAATAAAGGATACATATCAAGGATATCCTTTTCCAATTACAAGATAATATTCAATGAATGTCAGAAATTTTACAGACAAATTATTATCACTTGTTTTCATTTATTCATTCATTCAATTTGGTTCGAGATTGGTTCGAGTTGAGTTCATTTCAGTTTCAGCTTGACTAAAAATAATTACACTAAATTCTGCTATAACGCGTAAGAATAAATTTTATATTAGAACAATTTTTCATACTTGTAATTCAAAGAAATCCAAATAAAACTTTTGAGAAAAGTTTTCTATGATATTTCGAAATATTTTGCTACCATTTTTCCATGTATATTTCTATAACTATCATCCAAAATTTGGGGGTATATTCATCTTGTCACAATAAGGTCTAGAAGGAAGCTTCCACAGATTCTATAAAGTATACATATATTTTCGATCAGCATCAAATTTTGAATCGATTTAATCTATCCGTCTATCCGTCTGTCCATCCGTCCGTCTATGTGTCTGTCTATTATAAACACTCTACTGATCGTAAATATTGAGATATCGCACTCAAATTTGTCAAAATTATTAGAAGTTCTTCTATGCAGGTTGGTATTGAAAATGGACAAAATCGATTAAAGTATATGCACACAGTGCAAGAAAAACTAAGAACGCCTCATTTTTTTTAAAAGAAAATTTATTAATTTTTTACTCAAAATGCAGAAATTATGAGAGATAGAAAGCTGAAATTTTACAGAATTATTTTTTAAATATTTTTTTTTTGAATATGGGGTAAATTCTAAACTATCTAATCTACTACTATCAAGTTTTATAATAATTCGTATTTTGAAAATTTCCAATAAAAAAAGTCCAGTTTTGGTGCATTTTTATTGAATTCACTGTTAACTGAAGATATTCATCTGTCTCATGAACAATAAATTGTTGTTTTATATATGTAACAGATTCATATATATACATATATATCTATATATATATTATATATATATATATATATAATATAAATGTATGTATATATATAAATTATATTTATTTTATAATGTACATAAATATCTAGATATATTTATGTATGTAAAAATATTGTACAGTGCGATGTTGCCATTAACGATGATAAAAGATGATATGACATAAGTGTATAGTCAGTGATTTCTACGTGTGAGACAGAGGGAGAGAAGAGAGAGAGAGATAAAGTAAGATAAAGGGAGATAGAGAGATAGAGAAAGGGACAAAATAAGTAACAAATAGAGATAAAGCGCAAGCGAGAGGGTGTTATAGTGTAAAAGAGTAAGAGAGAGAGAGAAGAGAGAGAGAGAGAGAGTGAAAGTGAGTGAATGAGTGATAGAAAGCCCTAGAAAACGCTACTAAAACTTGGTGATAAAGCGAGAAGTAGAGAATGGACGCTGCAGTGTGGATTGAAAATTTATGCATTCACTCATGAAAGAATTTGCTTTATATAAAACAATGTTGTTTATTGCTATTGCTATTGTTGCTATTATTATTATTATTATTATTATTATTATTATTATTATTATTGTTGTTGTTGTTGTTGTTGCTGCTGCTGCTATTGTCCATATTATAAAATGATGACATTTCCATAATTTGCGGATATGAGCAGTTTGTTATTGTCATTAGTATTTGCTCTCCATATTTCTGTGCATAGAACACAAACGATTATTTAATTGTATTGATATAAAATAAATGTATTTGTATGTACTTAATGCAAATGCATACACATGCATACAAACATGCATATATACATAAGCGATTATATGCGAGCATATAATTTATGATCAAATGTAAATATAAATAAATAGTCATCAAATTCATTAAGCTTATCATGGAATATATCGAATTGGGATCTAATACCAAAAAAAAAAAAAACTCTAAAATCAATTGATCAAACTCTTTCAATAATAGCAACCTCATTAATATCAATCAATCGACTAAACTAACTAAACAAAAAACAAATTAGCGATGTTAGAGTTGGTCGCCATAGAAAATATATTTCGAAAAATGTGTAAATATCGCCCAAAATATTTGAAATAGTTGTTACATCAAAAAAAAAAAAAAAAAAAAAAAAAAGAAAGAAAAAAAAATGGCTTACTTTTTAAAATATTTACATTTTAAAGATATTTTAAGCGTATTCTAAATCTAAAATATTTTGCAGCAAATTTTTTTTAAAGAAATATTTAAAAGTGTAAATTTTTTGCACATGAAAATTTTTTTACAAAATAAATCGTTATATGGGGCGTGATCATTATAATAATCTGATTTCATTTATAGTTCATATTTAAAAGTCTTTGAGCCAAGAGCTTTAAAATTGATTCTTACACTTTGTACGGTTAGACAAATAGACAGATAGACGGACAGATGGACAAACAATAATATCATTAACTTTTCATGGTTGTTAAGAAACTTTTAAGTTTTCATTGATGAAAAGTTTACTAAAAATTTGCATTCCGTCCTTTGATCTGAAGCTGAAGCCAAAATTCATCTACTAGTTAATCGAGTGATATTCCAAAAAAAAAAAAAAAAATATATATATATATATATAAAAGGCATTTATTTTCAAATACAAAGCAAAAAGCAAAACTTATAGCAAATAATTATCATTTAAAAAGTTCTCCATATTTTATTTATAGCCATCTATAAATTAAAAGACAGACATTTATTTTTCTTAAATTTAAAATCTTAAAATAATTTTAAAGAAAATGTTGTACACTTAGCAATCGGCATTTTTTAGTTATAGAAATAAAATTTCATAATATGCTATTTGCTGGACAGACATACACAAATATAATTAAGTTAAAGTAGGAAACGATTAAAGCGTTTTATGTGTCATTACTTAAGTTATTGTCAAATATTTTCAAACATCTCTACATTACAAATCTCTTACAAGAATAAATTATAAAACTAATATAAATCTCGATGATATGGCATTAAAAGTCTGCTACCAAAATTCTATAAATAAGGCATATTTCAAATGAATAAGAAAAAAAAATTTTAAGTGCTTCATTTAAGAGAATTATAAAAGAAAATTCACGACACTTAACTAAATTTAGAAAAATAGAAAAATTTATTATTAATATAAAAAATTTATGTATATAAAAATGTTTAAATATATTTTTGAAATTTTCTTATGTTTCTCCAGATATTTTTCTTAAAGTGTTACAAACAATTTCTTAAAGTGTTTGTATTCATAAGGTCTTTCCTTTTTTGTTGTTGATATTATAATAATAATATAATAATAATAATAATAATATAATAATAAGCAGAGTAAAAGTAAAAACGAGGCGTTTGCTTTAGTTGGTAATTACGCATTCAAAATTGCGCTTCATTGAATAATGTGAATAAATTAATTAAATTGCATTTAAGTGCTGTTAGTGTTTATAGATATTGTGCATATGTAATAAATAAGGTAATATATAAAGGAATGAATATTTAAAAGGCTTGAAACTTGTGTGTGTGTGTGTGTGTGTGTGTGTGTGTGTGTATGTGGCTGTGGCTTAACTTTGAAATATTTCAATGGTGTCACATAACTTTTCCTTCAAAGGAATATTGTTACACATTTTTTTTCCATTCGTTTTCCTTTTTTTTCTTTTTTTTGCTTTTTTTTGCTCAGTTTCTTCTTTTTCTTTTGCTCTTCCCTTTATTGATGCTGTTGCTGTTGCTGTTGTTATTCATTCTCTCAGTTATTTGTTGTCTTTTCACTTATTCCTTTTGGTTTTATGTTACATTTTACCGTTTTCAATGTGTCTTCAAAAGGAAACGTTAAAATATTCATCATTATATTAATACTAATGAAAATGATCATCATCATTATCATCAGCATCAGCATCAGCATCAGCATCATCAACATGAGCAGCAACAGCAAAATGATTATGTTGGTATGGCAAATGGATTCCAAGGCATACGATTAATGTATAAACATTAAGTTGTAAGTTTGTGAGCTTGTGTGATTGTATGATTGTGATATTGATGAAGGCGTCGCAAATATAAGAAGTATGATATAGCAAAAATGTAAGTGACCTTTCGATTGGTAATTGTTGTGTTTTGCTGATTGAAAATATATTGCTCATTGTTGTTTTCTTCTTTTCTCGTTTTCTCTTTTATACTCTTTTTCCTTAATTTTTTTTTTTTAAATAATTGTTTATGTAATTTTTTTCCTTTTTTTTTTTTTGAATTGCATTGAATTGAATTGAAGGATGCACATGGGCCACCCAAAACTCATTTGTTTGTAGCAGAAGAAAGAATCCAATAAATGAAAAGAGAATTAAAGAATCGTTACGTTTTTTTATAAGAATTGATTTTAGCTGAAAAAAACTCGTTAGATCGATTGATTTTTCTATATTGTATGACATAATAAATTTAAGGTATGGCAATTAATTTATTTTAATACAATAAACGCTTAAGACTTTTAAAACGCGTTTAAGCTCTCACGTTTGTTTGAAAATAACTCTTGAAAATTTTCGTATTCGATAGAAATTCTTTCTTCTATATGAAAATATATTTCTTTAATATTTTGGGGAAAACGATTTTATGTCTAGAATATAAATATTTTTATATGTAAGACTTGATCTATCAAAACTTTTACTTTCATTTAGTTTTTTTCCTGGCGTTTTTCCTTGCTGCTTTCTTTTTTTTTTTTGAAAACCAAGAAATTGGTTTTGCAAACTTCTTAAAAATGTTAAAAAAATTTTTATTCAAAGTAAATAATTAGTTATAACTTTTATCAGATGCCATTTGATTGATTTTGAAAAACCATAGTCGAGTATTTCAATAAATGTTGTTCTTTTCCTTTACACTCAAATTAAGCCAATTCATAAATTGTTTTTATATATTTTGAGAGACGAATTTTTGAATGGAGTTGCCTGGAAATGTATGTAAAATATGTTTGAAAAGATTTCTCAAAATTTATAAAATTCAATCAGATCGTAGCATTCTTAGTAAGGTTAAATATTTCAAGTACTTTTTATTTATTGTATGAAAAATAATTTTGTATATTTTCCAAGAGAATCTTGCTCAAATTTCTTATAATAAAAAGTGTGCTCTAAAAATGAATCCATAAAATACTTCTTAGATATATTTTATATGCCGTAGAGGGATTTGCTCATTCTTTATGAAACAGGAATTTTGATCGTGTTGTCCAATTACTAGGACAATGTTCAAACGCGTTTAATAGTTAAGAAAATGCATTAATTACATATTTTTTTACACTTCAACCATGTAAATGTAAATTAAGTTTACATTATTTACATTAGTTTAAATTATCGGTTGGAATATTTACAACCTCAAAAAGTACAATCGTTATAGATTTATTGAAATCTTCTTCACTTTACTATTGATCCATTTTCTCCATTTTTCCAATTGCTCAATTTTTCCAGTGATATATTTTACAACGTTTTCTCAGTTTGAAGTAAAACTTTCACAAAAGTTTCTTCTTATTTATTTTTTTTGGTCCCTTTTTGATTTGTCTTTTCCTTTCTTTTTTTTTGCTAATTCTGTATCATGCTACTTGTTGCCCACTGTACCGCCCTATTAGATTACAATATAAAATTTTCGTAATTAAGTTGTTGCAACTACTTCAATTTTAGTTACGGTCTCACTGCTGCTTACTTTTTTTTGCTCTGCTTGATTTTTTTTTTTTTTTAATATTTTTGTTACAATGTTACTACAAGAAAGAAGTCCGTGTAGTTGGCTTCTTTCTTTTTTTTTCTTTTTTAATTTTCTTTTGTGTTTTCATATTAAAAAATCATCCTGACATCGTTTTTCTTGATGAGTTTCATGTCAATATCTTATGTAAATGGTTTCGTTGCCATCATCAATATTGTTACTGTTGCTACTGTTGTTGTACTTTTGCTACTGTTGACTTTTATACAACACAGATAAACCAGACAATCCAGACAACGCAGAGCACCATATATGTTGAAAATTTTCAGTTGGCGATGACTTTTTAACTGTGAAATGTGTTTGACTAGATTGTTTCGGTTTTTACTTATTTTATGATAATATTATTGCCACATTTTTACATTTCTAATTTGCATATTCGTTTAAATTAATTTGACTTTTCTTTTCTTTTTTTATCCAGCCTTCATCCAAATCGTAATGGCCTTTTTTATATTACTCAAAATGTTTGTAACAATTCGAATTCAGAGTTCATTTCAATGTCAATTAAAGCGTTTTTAGTTTACTATCAAATTCTGAAATAATCGAGCCATGTTCATGTAAAATTTTATATATCAATCTCATGTCCTTTAGCAAGTTTGACCAATACACCGCTAAAGAGTTTCAAAACAATACAACAAATCTTACAAATTTTAGGCTCATTAATCAAACTCAAAACTAAAGTGAACTGTTTACCAACTTCTTTGCAAATTTCTCATTCACATTTGTTTAACTGTCTGTCTTTGAAGAACAAAATTGAAAAAAATTCAGAAAATTCAATAGCTGATTTTGACTTTATTTAAAAAGGCCAATGACCATGCCTCCTGATGGTTTACTTAAGAATTAAGCCATTTCTCAAATATTCAGAAATGAAGCAAATGGTATGAATGTCTCGAAAAAGTCTTTGGATGTTGTAGCCAGCATATTGCAAATCGATATTTTTCATGGACAATTGAAACAATATAAAATTAGTTTTGCATTTCATAATTTCATAAAATTAAGATATTTGTGTTATATTTTTCAAGTTACAATTTACTTTCCAATGGACAGTCAAATTCTGCATACCATAAGTGATAATTGGCATTTAAGTTATTATAAATGTTTGTCTAAATAGTTACCATAACCATCATTTCTGTTGTAAGCCGATTGTAATAGGCAACTATTGCAATTACAAATCTAGATGTTGCTTACAATACTAAAGGATTTATAGCGAGTTGCTGCCACGTAAAAAGATGACTTGTTCTGTAAATAGAATTGAAAAATAGAGACCATAGTGAGAGATCAGACATTTTATGATGCAAATTTATAGAGTCGTATTTATAAAGTGATTTTGCTAAAATATGTATTAAGGAAATTTTGTGAAATGTAATGACATCATCAGAAACGTTTTACCTTTGAAAAAGTATCTAACTTTTGTTGAGTAATTCTGGCAATTTAAAGCGATAAACCTTATAAAATAAACTAAAATACATTCTTAGTCGATGATATGAAATAAATTTCCATTTATCATTTGTTTAGATATTTATGATAACGATAACACCATAAATATCACAATCACAAATTTCATTTGTTATTTAATGGGCACAAAGTGCGGTGGCATGATGCATATAGAAATTGGCCAACGCAATCAAACTTCCATAAATATCTTTTGCAGTAAGAAATAGAAAAGGTAGAAATAGAAGAAGAAGAAGAAGAAGACTAAGAAGTAGGAAAATAAAAAAAAACACGAAAGGTGAGAAAAAACCGAAAGGACAGATTTCAAATAATTAAAGCCAAGTGTTGCGTTTAAATTGAATTTAAACGATTTTAAATCAGTTGCGAGAACACAAAACACATGATAAAGTATCATTTACATTTACATTTGTATTAGTTTGATGTTTATATTATTCATACAGCACTTTTAGTCATTATAAATTTGTGCAGATGTATGTAACAAATAGAACAAGAGCAGTTTAGTTAGATCCAACTTTTATTATAACAATTTATACCAGCCTGTTCATTTGTATACTTGTCCGCGTATCCGCCTTACTTGTGTTCACTTGTGCGCCCGTTCAGATGTTCATTTTTCCGTATTTTCACCGTCTTGATTGTCTACCTCATCACCACTACATCAGTCGGCGTTTTTGTCACTCCACCTGCCCGTCAATCCACCCGTCCGTAGGTTCACTTGTCCGTATGTACAACTTCTTGGTTATCCATCTCTTCAACAATCCATCTGTTCACCAGTCCACCTGTTCACCATTCCAACCGTCCACGTATCCATCCATTTGCCTGCCTGATATCTATTCATGAAATTTTCTTTTGAATTAGATCAATTTTAGAATTATTTAAAAAAAATATGACATTTTATGAAAAAGAAACTGTTGACAATTTTGAAGAGTTTTAAATGAGCAAAAATATTAAAACTTTATGCAGAAAAGGCGACAGTATTTGGAATCTTACAAATGAATCTAAAATGACAAAGTTGTGGAAGCAGTTTGTTAAACTTCCAAGCAAATTAGTCGTATGAGGCCAAGACTTAGTTAAAAGTCTGCCATCTCTTAAAAGAGAATTAAGAGTTTAATTTAAGAGACGACTTTTTTTTTTTTGTATACAGAAGAACATTGTACACCAAGAAATGGCAACCGTGATGATTTCACTTTATGGTTTTATATATCTAGATGATTTTGCCTAAAGCTTAAAAATTGCAGCTGATCTACGCTTATTTCATGGGCACATTAGAACTGACCATTGCAAAAATTATACATTTACTTTCCTTCTCTTTGTCTTTAAAGTCATTTTTTTTTCTATCATCGAATAAAATTTTATATTGGCAGCCAGTTGGTTGGCTGGCTGGTAGATTGTTTAGTTAACATGATTGCATGCCTGGCAGCTATCTGTTTGAAAAGAAAAAAGCAGAAATAAAATAACCAAAGAAAAGAAAAAGCAGCTAAAGTTAAAGTTAAAAGTCTATGTTAACTGTGATAAATTGTTAGACCAGCATAAGATAAGACACCTTTTAGCAAACCTTTAAATGTTAAAAAAAAAATGCTCATAAGTGAAAAACTAAATTGTCAGTAGAGTTTTGTGTAAGGCATAATGAAAGCGAAGGAATAGTTTGTGTTTAAGCTTTAAAGGGCTTAGAAAAGTTCGAATGTAATAAGCGCATAAGAAAATGTAACTTAAAATGTAACAAATTTATGTTTGGTATATTCTGCGTTTTCTGTGTTTTTCTGTGCTTCCCCTTTGCGCTACATTACAAAGTGAAAAATATAAAAAGTGATCAGATTGCCTTTTAAATCTCATCTTTAAATGCTACTTTAATCATATGCAATATAATGTTATGTAATGTAAGAATAACAATAACATTAAGAATAACAAGAGAAAAACAATAGCAGCAGCAGTAACAAGATTAGCAACAACAAAAGCAATATAATTCATATTAAGAAGCTATTTAGAGTGCGTGAATTAAAGTCTCATTGTTAGTTGTTATTGTTATTGTTATTGTTATTGTTATTGTTATTGTTATTGTTATTGTTATTGTTATTGTTATTGATTGTTATTGTTATTGTTATTGTTATTGTTATTGTTATTGTTATTGTTATTGTTATTGTTATTGTTATTGTTATTGTTATTGTTATTGTTATTGTTATTGTTATTGTTATTGTTATTGTTATTGTTATTGTTATTGTTATTGTTATTGTTATTGTTATTGTTATTGTTATTGTTATTGTTATTGTTATGTTATTGTTATTGTTATTGTTATTTGTTATTGTTATTGTTATTGTTATTGTTATTGTTATTGTTATTGTTATTGTTATTGTTATTGTTATTGTTATTGTTATTGTTATTGTTATTGTTATTGTTATTGTTATTGTTATTGTTATTGTTATTGTTATTGTTATTGTTATTGTTATTGTTATTGTTATTGTTATTGTTATGTATTGTTATTGTTATTGTTATTGTTATGTTATGTATTGTTATTGTTATTGTTATTGTTATTGTTATTGTTATTGTTATTGTTATGTATTGTATTGTTTATTGTTATTGTTATTGTTATGTTATTGTTATTGTTATTGTTATTGTTATTGTTATTGTTATTGTTTTGTTATTGTTATTGTTATTGTATGTTATTGTTATTGTTATTGTTATTGTTATTGTTATGTTATTGTTATTGTTATTTATTGTTATTGTTATTGTTATTGTATTGTTGTTATGTTATTGTTATTGTTATTGTTATTGTTATTGTTATTGTTATTGTCATTTGTTATTGTTATTGTTATTGTTATTGTTATTGTTATTGTTATTGTTATTGTTATTTGGTATTGTTATTGTTATTGTTATTGTTATTGTATTGTATTGTTATTGTTATTGTTATTTTTATATGTTATTGTTATTGTATTGTTATTGTTATTGTTATTGTTATGTTATTGTTATTTGGTATTGTTATTGTTATTGTTATTGTTATTGTTATTGTATTGTTATTGTTATTGTTATTGTTATTGTTATTGTTATTGTTATTGTTATTGTTATTGTTATTGTTATTGTTATTTGGTATTGTTATTGTTATTGTTATTGTTATTGTTATTGTTATTGTTATTGTTATTGTTATTGTTATTGTTATTGTTATTGTTATTGTTATTGTTATTGTTATTGTTATTGTTATTGTTATTGTATGTTTGTTAGTTGTTATTGTTGTAGTTTGTTATTGTTATTGTTATTGTTATTGTTATTGTGTATTGTTATTGTTATTGTTATTGCCATTTGGTATTGTTATTGTTATTGTTATTGTTATTGTTATTGTTATTGTTATGTTGTTATTGTTGTTATTGTTATTGTTTGTTATTGTTATTGTTATTGTTATTGTTATTTGTTATTGTTATTGTTTATTGTTTGTATTGTTTTTATTGTTATTGTTATTGTTGATTGTTGATTGTTATTGTTATTGTTATTGTTATTGTTATTGTTATTGTTATTGTTATTGTTATTGTTATTGTATTGTATGTTATGTTATTGTTATTGTGTTTGTGTTATTGTTATTGTTATTGTTATTGTTATTGTGTTATTGTTATGTTATTGTTATGTTATTGTTATGTTATTGTTATTGTTATTGGTTTATTGGTTATGTTATGTATTGTTATTGTTATTGTATTGGGTTATTGTTATTGTTGTGTTATTTGTTATTGTATTGATTGTTATTGTTGTTATTGTTATTGTTTGTTATGGTTATTTGTTATTGTTATTGTTATGTGATTGTTATTGTATTGTTATGTTAGTTGTTATTGTATTGTTATTGTTTTGTTATTGTTATGTAGTTATTGTTATGTTTGTTATTGTTATTGTTATTGTATGTTATTTGTGTATTGTTTTGTTATTGTTATTGTTATGTTATTGTTTGTATTGTTATTGTTATTGTTATTTGATTATTTGTTATGTTATTGTTATTGTTATTGTTATTGTTTGTTATGTTGTTATTGTTATGGTTATTGTAATGTTAAATATTAAAAGCATAACTCAGATGGCTAAATAAAATTTTCAGTGATTAGCAACATGTAACATGCTTTATAGATGAAATAGTAACAACAACAACTAAAAATCAAATGAAACAATTAGAGTTGATTAAAGGCGAATCTTTAATGCACTAACAACATTTTCCTTCAACAAATTAAAACAAATCAATAAAATTTTTTCAAAGTTTAAACTTTGAAAAATAAATGTTTTTAAGTCATTATTTAGTTTTATCTGGAATAAAATTTATTACATTTAAATATTATTATATAATGAATTTGAATTATTGAATTTGTTAAGACAAAAAGAAAAAAGAAACCAATTTTACTAAATTAAAACATTTTAATTTTTTCCTATCACCCGAATAAAACATTTTGTAAAATTTGGTTAAGTAAAATGGTTCTAGTTGGATGCAACTTAAAACCTTCTAGATATTACGAAACTCTCTGTACAATTTTTTTTTATACGGGAAAATTTTGTAGACTTTATCAAAATATTTGTCCATTAGATTTGATTTTCTACTTAAGTTTTATATTTGCAATTTTAGTTAAACGTAGAATTTCTTCTGATACCAAACGCTTGAGCTATCATATTTCCATTGTGCGCTATATTTTATTTAATCAGTAGCCATAACCAAGCCACTACGATTCTGTTGGCGGCACAGGTAAAGACCAAGGCAGAGGCAAAGGCTGAGCTGAAATTAACAAAAAGCTGTAACTGAAATTTAAATTGAAACATTGAAGTTGAAATTACGCCTGTTATATTCGATAATTTTCCAACTAACTGCAATTAAATGGGGTAAAAATAAAAGGTCAAAATTTTTGCGAAAACACTAAAAATAACAATAAATAAAATAATATAAAATAAAATGAAGGAAAAATTGTTCGATGCCATTTACTAAACATTCTACAACAATATTTTATCGAGTACATATCACCGATTAAACATTTCTATTCCATTCTAATAATATGAATTCTCCTCTAAAGCCAAAACATACCAAATTTCTGGTGCATATTTTGTATTAAAAGAAAATAAGGTTTTAAGTGGACCAAGGACTGATATTTCACTCTGATAAAATTTATTTATTCTTGTAGCAAAATAAATTTCAGAAAAATATCGGAAAAAATTTTCAACGATCAGCTAAAATTTTAAATTAACACAGAAAGTAATATGAGACTAAATAGAGGCCTCTTGGAAATTTTACACAAATTTTATGAAAATTCTACATAAATTTTATAGCGAGATATAAGTAAAAGTTTTAGCTATTTTTATTACAAAATGAATGAAAGTTCCTTCACTGATTTGGAATATTTTTACTATCCCAGAATTTTCAAATCGGCATAACCAATTTATTGGGTTTGGTCTAGAAGAAATTTATATGGCCATAAATCGTTACAGAATTTATTATTTCTTATTAAAGTTTGCATTATCATTTGAAACTTTTAATAATCATTTTTAAATATTACAAACGTTTCAATGAAATTTTAATGATTATTTTCAACATAGTTTTGCATTTACATTTTTTTATATGAAATACTTCTCATATAAAAAAGTTGCGTGTTATGCAACCACCGTAGTAACTGGTATATATCGATATGTCTATCTGCTTCTGTATCCAAACTTTTTCATTACAATATACCCTTAGCATCCACTTAATCTAGTTATACTGACTATAAAATACTTATCCTGCATGTTTTGTCTTATCTAAACCATTGGGCTTAATGCTTATAAATGCTGTTTATTCCTGGTCAAATATTGGGATTAATTAAAATATTTCTCTTTAGCTTTCTCTTCAGCTTTTTATAATGCACACTACCCATAGTAAAAGGTATTATAAGTTTGGGCAGATATTTGTAATATTGAAAAAGATTTGAGATGCATATTTTTTTTTATTACACTTCTCCATCCACTAGAACTTTCTTTTTCGATTTAAGTCTGCCCATACGTCTAATGTTTACTCATAAAAATTTCTTATCAATATTTAGCTTGCATTTTTTGAGATATTTTAATGATGGTGTTAGATAAGAAAACGTAAGAAGGCAACTACTTTATTTAAATAAAACAAAAAAACAAAATTAAAAGTTAAAGAAAGAAAATAAATTCCATTTATGATTGCAATCTTGTTGATTAAGAATAAAATTGTTTTATAAAAAAGCCTACAATAGCAATTGGCCCTTCTATGGAATTTTACTCTCAGTTTTATTATCACTCAACATTTATATGCATTTATAATCTTTATATAGTTTCAAGTTGAAGGAATCCTTTCTACCCAAAACAATAACAATAAAAACAACAAAATTGGTTCATTGAAGTCAACTCTCTTAAAGGCCCTACAAAATTTTGCCAAATATAATGAAAACAGCAAAATCACTTTTTTTTTGAAATGATTCGAAAAGTTCGTGGCAACAAAAATCGACCAATTAAATAGATTAAATTTAAAACAATGATTTAGATTAGATTGTCAACTAATAACTCTTAAAGGATTCTTATTTAATCGAGCATAATATAGCTCAAATTCTTTAAAATAGCATTTAAATGCTTAAGAGACAAATTTTGCTAAATTAGCGGTAGAGAAAATGTACTTGAAATATTTCGGGAGTTTTGCGGGTTAAAATTTTGAAATGCTTCTTAAAAAATTTTACAATTGTATAAATCTGCAATCTAGAACAAATTTTTGAACAATTTTCTTAACGACATCTTAAACTGTATTCAGGAAATTTTGCTGGGTCCAAAAATATAATCAAAATAAGGCTTTTTATAAAACGAAGCTTTTTTCTAGCACTGCCTTTTAGCTTTGTACCGCTCAAGTGAGCTTGGTTGCTGTAGGGAAAAAGAATAGCAAATTTATTGAATGAATGAGCAAGTATCAAATATATTTGTTATTGTTGCTGCTGTTGCCATTGCCGCTTTATACAGTTAAATTATCTACTTTACTTCACTTTTCCACTTCACTCAATTTACTCAATTTACTCAATTTACTCAATTTACCCAGTTTACTGTCTACAACACTATTGCGGACAATTATTATTCACAGCTGATTATGATTTATGCGTTACGGGGTCAATTAAGATTTATGTGAGTTGAGAAGAGCGCACACAAAACTTCTTAGGTCTTTTATTATTTACCATTTAAGCGGGTCTGGGCAAAAAAAAAAAACTGGCCACAGTTCCCCACGGAGAAGGTGAATGGTGGTACAAGAAGAAGGAAAGCAGCAATTGAGAAGAAGGCATAAGTAAAGCATAAAGAAGTAAAACAAAGCAAATAAATAAATAAACAAAAAATCAATGAATGAATGAAGTATTGAAATTTGAAGAATATCATTCTCAATTGATTTAAATAAGTACAACATTTTTAAATATTTCCCAATGATAATATTCCCAAAATTTCAATAATCGAATAAATATAAAACAAGTGAATAAAATAGGAGTCCAGCCTGAAGTTTGAATGCATGATTTAATTAATGAATAATCGAAATAAAATGAAGAAGATTTCTTGGGCTAAATTACACTTAATTGGCCGGGCATTAGTTTTTAACGAGTTTAAACAAAGATTTTAGTTCGGTATCAAATCTCTATATAAAATTTCATAAAAATATGTCAAAAATTGCCAAGTGTAGCATTATAATGGACGGACATATGGACAAACAAGCTTCAATCGATTCAGAAATGTCAAATAGATTAGTCTTGTTTGTAAAAGAAGTTTATTCAGAGTAAAAAAGTTAAGATAAGGTAAAACTTTTCGTTAATTTTTAAATATTCGATCTGTGAATACCAAATACCAATCAATGTAACTAAAAATTTTCTAAAAAATTAAACTTTTAAGTATGAACTTGTATGTCGAATTTTATAAATCGCCCTTCATTCCATTCACTTGCCGATCGAATGTGTTTCGAAATATTATTGGGCAAATCTTGCCACGGAAAATTTTGTACCATTAAAATAATATTTCTCAAAAGTTTAAGGAAAGTATAATCATAGTCCAAGGCAAATGAAACCAAGGCAAATGAAGTCAAGCGCCTTACATCTTATATATTAATTCCAATTGCCAAATATTTGCCGGAGTTCACTTTAAATTGTGCCAAAAAAGTGAAAACGTCAAAAAATTTGATTTTTACAAAAATGTATGAAATCCTTTGAAGGAACTTTATATTTTAGAAAGGCAAATATCAAATATATAGATTAATGTGAGAATTCTAAAAATATTTTTACAATAGCGGCCTATGAAAACATTTATCTTGGTCCTTAGTTACTATATCCTTCTCCATGACTCAAATTATATTAAGAATTAATACAAAAAAAAAAATTAATTAATAAGCAAAAAAAAATTTCATTTAATTTACTTTTAAATTCCTATTTTTATAGTTTTTCAATTTTCCTCATATTATTTTTGCTTTAAAAAAATATTTTCTATAACAGAAATATTATGAAATATTATAAAATATTCTAAGATTGTTAGAGAGTTTTAAATTGATGGAATTCAAAAACTGAAGTGCTTTTCCATTAACCAGAAACAAAAATATTAATACAAAAAAAAAAAAAAATAGATGTGTAAATAAATAAATAAATAATTCAGTTTTTCTTGATTTTTCTTATTTTTTCTTATTTTTTTTTTTTTCTTAGTTTTTTGTTCCTTATCTTGCCGTCTTTATCTTAAAAAGAAATTTAAATCATAATTCAATTCTTGTTTAAAACATTATTTGCTTTATACGCTAAGCTAAGTTTACGATTCTTTGTTTTCATTGTTTCCTTTATTTTGTTTATGTATATGAGAAGTTTTATGTTGCAAAATCAAAAGAAGTAAAGAGAAAAATTGGTGAATGGTTTAAGAGCATTAGTGCAATAAATGTCAAAATATGGCCCATTGCTGTCCATTTCATCAACGTGTGAAATAAATCACTCAAAGTGCTGAAGGTCCATTAAACTAAAATGCCAACCAACCATAACAACCAAAATAACTAAGCAAGCAGCCAACTAACCAATCAAACAGTCAGTCAGTCAATCAATTTGTCAGTCCATCCGTCCATCCGTCCATCCGTCCATCCGTCCATCCGTACCTTTGTTAGTTTGTGAAGCCAGCAACGAAAGAATGAATTATAATAATAATCATGATAATAATAAAAATACAACAATGCTTATATGAAAGAATATGGCATACAGGCGTAAGTGCAACAAGTCTGTTGACTTTTGATATTGTTTAAAATTTGTAATAGTATTGGTCAGGTAGAATATTTAATGGTGCTATTAGAATAAGAAATTGTGCGATCTGTTGCTCTCAACTTAGTACACACTTTTTTTTTCTTCTTTCTTTCTTTCTTTCTTTCTATTTTTTATTTTGTCTTATCATATAACATAACATAACATAACATAACATAGCATAGCATGGCATAACATGGCATAGCATAATATAATGTAATGTAAAACATAGCAACAGTTGGTCTTCAATGTTTCATTGTTATTGTTGTTCTTGTATGCGGAGACTTAAATTTAATCATATTATTGTATATTGATGTGTGTGTTAGTGCGTGTTGTGTGTGTGTGTGTGTGTGTGTGCCTTTAATAGTGTTTTCCTCAAAGTATTTTGTTGTCTTGATACCTTTGGGTGTTGAATAACTAAATATATTAAAAAAAAGTAATTACAACAACAACAACAACAAACAAAACAACAACAGCAGGAGCAGCAGCAGCAACAATAACAACAACAACAACACAGGCAAGTTGAAAAATAAAAGGAAAATACAAGAATCCAGTAAAAAAAAAATTGGAAAGGTTAATAGCAGTTACAACAACATCAGCTACAACAACACCAACAACACAACATCAATTTCATACATGCATTAAGTAGCAAAATTACCGTGAAGCACACACAAGAAATCATTCATTGGAGAATTTATTGTGGAAGGCTGAAAGGCATGGCCGTCAAGGGGAGTGAGTTGGGTGTACGAGGGGGGGGGGGGTGTGAGAGAGGGGTCTTGAAACGAAAAATTTTCAGACTTTAAAAGTGCTTTATATAATATAAATATAAATGAATAAAGTAGAAGGTAAAGTAGTAGAAAAAGACGGACAAGAACAAGATATAGAAGAATAAGAAGAAGAGTAAATAACAGCAACCGTAATTTTTTTTTGTTTTTTTAAATATGTAAATGCACACATTTTTATGAAACTAATGGGCAATAAAATAAAATTGAATTATTAATTTAATTTTATTTTTCCTCCATCTCAATCTATAAAAAATTTGAAAATTATACAATTTTACCATCAAATGTAGAAATTTTATTCTCAATTGATATCGATTATAAAAATATCTTAAATCAATTGATCTAAAATGCTAAAGAAAATAATTTATATTAATAAACAAAAAATACAAAAATTTGTACGAAAATAAAATAGAAAATTAAGAAAATTAGGAAAATTATAAAATCACCATTCCATGAAATTATTTAATTAATTAATATTAAATTAAGTGTAAATTAAATAAAAGTTTAATTAAATTAATGTAATAATAAATATAAATGTAAGTTAAATTAAATTAATTTTATATTAAATATAAATTCAATTAAATTTAAATTAATTATACGTTAAATTAACTTAATTGTACTTTTTCTTTCTATTTTTTTTTTTTTTATTTTTTTTAATTTACAGACATTTCAACCATCAATTGCTGAATTATGGGAAATTTGTTGAAAATGCAAAGCAAAACAAAATAATAATAATAATAATAATAAATTTCAATTAATAATCAAACTATTTTATAATGATGCTTGTTCTTTTTTTTTGCCCTTCTTCTTTTTATTTTGTGCGTAAAGTGAAGTGCTCAAATGATTAAATGAATAAATTATAAATATTCCATTGTGCAATAGACAAAATACATATTACAAACAAGCAACAACAGCAACAACAGCAGCAACAACAACAAAAACAACAAAAACAAAAACAATAATAATAATAATAATAATAAGATCAGATCGTTAAGTAAAAATTAAAATTGAGAATAAAGTCTTTGATAAATATTTCATGTCTAAATTAAAGGACATAAAATTGAAGGACATTGTACGATCTTTATCCATTTTTTCTACTTTTATTGCTATTTTTCTTGCTTCTATTGAGAAATTGTAAATTGTAAGAAGATCCGGTATTATTTTGACATGCTTTTTTTTATTAATGGTCCAATTTTATTCTTTCATCTTTCATTATTGAGAAAGTACCTTTCATGCTCTAAGATTAGAAAAGAGTTTAGGAACTGTAAGTGATGAATGTGAAATGGTAAAAGGTGGGTGTCAAACGGTAGATATTTGAAGGTGGGTGGTGAATGATCGATGATGAATTTGTGGAAGGCTGAAAGGCATGGCCGTCAAGAGGTGGGAGTTGGGTGTACGAGAGGCGGTGGGGGGAGGTGGGAGTGGTCTTGAAACGAAAAATTTTCAGACTTTAAAAGTTCTTTATATATATATAAATGAATGTCGAAAGGTGGGTATCGGAAGGTGGGTGTCAAAACGTTGGTATCTGAAGATACCAACGTGGCGAATGGGGGATGATGAATGGTGGGTGTCGAAAGATTGTTTTCGAAAGGTGGGTGTCAAAAGGTGGGTACCGGAAGGTGGGTGTCAAAAGGTGGGCATCTGTGGGTGGTTGGTGAATGGGGGATAATGAATGGTGAGTGTCGGAAGGTTGTTGTCGAAAGGTGGGTGCCAAAAGGTGGGTATTGGAAAGTGGCTGGTGAAATTCAACTTTCTAATTAATTTTTTAATTTTTTTTTAGTTTTCTTTAATTTGTTATTGAAATGAATTACTTAAAGTCTATAATAGTTATACATATAGATATGTATATATTTATATGTATGTAAATGTATATTATTTTGTATTATTGTATTAACTAATACTGACAAACTACATGTGTATCTTAGATGTTATTTTGACTGCATAACAACATTGTAACAATTTGCAATTTAAGCTTATTTATCAAAGACTACAATAGCACCAATAACAACAGAAAGACCAATAACAACAACAACAAGAGCAGCAACAACAGCAACAACAAAAATAGCAATACAAGAAAATGTCCATACAAAGAAAACCGCAAATAAATGATTAAAAAAACGAAGTAAACAGAACTCAAAATAAAGTTGAAAAGTAACTTGATTTATTCTTGTTGTTGTTGTTGTTGTTGTTGCATTCACTTTATATGCCGTCTTCATTTCTTTGTGCTGTTATAGATGATGACAGCAGCAATGACAACAACAACAACAACAACAACAACACATTTATGATAACAACAACAACAACAACAAATAAATAAATACAATAAATATATCAATAAAAAAAAACTTTAAAAGTAACAACAAAAAGAGCAACAACAATTACAATAGTTATAATAATAATAATAATAACAACCATATCAAAAGAGGAGAAATATTTTTGCCAAAGGGCAAATGAGGCAATTGACGCCACACATACACAGAAACAAGCACACAAACACACAAACATTTACAGCAAACCAGAAAAATCTATCAAAACGAAAATATCAAAAAAGTACAAAGTAACAGGCAGACGTTGAAATCAAAATCATAAGAAGAAGCAACTAATGGCAAGAAGAAGCAAGAAGAAGCAAGAAGAAGCAAGTAAGAGCAAAAGGTAAAATAAAAAAGGCCAGAGGCAGCAGCCCAACAGAATATTTGAGACGTTAATGTTTAAATGGTATAAACAGGAAGACACTAAAACTAAAACAGGCAGAAATAGTGATTGAGTACGAGATTGAGTACGAGAGAGAGAGAAAGAGAGAGAAAGAGAATAGAAAGATGAAGAAATTTGTGGGCTATTAAATTTGCCCAAAATAAAAATAAAAATAAAAATAAAAATACAATCTCAATTAAATGAGTGAGCAAGAGAGTGAGTGACTAAATGATTCTGATTGAAGGAAATTTATACAGAAAAAAAAATAAGGCTTAAACAGCCAAAACTAATTTTGCCATCAATATGATCAATATCTTTCAATATATTGTCACAATCATTATACTGATCATATCATACCAAATGTAGAGTGAGAAAAGAATATTGATAAATTGAGATTGAAAATTGAGCTAACGATTAAGATTAAGAATTGTGAGAGCTTTTTAACTTTATTATTAATTTGTATTCAATAAAATCAATTAATTATTCTTTATGGCGCAACCAAATGTATCATAAACATTGGACACGCAATAGCAACAAACAACAAATATCAAATAATAAACAACAAGCAACAAACACCAAGCAACAACAATGATATAATCATCTATAATACGGCCTTTCTTAAATTTGCTCTTCAATTATTTCTGTGTGTGGCTGTGCATGTGTTTTGTGTATATAAGCAATAACAATAATAATAACAACCAATAAAACCGCCATCAACAATCAGCCAAACGAACAACAACAATCAAAAAAAAACCTCAACCCCAAGGAAAGTTATCTACGCTGTCTATCTATTTGTTGTCCAGTATTTTGAATCTTTCATTGATATAAATATTATTAATTGTTGTTGCCATTGTTGTTTGCCATTGTTATTTACCATTATTGTTTGCTATTATTGTTTACTATTATTGTTTGCTATTGCCTCACATAACAATCGGACAATCATACCTAACATTTATGGTATCATTTGTTAAATGTCATCTTTGCATTAGGTATTTTGCATGAAGTAGCCAATATATAAACTACAACTAACCAACCAACCAGCCAACCAACCAACAACAGCAACAGCCGACTAACAACTTTTTTTAATGAATTTTGTTGGCCAATGTTACATTAAGAGTTCCTTTAAAACGCTAAGATTTATTTGTCTATTCTATTCAATATTATCAACATTTATCAATAAATAATGCAGTCATTCCTCCATTCATTCATCCATTCATCCATTCATCCATTCATTCCTTCATTCATTTCTGTATTCTTTCAATAATTTCAGAGAAATTTTCTAAGCAGTAGAAATTTTCTAGGCATACAGAATCAACATTTTCCATAAACCAATCAAGAATTTTTTCAATTGAAAATCCCTAATGAAAGTTAAATCAACAACTATTTTGTAAATTTTCCAAGAAACTTTTCAAGAAACAAGAAAAAAAAAAAGGAGAAAATAAACCTAAACTTGATCTGAAATTGAGCTGAATAATATTTTGTTGGCAAATTTTCATTGAAAAATTATAAAAAGATATTGTGAAGTGTTTCGATTTCTTTATAACGGTATTTTTAATTTTTATAGGGGCTACAGTTCCAAAATTTCTCCAATTGTAAACATTTTCAATAAGTCAAAATTTCTTATCAAAATATCTCACCAATTTTTAACTGAAACTTCTTAAGAAATTTACATCAGTAAATAGACAGACAGACAGACAAATAGACATACACAAAGGCAGACAAATAGAAGAGTAGACAGACCGACAGCCAAATAGATATAACCGATAAGTGATCGAATAAATTGTTGGAAAGGCCGTTTTTAAATTGTATTAGAAAATTATAATTATTTGAGCTCGTTATAATAAAAAAAAAAAAAAATTGAATCCCTCTCTCAAAGTCTATTTGAATGTTACAAACATTAGCACTAATTTAAATATACAAAGTATTTTGGCATATATATAGAAAAAAAAACTAACTTGATGCTTTGTATGCTTAAATTTATCATTTGTTTTCTTTTTTTTTTATATATATTTATTTGTTTATGTGTAAAATAGATGATCGGGTAATTTTTTAAAATTTAACATTTCGCAAAATTCTATAGAATGTTCAATTGAATTGAATTAAATTGAATTGAATTGAATTGAATTGAATGTTGTTGTTGTTTGTTGTTGTTGTTGTTGTTGTTGTTAGTAGTAGTAGTAGTGTAGTGTAGTGTTGTAGTAGTAGTAGTTTGTTGTTTTGTTGTATGTATTGTTGTTGTGTTAGTTGTTGTTGTTGTTGTGTTGTTGTGTTAGTAGTAGTTGTATTTGTTGTTGTTGTTGTTGTTGTTTTTGTTGTTGTTGTTGTTGTTGTTGTTGTTGTTAGTGTTGTTGTTGTTGTTGTTGTTGTTGTTAGTGTTTTTAATGATGATGCTTATTACAACAATATATTCTATTATTGACAATGTGGCCATGACTTTGGTTTACAACTGCAGCTTTAACTGCAATTTCAGCTTTTAACTTCAACAACAATTTTTAGTTATTTTGTTGTGCTGGTGCTTGCGGTTCTAACATTTGCTTTTCATTGTGGTTACACTTTTAGCTACATAACTTACTTCAATATGTCTGTCTGTCTGTTTGTCAACTAACCATTCAAGCAACCAACCAATCGACCATTCAGCCATTCAGTCTAAATAATAACAATAACAATACAAAATACAAGTAAATGGAGAAAATAAAAATTCATGTTTAGAAAATGAATTTTGCGCTTTTCAAAACGTTTCCTGTTAATATTAATCGCATCGATCGCTATAACAATTGCGGGCATTTCTAGAAAGAAGTAAGGCCAGCAAAGTGCTAACAAAAGAACAACTTATATCTTCTTTCTCTCTCTCTTTCTCTCTCTCTCTTTTTCTCTCGTTAATCGTCTATTACACTTTCACGCATATTTAAAGTATAAAAAGTTTTTCTTACAAAAATGCCAACAAATGCGTTTATATGTGGATATGTCTGTTTGTGTGTGGTGTGTGGTTTTGTGTGTGTGTGTGTTGTGTGTGTGTGTTGTGTGTGTGTGTGTGTGTGGATGTATCAATTTATGTAATATAATTAATTTTATTACCAATCAACCATTCAAGAATTTCAATGGTATTAATTTTTCATCTAAATTTTGTCAGAATTGAAATGACTCCCTTTCAAATGTGGACCCAAAAGTCACGAATGTAACCGAAAGTGTACAATTTCACTTATAATGAAAATTTCGTAATCGCAAGCACTGAAAATATTAAATTGTAATTAAAAAATTAAAATTAATTGGAAATAAATTCTTAAAATATCTCAAATTTTACTGAGTTTTTAAAGTTTTCAAACTTTTTTATTTTTCTTAAATGTTTGATAAAGATTTCGTAAAATTTCAATTTAGTCATATAAAGCCATCGCAAATGATATGAAACAATTTTTCATTTAATTTCCCAAGAATCTAAGAAAAATTACAAATTTCTATAACTTTTTAAGCCATAAATCCAAAATAAAAAATAAAATCCTAAAAAAAGCCTTAAAAATCCTGTAAATTTCTATGATCATTTTAATGTAATTTTAATAAGAAGCTACATATATTCCAAGGCAAATTTAAAAACGAGACAATATCTTCATGGATCTTTGCATATTTCCAATTAGATTCGATTAATGTCTTGAGTTTTTACTGCTTCCATCGGGATATTGCCAGCGCTTACATAACGCTCTTAATTTTAGTTAACAAAATGCTTTTATACATTATTAACATCATTATCATTATTATCATCATTATCATTAATATTATTATCGTTATTATATAGAAAATTTGTTGGCAGTATCAAATAATTTCAAGCTATTACAAAAAGGTCTTGACATGATTGACTTCGCTTAGTAGAGTTTTTTGTTTTACATTTTTCGCCAAAGTCAATCTGAGATGACATTATACCCCAAAAAAAAAAATATATTTATATATATATATATATATATATATATATATATTAAATAAATAAAATTATATATAAAAAACGTTAAACAAAATACTCTTCTTCTTCTTCTTCTTTACAGAAACTGTATCTTCGTTACGGAAATAAAATTAAATAAAAAAAAGCCAAAAAAGGTAGAAGAAAAAAAAAAAAAAAAGGAGAAGAAAAGGAGAAGGAGAAAAAACAGTGTGACTTTTTTTGGGATTTTTTTTCTTCTTCTTTCTTTTTTGTTATTGCCGCCTTTTTTATAACAACCGGTTAATGTAATCTTTTCCTTTCACCTTTTTCATTTTAGATGCAACACTATGACATCATTATCATTATGATAATGATTATTATTATTATTTTTATAATGTGATAATGTCTGTCTGTTTATGTGTAGGCATAACAACAACAAACAAACAAACTAGGAAGAATTTCATATTTGGCTTGAGGATAAATCTCAAATATTCGCCAAACTTTTCAAATTATCGTCTTTTCTTCTTTTGATTAAAATGTTTCATTTCTTATCAATCACAATTTGGACAGATATTATAGATAACACATATAGTGTGTGGGTGTGTGTGCATGTGTGTGTGACGATTTAACTGGTAGACGACCGGAAGAACGGTCCAGCGAAAGAATAGGCATACGATTCAAAAGGCGGTTCTTATGGCGATTTGGGAGGCACTTCGACAGACAATTTAGAAAACGCTTCGCAAGACGATTCGTTAGACGATTCGGCAAATAGTTTGCAAGACTATACAACAGATGGCCCAATGGCCCAATGGCCCTATTGATGACTAGACAGACGCCCAGTCATACACCTAAATAGATGTCCAGACAGGCAGTTGGCCCCACAAATGACGCGATAGATGATCCTGTTAATGTCCCGACTGATGGCCCGATTATATGACTATACAACTTAACAACAATCATTCAAAAATTTAGATGCATGTAGTTTGAAGGGGTTCCCTTTTGTTTTTCTGTGTTGCAAACATTTTGATCTATGCCAACTTTTAGAATTTTGTTGTTGATGCTCAAAAAAGCAGATAACCGAATATTATTGTTATGCATTAATTTTAATTGATTTTTAATACTTTCATCTCGATTGTGTCGCTTGTATCCTGCTCTAATGTCTACAATGTTTTCGATGTCTTCGATATCTTTGATGTTGTTCGTTTCGATATAAAAATCACAAAAAAGTAAGAAAAATATAAAAAATTATAATAAGACAATATTCATTTTACATATTAGCAAGAAAATACCAAAAACAAAAAAAAATTATTGATGTATATGATAATTTAAAAAAAAAAATACAAATTGGCAAAAAAAAATGAGAAAAAAACAATTTGAAGAAAAAGAAAAAAGTCTAAATAAAATCTCACTGAAAAAGTCAATTTGAAATTTTATTGTGTTTGATTATTTCTCTCTCTTATTATTATCATTATTGCTAATGTTGTTTGATAATATTGTTATTGTTGTTATTGTTGTTATTTTTGTCGTTATTGTTGCTGTTAGTATTGCTGTTGCAATTGTTGTTATATTTTTGGTGAATTTTTTTTTTTTTTTTGCTTTTTAGTTTTTATTCCTAATTCTCTGCCTTGTCTTCTTGTTTCTCATCATCATCATCATTATCATTATCATTATCATTATCTTCTTCTTCTTCTTTGTCTTATACAATTTGTTATTCTTATACTGCTAATGATTTTTGGTTATTTTTTTTTATAACCATTTTCTTCTTCTTTGAAAACTATTTTATTGGCACAAGGCGTTGCGGTTACCAGCTCTTTAGATTCTTCAAAGTATTTTACCTTAATACAACAAATAAAAATATAACAATAACAATAAAAATAAAATATACAGAAAGAAGAACAAATATATATAACAGGAACGCACACTAGAACGAATCACAATAATTATCAAAATAAAGCCTTAAGTCCTTGTTAACAAGTTGAATATCTATACGCTTTACAAGCTATAATTTAAATTTTGTTCACCCCAAAAAAAGCAAAAAAAAAGCAAAAAAAAATAAGAACGAAAAAAGGAAAAACGTAAACAAAAACATTCCCTCTTAAATGGCTTAAATCAAATTTTTTTTCCGTTCATTTGAACGCTTCCACTTCCACTTTCCCATTTCCATTCACCATTCAATCTTAATACTTTGCTATTCATTGTTGATTATTGTTTTTATGAAATCCTTTTCTTAACGCCTACTTTTTACCGTTGTTGTTCTCAAGCATTTCTCACATTTTCTTCATTACATGACGAATTTCAAACACGATCTAAATCAAAATATTTATATAAATAACTTGGCTTTAATCAATTTTATAAAAATAACTAAATGAAATGCAATGATTTTGCCAGCTTTTAGCTTTTTTTTTTTAGAAATTTTAGCTTTTCCGATAATTTTCGTTACTACTTTTCGAGATTCTTAATTTTCATATTTTATCATTTCTAATGCCGATATAGAAAGTCAATTAGTTTAATGGCTAAGTAACGACAATTTATTTTATAAGGCCTAAAAAAATTTATGTCATAATATTTGTAAAAATATATGGCAAAATATCGGATCATTAATTGTATAAATTTCAAATCTCAACTTTAACGTCTTGAACTTCTTTCTCCAATCATCTTTAGATACATTAAAAACTGTTCTTTTTTAAAGCTTCTCATTCGCTTCTTCGCTGATAAGATTCCGTTCTTCGCTAGGGAGATTCACTTCTCCGCTGGCGAGATTTCATTCTTCGCTGACAAAATTCGTTTCATCGCTAGGAAATTTCACTTCTTTGTTGACTCGTTGGCTTCTTCGCTGGCACTCTGAATCACTCGTGTATCAGATAGCGAATATTTTCTTATTATAAACTGATCATACTTCTTTGTATGGGCATCCAATGAAATTGTGATACACATAAATAATATGCGGTTTTTACTACCGTATTGTACATTTAGATTGCGCATTTTAAGTTAACTGACCAAACCAATCAACCCACTAAATCACCAACCCACCAATCTACCAATCGGCAAAATCCACCAAATCATTAACCAAACCGGTAAATCGACCAACTAACAAAACAGCAGAGAACAGGGATGGCAAAATTATGACAATGGCAATTAAGCCATAACATTTTTGAATGTTTAAACGATAATTCAAAATATTCTGCTACATTAAGCTTTTTCTTAAATTGATCAGTCCCAATGAGTAGTACTTTATTGATTTAGTAGATAGATGCTTGAGGTTCAATAAATTGAAAATTGCAGTTGCAGTTCGAAGACCTAAATTTTTGGTCATTATTTGTACTAAATCCCAATAATGGCTAAGTATTATTCTCATAAATGGCTACTAGATTTTTGGAAAGATCTTTCATCAATCAACCCAAAGAAAAATGGAAACATATGAAGCTGGATCGAGTCAACCAGAAGCAAACTCTAACGAAGACTTTGTATAAATTTTTATATCGCACAGCGCTGAAATCAGACAATGAAATCATCAAAATTTCTTCCTATTTTCAAGGATTTTATTTCCCCCAAACGACTCTTTTTTGAAATATCTTCCACATATTTTAGGTTTTTTGATATTTTATTTTCATCTAAATTATTTTGAAGGTTCTTCTGCGTGCAGCCGTTTGTAAGAGAATTCAGAAAAATGGATTTAAAAATAGTTTTGCTATCTCTGGCTGAGCGTAAAAGCCCTTACCAAAGAAAATTTTAACAGTTTTAATAAAACGCTTAACTAACTGTTTTAAATTTGGCCACAAAATTATTACACAGAAAAATTAACACAAATAAAAATTTATATAGAAAAAATAAATATAGAATTTTACAAAAACAAAAAAACAAAAAAACAAAAACAAATTGATATGTAAAATAGCAACAACAATCACAATAATAATAAACAAAATGCAATAACAAAAACAATAAAATTATTTCTTTTTTACTTATTATTAATTTTTTCTCTGCTTAATTTTACCAGAAAACAGAAATTTTAACAGCCAAAAAACCAAAAAAAAAAAAAAAAAAAGGCCAAAGAGAAAAATTCAATGGTTGTTGTTTTTGTTTTTGTTGAGTTTGCGTTAGCCGCAGGTACAGGTATCAAACATTGTGTGTAGCTATGAGAGGCCTTTAAAAAACCAAAAAAAAAAAAAAAAAAGTGTTCACTTTAAGGGGATAAGAAAGAGGAGGCTCTTGTCGTTGCAGTGTACTCTACCGGATAATGCCATGCCGGACAGTGCAGTTGAAACGATTGCCTTGTAATGGCCTGATTTCAAGGTGTAGATAATGAGCGGCCATATGTATTAAACATAATGAGTTAAAATATATTTTGTATTCGCATCCAAGTAAAAGGCAAAATATGAGCAAATACGCTCATTTCATTCAAAGATTTGCAAATTTTTTAATGATCTTATAAAATCGACAAGTTATATAATCATCTGGGAAGTAATACCGATAACAATTGAGTGATTGATGTTTAACTTTATGTCCAACCATTTATTTACTTAATCTAGATATATATATCATCTCAAGAAATTTACTTGAAAACTTTCATAGGAAAAATTTTTTCCATAAAATTTATTAATTAAAATGAAGCAAATTGAATTTGAATTAAATCGGCTTGAAAAAATACGGCTAAACTTTAGATTCTCATTTAAAATGTGGAACAATGAAACATTATTATATTTCAAGTTTTAAGATTTCCGATTACCAATGAAAGCTTTACGATTGTTGTTTAATAACAAATTTCCGATGTACGATTTTCCAATTTTTAAATAGCATTTTGAGAACTTTTCTTTAATGGCTTAAACAATTAAGGCTTATAATAATTTTGTGAAATATCTATTTAAAGCTTTTATGATGTAAATTAAAAATCATTTTGGGGAATGTTCTGCATTCGAAAAAGTTGATCTCTAAAACACAAAAATCATCGAAATTTCTTAGTTATTTGATTTCATTGAATTTTTACTTTAACTTTACACTTTTTATTATTATTATTATTGCTGTTGTTAATGTTGTTACTGTTGTTGTTGTTATTATTATTATTATATTGTTTTATGATGTTTCGGTTTTTTTTTTGTGTTGTTTGTTGTTTGTTGTTTGTTGTTTGTTGTTGTTGTATATTTGTGTTGATATGTAAGTTATTGGCTGTTTACTCAAATGAACATGAATTTCTTGCTAAATAATGCCGTCAGCTATTGCACTTAAGATAGATGAATATTAATAACAATAGGATCACATATTTTTCTCTTTGATTTTTGACTTACAACTTTTTCTTTTTATCTGTTTTATTTTATTTTATTTTATTTTATTTTATTTTTGATATACCATTCAAAATATGAAAAAAATTCGGCATTATGTTGAAATGTTTGAATGTGAATATTTTGGTCATTTCATAAAAAATTATATAAAATAATAAGCATTAAAATTTTAGATAAAGCCTGCATATGGAAAATGATCCAAAAATTATACACACACACGGAGAAAATTAATTTTTATATTGGCAAGGCTGGCTAATCGTATCTGAATGTACGGAACGAGTTTCAGACGCATTTTATAAGTTTAATTAACAATTTCTGACACTTTATATATTTTTCTACTTATATTCATACATATATATATTTATGGTTTTAATTTTTCATTTTTTGTTAAATGTTTGTTTGTGGGTATTTGAAATATCACTTAAGCACAAAGTAATAATTTTGATCTAATTGTACCTAACCTTTATTACAGTTTATTCACGTCCATTAATGGGCAAAAATACAAGTACAAAATCAGCAAAAGAAATGGAAGAAGTAGAAGAAGAAGAAGTAATAGAAGAAGGAGAAAAAGCTTTAAAACAAGAAAGTATAGAGTGAGATAATTCCACCTTCGATTATTGTTACATATCTGTTTGTCGGTCTGTCGGTCTGTCGGTCTGTCGGTCTGTCTTAAATGATTGAAAAGATTATTTATGCTAGAAAATGAGTTCACTCACATACTTAAACATTTCCAGTTAATGGTTGATGAGAGGTCATAACCCAAAGCGAATCGATAGTGATGTATTGCAAATTATTAATGCCAATTATATTTTGCATATTTATCTGGACAAATATTTCACCACATTCATATATTGCATTATAAATTAAAAATAATAAATAATCAATAATAATAAGCTAACGTATCATTAAATTATTGCGAGACTTTATAAAAAAAGCAACACTTTTAGTTAATTTGCATAATTAATTGAAATCATAGATTTTAAATTTGGAAGGTAACATTTTTTATATGATTAGAAAATTAGTTGTCAATAAAGACATTTGCGGTTTAATGCCATAACAAATTCAATAATATATTTCATATTTTGTTGAAACTTTTGTCTTAAACTTTTCAAAAAATTCTAATTGAACTTTAATGTCTGAGTGCTGCTTTTTTGGCTTCGTAAATCTGTCCACAATGATTTGGCTGGACCCATGAGAACTATGCTTATAAAGAGAGCATAATATTCTAAGTAATTTATATGAGATGCCTTAAATAAATGCCACGTTGCATTATGATGGAATCAGTCAATTCAGAAATTCGTACAATAAATAATCGAAAAGTGATGCTAGAGAGGCCACAGGCCACATAATTTATGGTATTTTTGTCGCTAGTGGCAAAAATTTTAATTTAACTAAGCTATAAAATCTAATGAATCTTCAATCAAGCAAAGCCCAGCATTATAAGTAAATATTTAGCAGAAACTGATGTAAACGCAGAAAAAATTTCACAGAAGACCCAAAAATAAGCAAATGTCACACAATTTTGAATGGACTTTAATGATTTTGCCCACTGTACTTTCTTAAATGAAACTTTCAATGCGTGGTAAATGACTTTGCCAGAATCATTTTTTATAAACGAAAGTTAAACTATCAAGTGGACGTGATTGATTATATCAAATTTGAAATAGATTCTTTATGTTTGTTACAAATATTCAATTGAAATGTTTATGCTACAAATTCAATCTTTGGCTGAACGTAATGGCCCTTTTTTTATGGCCAACAACTTGTAAGTAATTAACAGCAAATGCTGCTAAATTGTCTATAAAACATCTGGCCGATTATTTAATGAACTTATAAGAAGTAAATTGAAACTTTTAATAAAAAGCCAACAATAACAATAACAATAACAATAAAATAATTGTTTGGAAAATAACGAAAAGTCAATAAGAATATTTCTCTATTTCGTTTTCTTTGTGCTTCATGTGGCAGCTCCTCTACTCAAATCAATTCATTTTTTTTTTTTTTGTTTTATTTTTGCTTTATTTTTGATGATGATGGAGGGCAGAAGTAGTAGGTACCTCTGTGATATTGCGGGCAATCTTTCGTTATGCCAGACGGTCACAATTGCTGGGCCATTGCATCTCAGGCTTAAGAAGCAAATTGAAACAATGAATTGGCCAATTGATCAATTGATTAATTGATTAACTGATTAACTGATTAACTGATTAATGAAGTTAGTTAATGTTATTTTTATTATTATACTCTGACTACAAATTTTTACTGAACTTAAATGCCAGAAAATGCCGTTTTCAGTTTCGTTTCAGTTTTGTTATTGTGATTTTTTTTTTTGGTTTTTTTTCTTATTTATTCTTATTTTTAATTTCTTTCCTTAAAATATCGTTAACATTGATTGGGCCATGTGATGCCCAATGCGATAACAAGAGAATTTTTATTTTAAGTTAAAAGCTGCTTTATTGCAGCTTCTCTCCATTTTTTTATTGCAGGCATTTGTACAATAATTTTTTTGTTGTTTTTTTACTTATATTTTAACTCATTTACCTCAAATAAAACCAAAAAAAAAAAAAAATTAAACCTAAAAAATTCAAACAAAATTTAATAATATTTAGGTAACGGTAAAAGTATGCTTTTTGAGAAACATTTTTTTTTCTGTTTTTTTTCTTTCTTGGCGAGCGATAATTCCTTTTCTGCAATCTTTTGTTTATTAAAAAAAAAAAAAAAAGTTAAAATATAAGAGAGAATAAAAATCGATCGATCTTAATAGATAAATAATATTACCCAAACTCACATAAAAAAAATTTTAAATTTTTAAATTTTTAAATAAAAACAAGTGTTACAAGTGATTGGTAATCGAGACTGAGATTCTCAAAAATTTTATCTAGATCATTTTACTTAATGTGAATATAAAACAATCCTTTTTATGGCGAAGGGAAGTCTCCAATAAAAAGAAGTATGAAAAAGGATTAAAAAGGACCTAATTTATAGCACTTATTTAGTATACCATAATAAGCAAGAACAACAACAAACATACATGAATTTAAAACAAACAACTTTTTTTTTCACTTATTTTAAATTTTTACTAAAAAAAAAATATTTTGTATGAAAAGCTGCCATTAAAATTGCCCGATTGTATTCACTTTTTTTTTAATGGTTTCCCTCTAAGCCAAGACAGGCAT
Organism: Melophagus ovinus; assembly: GCA_023089585.1. NCBI lineage: Eukaryota > Metazoa > Arthropoda > Insecta > Diptera > Hippoboscidae > Melophagus > Melophagus ovinus. The sequence goes on along the minus strand of JAKKIB010000176.1, from coordinate 10,091,682 downwards.
TTATATCAACAAAATCTCTCAACAAAATATCTCACGACAATTTAATAAATTATTTACATAGATAAACGGACAGACAAAGGGATTTTTAAATTTTAAAGCTTCAAATGAATCAGTAAGATTGAATCTGAATCATGAAATGAGCGTTATAATAAATTATGAATTTTTGTCAAGTCTTGCTGTCCAAACTTAAAATGCTAGTGGTTTAGAAAATGAATTCATCTAAACCAAGCTTGGCCCATATATTTTTCATGCCAAAGGGCAATAGTACTTATAGAAATTATACCTTTTTCTTTATAAGAAGAATATTTTTTGAAGAGGCCATCATGTGGAAAGTGACCATAAGCATGCTGCAATTTTAACTATTTTTAGTAGGGTTCATCCGGGAGTCCTAGGCTACCTATTTACTAAATTTCATTTAAATATCTCAAAAATTGCATATATATCCTGTAGCTTAATAAGATATGGAAGGACGGACAGACATGCTTAAATCATTTCAGTAAGTGATTCTGAGTCGATCTGTATAACTCAACATCTTCTAGGTGTTACAAACTTATAATTTTAACCTCTATTCATAAATGATGTGATATATAAAAAAAAGTCAATTTCTAAATTTCAGAAATTTCCTATTTTTTATAATTTTTTTTAATTTTTTCATATTTTCACACTTTTACAACCACGAAAGTTTCAATAAATTATTAACATTGGAGATTTCAACTTTAAAATACTTCTAGAAATTCTCTAGCAAAAATTAAAATAAAAACATATAAAATCTAGCATTTGATGTCAAGTTTAGTTTTTGTACTTCTTATCTCTTCATTCGGGCAAATTTTTTTAACAACATAACAATAACAATAACAATAACAATAACAATAACAATAACAATAACAATAACAATAACAATAACAATAACAATAACAATAACAACAATAACAATAACAATAACAATAACAATAACAATAACAATAACAATAACAATAACAATAACAATAACAATAACAATAACAATAACACAATAACAATAACAATAACAATAACAATAACAATAACAATAACAATAACACAATACAATAACAATAACAATAAACAATAACAATAACAATAACAATAACAATAAAAATAACAATCAACAATAACAATAACCAATAACAATAACAATAACAATAACAATAACAATAACAATAACAATAACAATACAACAATAACAATAACAATACAATAACAATAACAATAACAATAACAATAACTACATAACAATAACAATACACAATAACAATACAATAACAATAACAATAACAATAACAATAACAATAACAATAACAATAACAATAACAAAAATACAATAACAATAACAATAACAATAACAATAACAATAACAATAACAATAACAATAACAATAACAATAACTAATAACAATAACAATAACAATAATACAATAACAATAACAATAACAATAACAAAATAACAATAACAATAACAATAACAATAACAATACAATAACAATAACAATAACAATAACAATAACAATAACAATAACAATGGTAACAATGTTAACAATAACAATTCTAATTTAAACTACAACAACAAAAAGGTCCAATATATTAAGAAAAAATATTGCTCCATGATTTTTTTTGCCTCCTTTTTTGTTATGCCCATTTTAGCTATGAACAAAAAAATTAAAATAGACGCAGCCTTAAAGTAAAATTTCCAAGAAATATAAAAACAATACCAACTTTGGACAATTGATGAAGTACATTTTGAATAAGCATTTAATTTCAGTGCTATTTCTGAGGCATAAAAGTCACTTAAACTTTTGTTTAGTTCTTATAAAAATGTTGTAAATATATCGTGAAATAAGAAAAATTTTAGTTAGAGAAGAAATCCAAAACAACTAAAGTAACGCTTCATTTTGCATTTGGCATTAGAAATTTACCATATTAAAGCGCAAAATTATACAACTTCAAATTACTACCCTATCTAAAGTATCAAAAATAGCCTCATATACTAATTCTATGTAAATAAATTCGCACAGTCAAGTATTTTTCTTACTTTTACTTAATGACAATGAAATGATGATATTAATTATGTTGATATGCAAAATCGCGTAATTCGAATAACACATACATAGCCAAACTGAACATAACCAAAGCAGCCACACTTTCCAAGTAACAAAACTACATTACATAATGATATATTAGCATATAAACAATAAACAAATAAACAACGTACAAATAACAATAACAACACACATAATATAAATAAAATATCAACATAATATGTCAACAATGAACAACAACAATAACAAAAGCAAATTAAAAAAATAAAAAAGATAAAGCATTTATAAATAAAAAACCTATAAAAAGAATAACAATAACAATAACAAAATAACAATAACAATAACAATAACAATAACAATAACAATAACAATAACAAAAACAATAACAATAACAATAACAATAACAATAACAATACAATAACAATAACAATAACAATAACAATAACAATAACAATAACAATAACAATAACAATAACAATACAATAACATAACAATAACAATAACAATAACAATAACAATAACAATAACAATAACAATAACAATAACAATAACAATAACAATAAACAATACATAACAATAACAATAACAATAACAATAACATAAATAACAATAACAATAACAATAACAATAACAATAACAATAACAATAACAATAACAATAACAATAACAATAACAATAACAATAACAATAACAATAACAATAACAATAACAATAACAATAACAATAACAATAACAATAACAATAACAATAACAATAACAATAACAATAACAATAACAATAACAATAACAATAACAATAACAATAACAATACATAACAATAACAATAACAATAACAATAACAATAACAATAACAATAACAATAACAATAACAATAACAAAAACAATAACAATAACTCAATAACAATAACAATAACAATAACAAAAACAATAAAAATAACAATGGTAAAATGTTTAACAATAACAATTCTAATTTAAACTACAACAAAAAAAGGTCCATATAGTTAAGAGAAAAAAATATTGCTCCATGATTTTTTTTGCTCCTTTTTTTTGTATGCCCATTTTGCTACTGAACAAAAAAATTAAAATAGACGCAGCCTTAAAGTAAAAATTTTCCAAGAGAAATATAAAAAAAATTACCCAACTTTGGACAATTTAATTGGAAGTACATTTTGAATAAGCATTTAATTTCAGTGCCTTATTTCTGAGGCATAAAAGTCACTTAAACTTTTGTTTAGTTCTTATAAAAATTGTTTGTAAATATTATCGGTCATATGTTTTAACCATCGCGCACTATGAAGAAATTTTTATACGCAACGAAATTTAGTTAAAACTTTGGTTACTAGTTTAAGGCTCATTTAAGGCCATGACAGCAACTCAAACTTGTAGTTAACTAAAAGGAATCATGTTCTAACTTGAATTGTTCCAATAAGAAATTTAATTTTTATAAAGTGGAAGGCCAATTTTAAAAGTAAATAATTGGGCTTCACATTTTTTCATATTAAAACACATTTTACTATGGATATTTTGCAAAAAAGTTTTGCAAAAAAAATCGCAACCTTGGTGAATTTTCATTTTTACTCTATTTGTACAACGGCTAAAATGTTGATTGAGTTCTTTTAGTCAATCAACAAGATGTTAATTTGTGCTGGAATTAAGGCATTAATACATATTTAGAATTTGTGTATATGTTCGTCTTTGACTAATTACAGATTTTTGTAATGTATGAAATTAAGAAGAAATTTTAGTTAGAGAAGAAAATTCCAGAAGACAATCTAAAAGTAACGCTTTTGGCATTTTGCATTTGGGGCATTTTAGAAATTTTAGCCATATATTAAAGCCGCTAAAATTATACAACTTCAAATTATCTACCCCTATCTTAAAGTATCAAAAATAGCTCTCATATCTGAATGGTTTCGTATGGTGGTTAAATAAGATTTCGCCACAGTCAAGTTTGTTTTCTTACTTGTTATTAATGACAATGATAATGATGATATTAATTATGTTGATATGGCAAAATCGCGTATTCGAAGTAAGCGACAATCAGCCAAATCGTGGACCATAAGCCAAAGCAGCCACACTTTGGCCATAACGTACAAAACTACTTTACATACAATTTGATATATTGCATATAAACAATAATGACAAATAAACAACGGTACAAATAACAATAACAACAACACATATGATATTAGAATTTTAAAAGATTCAACAATAGTTGTTTAGGTTTTGGTATGTTGTGGCAGCAGAGAACCAACAATCAATAACCAAAAGCAAATGTAAAAAAAAAGAAAAAGAGTGGAAAGCATTTTGTATAAATCAAAAAACCTATAAAAGAGAATAATATAAAATAATAACAACAGTAAAAGCAACAATAATAAAAACAGCAACAACAACAACAACAACAACAATAACAACAAAAGCAATAGGAATAGCAATAACAACACCAATTATTAAAATAACAATAATGGCCAAAAGTTGACCATAAAGCTTGGAGTGTAAACGGTAGACAGTAAACCGTGAGCTATACCCCGTAGACTATAAACTAAGAACTAGAAACTGTGAGTCAAAAACCGTAGAGAATAAAGCGTAGACCATAAACCATGTACTGGAAATCGTGGGCCATGAACCGTGAAATGGAAACGCTAGACCATAAACCGTGGACGTAAACAGTAGACCATAAATCATGGATCTAAAATCGTGGACCTTAAACCATGGACATTAAACCATGTGCAGTAAGCTGTAGAAAATAAACTGTGGACACTGGACCCATTTTGTAACTTCTTTTACTTCTTCTTTTTGCAGTTAAAAGTTTTAATTTGATATTAAAATATTTATGGCCACGCCTACGCCATGTCAATTTATTCACATGGATCCATAAAAATTTTGATTCATTTATTATGCAATTAATTTGTTATTGAAGTTTCAAAAATCTGATTTTCAATAAGATTCTCTATAATTGCTAAGAAATCTAAAGCTAAATCTGGCCATTAGTTCGAATTCATGCTTATTCAATGTGAAGATGCTCTCTAAATGATTTAGATAATTTTTTAAATTCATATCTTTGTTTCAAATTCATCGAAGACCATTTCTGAAATAAATGATTTGTGATTTTTAGTTTCGAAACTAACGAATTCCAATGACATTCATTCGAATTTTAGTGGAAAATTTTTTGTAGCAAAATGCAAAATTCAAAATTCAAAATCGCTTTAATAAAGTATCGACATAATCAATGTTAACTGAAAAAAATCGTTAAAAAATTAATATAAAAATTACTAAACTAAAAAACCAAAAAAAAAAAAAACTAATAATAAAAATTTCTGTATGGCGGAGAGCAAAAAATTAAAAGAATACAAGTAAAAAAAAAAACAACTCAGAAATGATGAAAATCTAACGACAACAATAGCAACATCTATAACTTTAATAATATTAAGAAAAACAAATTGCAAAAAAACTGAAATATAATGAAAAATAATAATAGGAAAAAAAAAGAAGAAAAAGAAGAGGAAGGCAGAAAAATTAAAGAAACGACTACAAATGTTGCTTATTAATGATGTTCATTGTCAAGGTTTATGTGATGGCCATGGCGACAACCTCTTCCAAATACACATATAGATACACATGTACCCGTATATGCCTTCTCTATATCTATATATATCTATCTCCTTTTTTTTTTCTCTCTATCTTTTTTCATGCTCTTTCTATTGCTATCAAATATTCTTAATCTATTTAGTTAACGTTTAGTTTTGAAGATACACTTTTACATATACACTCAATGCAATGTGTATGTGTATGTGTGTACGTATGTATGTATAAGTATCTCTATGTATATATGAAAACTTAAATTTCCCATTGCAGTTTTTTGCACAATGCATGCGTTGGCGTCAAACGCCCAGCAATAGCCAACCAACCAACGAACCAACCAAACAACCAACCAGTTAAGCAGTTAAACAATTAAGCAATCAGCCAGATAAGCAGTCAATAAGTCAGCTAGATAGTCAGTCAATTGGTGCATTTTAGACATCGAGCCATTGCAGCAAATTCACATATGAAATATATATTTTTTCGAGGGAGTCTATTCTTTTATTTATATGAGACGCTGATAAAACATATAAAAACAGAAAAAAATGGAGAAAAAATTACCCACCCCCCCCTCCCCCCGCCCAAACAAAAAACCAAAAAAAAAGAAAAGAAGAAGAAGAAGAAGGGGAGACTTTTTATACGGATATGGCAGAGTAAGTCCATTAATATTTAGTTTCCGCCCGCTGAGTTTGACACAGCAAGCATTCTTTTTCATAAAGAAAATACACATACACACAAACAAACAAATACATACATACATAGATATATTTGTCTTAAATTGTTTACAGTCAATTTTTCTAAACAGATATTTTACTCGCACTGAACTTGTCTACCTCTTGAATCACTCCCCCCTTCTTTCTATTACCTTTTTTCATTCTGCCACTTTCGGCCAACTAAGAAACACACTTAACACGCACTTGTATATTTACATATATATATATATATATATATATATGTTTATATATATTGATCAGAAAGTTGTGAATTTGTTTATGTCATTGATTGTGATCGCCCATGTATCGACATGAAATTACAAATAATCGTTAAGCAATCAGGCAGATAGATGAGAGTGTAAAATTGTTACGGTAACATAAGGCCATAATATTCATATACGCATATGTATATATATATACACACACATATACATATATAAACACACACATACATACATACACTTATAGGAATATGCAGATAATGGGCCACAAATTCTTTATTATTGCAAATGATGTTACGACGAAGAAATGTAAGAAAAAGGAAAAGAAAAACAGAAAAAAAAAATGGAAAAATTGAAAAAATTGAAAAAATTGGAAAAATTGGAAAAATTGGAAAAAAGCGAAATCGGCAAAATAAATGAACAATTTATATATGAAATGCGTTCAATCAGTTTTTGAAGTGGAATAAAATGATGCCGCTTCAACTAATTATTCCTTAAACATAAACCTTGCGTTAACGAAAGTTATTTTTTTTTACACTTTACAAATAAATCAATAATGAAGAAAAAAGTTTATTCAAAAACAAAAACGTATCGTTAGAAAGAACTCAATAAAAATGTGTGCCACTCTAAATTGAATTAGAGCATTAAAAAATTATATTATATAAGCTCTTATAGAAGTCCTTATAGAAGCCCTACAAAAAAAATTTACCCAACTTTGGACAATTTGATTGGAAGTACATTTTGAATAAGCATTTAATTTCAGTGCCTTATTTCTGAGGCATAAAAGTCACCTAAACTTTTGTTTAGTTCTTATAAAAATTGTTTGTAAATATTATCGGTCATATGTTTTAACCATAATTTGATCGCGCACTATGAAGAAATTTTTATACGCAACGAAATTTAGTTAAAACTTTGGTTACTAGTTTAAGGCTCATTTAAGGCCCCATGACAGCAACTCAAATCGTTTTGTAGTTAACTAAAAGGAATCCTGTTCTAACTTGAATTGTTCCAATAAGAAATTTAATTTTTATAAAGTGGGAGGCGATTTTAAAAAGTAAATTAATTGGGCTTCACATTTTCTTCATATTAAAAACAATTTTACTATGGATCATTTTGCAAAAAAGTTTTGCCAAAAAACACTCGCAACTTGGTTGGTTTTCATTTTTCTCTATTTTGTACAACGGTCCTAAAAATGTTGGTTGAGTTTGTTTTCAGCTCAATCAACAAGATAGTTCTATTTGTGCTGGAATTAAGGCCATCTAATACCATGATTTAGATATTTGTTGTAAATAATGTTCGTCCCTTTGAGCTAACTTACAAGATTTTTGTAATGTAAAATTGAGAAGAAATTTTAGTTAGAGAAGAAAATTCCAGAAGACAATCTAAAAGTAACGCTTTTGACATTTTCCATTTGGGGCATTTTAGAAATTTTAGCCATATATTAAAGCCGGTAAAATTATACAATTTCATATTATCTGCCTCTATCTTAAAGTATCAAAAATAGCTTGAAGAAGCTTTTATAGAAGCGTTTATAGAAGTCCTAATAGAAACCCCAATAGAAACCCTTGAAGATGCCCTTGAAGAAGCCCTCGAAAAAGCTTTTATAGAAGCGTTTGGAGGAGCCCTTTGTAGAAGGCTTTATAAAAGACTTTATAGAAATTCTACTAGAAGCCTTTATAGTAGCCCATAATTATACAAATTAATAACAACTTCCCATTTTGTATTAAAAAGATCCTACAAATCTCTTTGCAATTATTTGGGCAGAATAGCCTTTCATATTGTTGAAAGGCCTCTTCTTCTATTAAACTAAACTGAACTTAATGAATGAATTGAAATTTCACTGAGAATATAATCAAAAATTGAAATTATAATTGAAGGCATTAAATCGAATGTTTGAATTTCTATTATTTATTTATGGCTTAAAACTTAAGAAGCATGGCAAAATTTTTTTTTTCTTTTTATTAGTTTCCTGCATTTTAGAAGTATTTTAAAACGTTTAATTCTTTTTAACATTTTAAACATTTAGTGTTTTGTCTATAATTTCAGTAATTTATCAAAGTTAAGGTAGCAGCAAATTGCAATTAAATTAGTTATTTTCTTTGTGTCTTTTGTTTTCTTCATTTTTCATAATTATTTCTTACTTATTTATTTGAATGGCTAAAGGTAATTAAGGAAATTTTTAAAAAAAATGCATTAAATTGTCGAATATACATTTAAATGATGTTCTGAATGACTTTAAGTTTTACAAAATCTATGAATTTTAATCGATTTTGTTTTTAAAAATGATAATGTATAATTTAATCATTAAGGTAAAAAATAATTAATTACAATGTTAGACATGTATGAAATATCTTACATTCATAGACAGACAATAGTTGAATGGTTGTGCATTTGGTTCTTTTAAAAAAGTTCATTAATGAAAAATTACATTTTATTAATCGATCGATCATTGTAATAATAATTTGTTATTTTTTTTTTAAATGGCCACAATTACACAGACATTTGTATTCTATTATAATAAATATAAATGGCATAAATAAAATACTAGCTAATTATTAGAAATCAAATAAAATTGAAAAAAAAAAAAATTCAAATTCTAGAAAAATTTTGCTTCTCTTTCTATTTCTGTTGAAGACAGGACTTGAACACTTGAAAAACTACAAAAAATTAGATAATATTAAATATAGCAAATAGAAAGTAACAATAACAATAAAAAATTCATTGATAAAATATAGAAATTTAAAGTATATAAATGAAATTTTTTATTGTCGTTTAATGTTGCCTGCTGAATATTATAAAAAAAATCAGCGATATGAGAACTAAAAAAATAAAAGAATAGAAAAAAATAAAAATAATTTGTAATAAGTCAAAATGGCTTATTAAATACCTTACACTGAAATTTTATAAAAAAAAAAAAAAAAAAAAAACCGAGAATTGTTGGTTTTTAGAAAAATTAATCATGCTAAGGGCCGATCTTAACCAAAATTACTTTCAGATGTTAGTGGACCAAGATACGCCTAGCTACTAAATTTTATTCAAATAGCTCTCAAATTGCGCTCTCTACTTTAATAACAAATTTACATGGATAAACCGGCAATCAGACGGACAGATGGACAAGCAGAAAAATCTATTAGAAAACTTTTCTGGATGTTACAAACATTTGAGCAAATTTATCATAGCCCTCTATCCCCAAGTTTTGTAGAGCACAATAAAAAATTTGTTATATTTTTTTTTGTAGGAGTAAAACTCTATGAATCACTTTAATTCAAATTTCCTAAACAATCTAACTCTATCAAAATTACGTTTTCTCTTTTTTTTTTTTTGGCAAATTTTCATTACAAATCAATCTACAATTTTAAGTAATTTTGATCAATTTTTCGCTTTTTCTAAATCAGACGTTTTGGTGGGGCATGATCGTAAAAATAATTTAAGATCCTTTATAAGTGATGAACGTCCAAACATTAAGTCTTTGGCGAAAATTTCTTCAAATTATCTCAGAAATTTCGTGTCTTGCTAACGCAATTACAGATTGATAGATTTACATCAATTTTAAAAGTGATTGTGTATCGATCGATTTTTTTAAAAACCATGTTTTTGTTTTAAAGCAGCATAAACTTCTTGTAGTCAACACGATAAGTGCCATTGGATAAAATGCCCCATAAATGAAGAATAAAATTAAGTATAAAACAAAGCTCATTAGAGTTTTAAGTGGCATCTGTGTAAATGTTTAAAACAACAACAACAACAACAACAACAACACAACATTTACGATTTGAATTTACTATATTTCCATACAAAAATTAAAACGTTCGTAGGTTGGTTGAGGCCGTTCATTTAAACTACTTCGCCCCGTATGAGCAACAACTCAAAGAATTGAAATATATAAATTTTTAGTAAAAAAAAACAAGAGCCAATCTAGTTTCATCTAGCCATACAGAATTCATTAGACAACTATTTAGTAGATCAAATTTGGTAAAAGTTATCCATTTTCAAACGTTTGGTTACTACAAAAAACTGCAGAAAAAGTCTTTAAAGTTAAATTTACATTTATACAAGAAATTTTTAATAAATATTTCAAAAATTGGGCATTTATACCTGAGTAATAAGAAGTAAAAACTTTATGGTCCATCATAGTAGACTTTTAAAAAATCTTACATCACTTTGCCTATTATAATTAAAAAATCTTATAAGAGAATTAGAAGACAATAAATTATTTGAAAAGTTCATTGTATGAGAGGAGTTTCAAAAAATTGATCGATCTGGTTGAAATCTGGTATACGAATTTCCGATATTATAATATTAAATCGTGCCATTTTTCGCTGAAATTTATTCAAAATTATAACTTTTCTTCATATAATAATTTTTTTGCGAAAAAGCGCGTTATATGGAGAAAGGTCGCAAATATGCACCGATTTTAACCAAATTTGGTATACTCGATTTTTTTGTTAAAGTACAATAAGATATTCTATTTACCTTAAAATATATTCAAAATTGAGACTTCTTTTTTTAAGAAAAGCCTCATCTGGAAAATGAGTCTAAAAATGTGACCATTGTAAACATTTTTCAAAAGGCTCATCTCTAACCCACCAGCCGGTAAAATATTTCATCTATTGGATTTCTTTAATATGTCTCAAAAATTACAATCTCTACTTTGTTAAAAACTGGATAGACGGACAGGCGAACAGTTAAGCTTAAATCGCTTCAAAAAAAAAAAAACGCGATTCTAAGTCGATGGGATATTACAAACATTTGCACAAACATCAAATATTCTAAGAGTATACTATAAGTGATTTCAACCGATATTGGAAATATGGCAAATAAAGGAGGGCGAAAGCTTCGATGACCTTAAATCGATACAGCTAAAAATTTCGAGTCCATCACTAAAAAAAAATGGTTAACATGTCTGACTGAAAGTGTTTTATTTATTATCTAAATTTAAGGCTTAAGAGTTAAGAAGATCATATGTATGAATGGAATAATAAGACAGCGATTTGTTTGAAAGGTTGGCGGATGGCAGCTCTAAAGTGTATTAAATTATTAAAAGATATATTTACAAAAATAACTACTTCTTTTAAACTTGACAACTTCTTACTTCTTACAAATGGAATAAAAAAATTTAATATGAATTTATTATGTTTGCAACGAAATGATACAACATTAAAATGGATATCTTTTATTATAATAGATGAACTTCTTCCAACACGAAATGTATATAAAATCTAAAATGTTATCTTTGAAATTGTTTATCATCCAGCAAAAAATCGCGCACATTCAAGATTTCACTAAATTTATTCAATCAAATTACAAAGCAAATAGTTAAAAGAGAGTCATATGAAAAAGGCTTAAACCTAAAATGAAAATTAAGAAAAAGAAGAACCTTTTGTTTTTTTTTTCAAATTTTCCATAAAATTTTTTATGCAATTTATTTGAGTGATTTAGATTTTTTTTTTTTTTTTTGGAATTTATTATTTTACTTTTAAATAATTGATAAATCTTTTAGGTGAATTAATAATGAATTTAAAGAACTTTGGTAAAAATTTTTCATATGATTCCATTTTTACAAAACATCTAAAGAAAACTTCTCTCATCATATCAAATAAAAAATGTAATGACAAAATAAATTATTGTCTGAACATATCGCAATATTTCGTATAACTTTTAAGAATTCATTAATCGCTTTATGGGAGAGTTGATTTTATGATATAAACGTCCACTTATTTCATTTATAATGTTTATATGAAGTGAAGCGATAAACTAAAACTACAAAATAGAAAATATATAATGATGATAATGATGATAATGATGCCAAGAATGATAATAATGATGTTAATAATGATGAAGATGAAGAGATAGATTTTCATGCTGTTAGTGAAATAGAGAACACGGAAATTGTAAAAGAGTTCAAAAGAAAAGTGCTATAAGAAAAATAAGAAAAGAGAAAAAGGGCAAGAAAATTCAACGTCACTGAAAGAAACTTAATGGAAGTGAATGCATTAAAATGGTTAATTGAAATTGGAACATGAAATGACGTATAAAACACTTAAATTAAATAAGAATGCAATAATAACAATAATAATAATAACAACAATATAATATGTAGAAGTATGCAAGTTGAATATGACTATTTATTTGTTGCCATGAAGCTTTAACCCAAAAAAAAAAGTAGCAAATAAGAAGCAAATGATGAGGCTATATGATGATGAAATGATCATAATAATAATGAATATGATTATAATGATGATGATTATGAATATGATGATAATGATAAAGAAGTAGTCAAACGACAAGATTAGAAGAATTAATGTTAGAACAAATAAGAAGCCATAATATAGGCAATAATAAGCAGTTCGTATAGTTATCTTTGTGAATAGTTAGATATATAATTACTTTATTTGTATGTTTTGTGCATGTAATTTATATATATCTTCATAAATTAAAAGTAAAACTTTACAAAGGAATTTCAGCAAGTAAATGTTGAATGAAGAAATCGATGATGCAATAATGATGAGAAAATTGATCATAATAATAATGAATATGTTATAATGTAAGTGATGATTATGAATATGATGATATGATAAATGAGTGTCAACATTATCATAGATCTATAAGAAATTAAATGTTAGAATAAATTAATAGAGCACATAATATGTCAATAAATTTAGAAATGCACTTCTGTAATAGTATGCTTTATGGTGAATGTTTATAAAGATTTTGAATTTATTTATTGCGTAAATAAATTATATATAATTATGTATATATTTTTATAAATATAATAAATTAGTATGAGATTTTTGCAAAAACATTCTTGTAAAATAATTATGAACAAACTCGTTTTTAAAGTTATTTAAAAAGATTATAAATGAAAATATTTTCAGATGGACGATTTGTAAAAATTTTGTAAAATAGAAAAAATTTTAATAGAGAATTTAATTGTAAAGCATTTTATAAGATTGTAGAGATTTTAGTTTGAAAAATTTTTTGTAAAAGATTTTGAAAGATTTGAAGATTTGATTAGTAGATTTAAATTTAAAGATTTTTAAAAGATTTATAAAGTAAGATTTTAAGATTTTAGAGTTTTGTAAAAATTTGTAGGAGATTTTGTAGAAGATTTTTAGAGATTTTGAGAAGATTTTGTAGAGTTTTTAGAGATTTGAAAAGATTTTGTAAAGATTTTGAGAGATTTGTAGAAATTTGTAGGAGATTTTGTAAAATTTTAGGAGATTTGTAGAAGATTTTGTAGAGATTTTGATAAGATTTGAAGATTTTGTAAAGATTTGTAGGAGATTTTGTAGGAGATTTTGTAAAGATTTGTAAAAGATTTTGAAGATTGAGAGCTTTGTAGGAAACTTTGTAGGAGATTTTGTAAAAGATTTTGTAGGAGATTTGTAGAAACTGTATTTTTGTACAAGATTTTTAAGAGATTTTAGGAAGATTTTGTAGAGATTTTGTAGGAGATTTTGTAGGAGATTTTGTAAAAGATTTTGTAAAAGATTTTGTAGGAGACTTTGTAGGAAACTTTGTAGGAGATTTTGTAAAATATTTTCTAGGAGATTTTGTAGAAGATTTTGTAGAAGATTTTGTAGAAGATTTTATAGGAGATTTTGTAGAAGATTTTGTAGGAGATTTTGTAGGAGATTTTGTAAAAGATTTTGTAAAAGATTTTGCAGGAGACTTTGTAGGAAACTTTGTAGGAGATTTTGTAAAAGATTTTGTAGGAGACTTTGTAGAAAACTTTGTATCAGATTTTGTACAAGATTTTGTAAAAGAATTTGTAGGAGATTTTGTAGGAGATTTTGTAAAAGATTTTTAAAGAATTTTGAAAAGATTTGTAAAGATTTTGTAGGAGATTTTGTAGAAATTTTGTAGGAGATTTTGTAAAATTTTCAGTAAGATTTTGTAGAAGATTTTGTTGTAGAAGAGATTTTGTAGAAGATTTTATAGGAGATTTTGTAGAAGATTTTGTAGGAGATTTTGTAGGAGATTTTGTAAAAGATTTTTTAAAAGATTTTGTAGGAGACTTTGTAGGAAATTTTGTAGGAGATTTTGTAAAAGATTTTGTAGGAGATTTTGTAGGAGATTTTGTAAATTTTGTACAAGATTTTGTAAAAGATTTTGTAGGAGATTTTGTAGGAGATTTTGTAAAGATTTTATAGGAGATTTTGTAAAAGATTTTGTAAAAGATTTTGTAGGAGACTTTGTAGGAAACTTTGTAAGGAGAATTTTGTAAATTTGTAAGATTTTTTTAGGGAGATTTTGTAGGAGATTTTGTAGAAGATTTTGCAGAAGATTTTTGCAGGAAATTTTGTAGAGAATTTTGTACGAACTTTTTGCAGGAGATTTTGTAGGAAATTTTGAAGGATATTTTTGCGGGAGATTTTTGAAGAATATTTTGCGGGAGATTTTTAGGGGAGTTTTTGAGGGAGAGTTTTGCAGAAATTTTTAAAGGAGATTTTTGAAATAGATTTTTGAAATAGATTTTGAAAGAGATTTCTAACGAAGATTTTGAAAGAGATTTTTAAAGATTTTTATTGGCATGTGCGCTGAAATAACAATTCGCATATTAGAAATTTCCTCTCTTTTAAAGATAACAGTAGAAATTCTATGGAAATTTGCAAAATTTATGCTTAAAATAATTTACATATAATTTACTTAATTACAACAAATAAACGCATATTGCAAATAATTTAAAATTATCATTTAATATTTTAAAATTTTGTCTTTTTAAAAATTCATTTCCTTAGAAATTATTTAATGGCATAATAAGCAGTTTATTAGAAATTGGTAAATTGAATTAAATTTGCACAATTTTCCACTTTTTCATCTTTTGTTATACACTTGTAAATGGTCCCATTACAAAAATACTTGACAAAACTGTTGTATTTCAGCAAAAAACAAAGAAACATAGAAAAAAAAAAGCAAAAATCAACAACTAAAAGGATATAAAAATAATAACAAAAGAAAATTGATGAAAATTCTAAGATGGCATTTATTATGTTAAGGTCTGAATCATCACATGTGCCCTAAATGCACCTTATACCTCTTATGGCCCTTAAACCCGATACGGCTCGTGTGCCACCATAATAAAATTGTATTTAAGTTCAAAAGTTTGTATTTACGTTTGGTAGAAATATAAATGAATACATTGCTTGAAGAAAAAAAATTAAAAGATTTGCTCTACGTCAACCCGTTTTCTCTTTCTTTTTTTTAATACCTTACAACACTTTTGGTATTACGCATTCGTGGTTATGTATGTAACAATCAAAAGTTTTTCAATTAGATCTACTTTACCCTGATCGATTTAGAATTCCACTTCAAAACGATTAAGTTTGTCCGTCTGTCTGTCTGTCAAAATAACTGGCGCAATTTTAGAGCTATTTGAATAAAATTTTATGTGTAGACGTATCTTGACCCAAAGATGCCCAAGAATATTATTATTGGGACCCAGGCCCATACAACAACTGTTTTTGTAAAAAGTTTTTATATGGAAAAATTAACAGTTCTGGATATTCCTTTCTAAAAATGTGTTGTAGGGTGTTTAAGGAATCGACAACAATATACTTGTTTTATTTTTATTGTTGTAATTTTATATGATCATTATAACAAAATGAAATGAAAAGGAAACAATGGTCAATGGTTGGGAAACAGGCTCATGTATGAGCCTGTTGAGGGGCAACGAGAATCGAGCATCAGACATGAGACATTTAGCATAGAGCATAGAGCATGTAGCATGGAGCATAAAACGTTAAGCATTAAGCATATGCATACGTAACGCATATGCCTTTTTGATATACAGTTAATTAGTTAGAGGAGTCCGTTAGTCAGCCCTTTAGTCAACATGTGGAATATGTAATTGTTGACTTGGGCCAAGAAAAAGTGATGGCAATGGCAACATCAACATCAACATCAATGTTAACGTTAACAGCAACAGCAACAGCACAGCAACAGCAACAGCATTAGCAATGCCAATGGTAACGCATGCAGAATAATATCAAAAGAATTTCAAGGCAGCCAAGGAAAATGAAAATGAACATGAAAAAAAAAATGTGTAAAAGTAAAGGAAGAAAAAATAACTAAAAGTAAAATTTTCTACTCGAATTTGGTTGAATGTTAAACTCTCTTACCATTCACTAATCATTTGGATATTTTTTATATAGAATGGGCGTGCCTCCACATCCAATGTGATTCTTTCAATATTTTAATAAGTTTAAAAAAAAAAATCCTTAACTTTATGAGTAAAAACTAAAAATTAAAATGTTAAAAATATGTTGTCCTAGCAATAAGGACACTTTCAAATTAAGGCTCTTTGGAATAGTCATAAATTAATGATTTTTGGTTGATCATACAAAAATTATTCCATCAATAAAAATTTAATGTAAATAAAAATTGAAAATTATGAAATTTTAATGGAATTGTTGGCCAGGGCTTTGAATAAATCTTGCCCATTTTTAAGAATGATTTACACGCTAAAATATCTACTTTTTATTTTCAATTTAACTAAATTTAGATGCATTTATTGAACAGTTTTAAAAAAAATTAAAAATTTCATAAAGTTTTTATGATTGCTAAAGGAATCTCTACTTAGATTATGTTAGCTATTACGTTTTATTTAATAAAATAATTTTATATATAAAAATATAGATATGGATAGTTATACAGAAGCTATTAGGACGTCTACTTTAGCTGTCGACTAGGTAAAGGTAATTGCTCGATAAGATAAAGATCAAACAATGCAAGACAGGGCAAGACAATCTGGCTACATTGCCAGAAAATAATGCAATAATAAATGATAATGTGTAACAACATCAAAGGCATATATAAAAAAAATGCTAACAAATAGTGTGTGTATGTCAGTCATGCATACAACGTTACAACGTTACACCGTTACAACGTCACAACGTCAGAACGTCATAATGTGCATGTACAACCAGTTGATATGAAATGAGTCAAATGATCAGAGAACAGCAACTTTGCATTTATGAATTATTATAAATATCATAATCATCATAATCATCATAATCATCATAATCATAATTGTAATTATTGGCTTAAGCAAGAAGCAGCAATATCACTTTAGTTTGTAGCAATTCTTATTTTCCATTTTATTATTTTTATTATTCTTATTCTTATTCGATTCGATATTTAAATTAACAAAAAGGCGGAAGTGATGTTTTCTATGCTCACTCATTCTCACTATATTACATTACTTGTAATATGCAGTATAATAAACTTTAGGAAGATATTTATAACATACAGAAAATGTTAAGATAGATTTAGCTTTTATTATACCAAACGACTTAGTAGTATTTATAAGAAGCAATAATGGCCATGCCAATAGCATACTTAGTCTACGTCATCATCGTTAACTGCTTCTTCAGTACTAATAATGTGAAGCGGATGTTGGCAAAGGCTGGGTATACGATGGCATAGATGAAAGTTGTAACATACTTTTTGAAACGATTTAATCATGTATGTACATCTGTCCATCATTCATCAAGTTATAAAACACAATTTTTAAGATATTTTTATAGGAATTCGAATCATGTTCGCTATCACGCCCTATATGATGCATTTCTTAAAAACAATAAACTCACTAAATGGAAATAAAATAGCGATTTTGAATCTGATTTAACGAGAATTGGCATTTTCTTCTATATTTCAACACAATAAAAAGCGTGTGCCAAATGCGGTCCAGACTAATAAAATTTTTGGTTCCTCTTTCATGCAATGAGCCTTCACAACTAATTGAACATTTTTTTCTTATTTTTTATTTTAATTTTTTATTTTCCATTATTATTGTTATTGGCTTGTAAATTAGATTGCAAAGTGAGTGAAGATTACGCGCATCTATTTATTTACATGACCATAAATTAGGAAATGGCCAATCAATTACTCGTCATGAGAATGTAAAGAAAGAAACGTTTTAAAAATAAGAAACGATATTTATAACTTTTGTTGGAAAATCCTTTTAAGATTTGTATGAAGCCAGTCAGTGCATCTAAAATAATGCTTTCTGCTGGTAACTGGCCCATTTGAAAGATGTTTTGACCGAATTATCCATAGAAATGCGCTTTTTACATAATAAGTTTCCAACGTTTCCTTTTAATTCAAATGATTAAAAGGACCAAATTTGATGGTTATTTTATTGATGGTTATTAAATTAAGAACTTACTTAAGGCAATTCGAAAGAAATTTTACGAAGAATGTATGTGTGTAGATTTTATATAATAAATTTCCGGCGTATATACGTAAAATGAACTATCCAGGTTTAAATAAGTGCCCTTAGTTATGAGAAAAAAAAATATATTCTTAGTAAGATATTTACAAAGAACACCAAACACACTTATGAAGGTTCAAGTAATTTTGGTTGTAGTAGAGCAAACTTTTAGGGCCGCTTTAACATCAGGGGCACATTGGCCTCCAAAACTTAAAGATTTTGATTGAGAAATGAAAGATGCGATTACCAAGAGAAATTTTATGTTTAAAATTTTATTTAAAAAAAAAAATTTATATGGAGCCAGGTACCGCATCCAAAATAATGCTTTTGGCTGGTAACTGGACAATTAGAAAGACGTTTAGACCAAATTATCCATGTAAATACATTTAGATATAATCACTTTCCGGCGTACGTATTTAGATAATAAAAAGGACGAAGTTTTAAGAATATTTTCTTTTAATAGCATGATGAAGGGCAAACGATGTCATTGGGTGATACTGAAATACGTAGCCGATGATTCGTGCGAAGAACTTTTGTAAATGATTCGATAAAGAAATAAAAGTTGTTATACTATTGGACCACAAACGCCAATTAATTGGGCACAAATTATGAAATTAAAGAAGGAACATAAAAAGAAGGTTTTAACCGAATTAGCCATTTGAATACAAGTATATAGTAAGTTTTCAAATGATTAAAAGGACATTAAACTCACCCATTGACAATCCAATAATTTTGTGTTAGAGCAAGCTTTTGGAGATAGGGGCACATTATACCCCCAAACTTAAATGTGTCCATAGAGAAATGAAAGATGCGATTACCAAGAGAAGTTTTGTATATAAATTAAAAAAAAAAATAATATTTGGATGAAGCCAATAAAGCATCTAATTTAATGTTGTCTGCAGGTAATTGATCCATAAAAAGTATATTTTGACCATGTCAAATATAACAAGTTTCCGACGTACGTATTCGAATAATTAAAAGGACTAAATTTTAAGGATTTTTTCCTCGAATGACATGATGATGATATGATGTAGTTCCATTGGGTGAATCTGAAACATGTGATACTGACATATTCGAAGCGCTTTTATAAATGATTAGACAAAGAAGTAAACGTCGCGATACTATTGGACCACAAACGCCAATTAACTAGGCACAAATTATGAAATTAAAGCAAGCTTTTAGAACCGCTATTAGCGATAGGGGCCCATTGGCCCCCAAAACTGAAATGTGTCCATTGTGAAATGAAAGATGCGATTACCAAGAGGAATTTTATATATAAATTGTTAAAAAAAAATAATATTTGGATGAAGCCAATAAAGCATCTAATCTAATGTTGTCTGCAGGTAACTGACCCATAAAAAGTATATTTTGACCACGTCAAATATAACAAGTTTCCGACGTACGTATTCGAATAATTAAAAGGACTAAATTTTAAGGATTTTTCCTTCGAATGACATGATGATGATATGATGTAGTTCCATTGGGTGAATCTGAAACATGTGATACTGACATATTCGAAGCACTTTTATAAATGATTAGACAAAGAAGTAAACGTCGCGATACTATTGGACCACAAACGCCAATTAACTAGGCACAAATTATGAAATTAAAGCAAGCTTTTAGAACCGCTATTAGCGATAGGGGCCCATTGGCCCCCAAAACTGAAATGTGTCCATTGAGAAATGAAAGATGCGATTACCAAGAGGAATTTTATATATAAATTGTTAAAAAAAAATAATATTTGGATGAAGCCAATAAAGCATCTAATCTAATGTTGTCTGCAGGTAACTGACCCATAAAAAGTATATTTTGACCACGTCAAATATAACAAGTTTCCGACGTACGTATTCGAATAATTAAAAGGACTAAATTTTAAGGATTTTTTCTTCGAATGACATGATGATGATATGATGTAGTTCCATTGGGTGAATCTGAAACATGTGATACTGACATATTCGAAGCGCTTTTATAAATGATTAGACAAAGAAGTAAACGTCGCGATACTATTGGACCACAAACGCCAATTAACTAGGCACAAATTATGAAATTAAAGCAAGCTTTTAGAACCGCTATTAGCGATAGGGCCCATTGGCCCCAAAACTGAAATGTGTCCATTGTGAAATGAAAGATGCGATTACCAAGAGAAATTTTATATATAAATTGTTAAAAAAAAAAAATATTTGGATGAAGCCATAAGCATCTAATTTAATGTTGTCTGCAGTAATGATCATAAAAAGTATATTTTGACCATGCCAAATATAACAAGTTTCCGACGTACGTATTCGAATAATTAAAAGGACTAAATTTTAAGGATTTTTCCTTCGAATGACATGATGATGATATGATGTATTCCATTGGTGAATGAAACATGTGAACTGACATATTCGAAGACTTTTATAAATGATTGACAAAGAAGTAAACGTCGCGATACTATTGGACCACAAACGCCAATTAACTAGGCACAAATTATGAAATTAAAGCAAGCTTTAGAACCGCTATTAGCGATAGGGGACCAATGGCCCAAAACTGAAATGTTTCATTAGAAATGAAAGACGAATTACCAAAGAATTTTATAATAAATTTTTTTAAAAAAAAATAATTTTGATGAAGCCAGTTAATGCATCAATTAATGTTCTGCAGGTAACTGAATCCATAAATAGATATTTTAGCGACATGTCAAATATAACAAGTTTCCGACGTACGTATTCGAATAATTAAAAGGACTAAATTTTAAGGATTTTTTCCTCGAATGACATGATGATGATATGATGTAGTTCCATTGGGTGAATCTGAAACATGTGATACTGACATATTCGAAGCACTTTTATAAATGATTAGACAAAGAAGTAAACGTCGCGATACTATTGGACCACAAACGCCAATTAACTAGGCACAAATTATGAAATTAAAGCAAGCTTTTAGAACCGCTATTAGCGATAGGGGCCCATTGGCCCCAAAACTGAAATGTGTCCATTGTGAAATGAAAGATGCGATTACCAAGAGGAATTTTATATATAAATTGTTAAAAAAAAAATAATATTTGGATGAAGCCAATAAAGCATCTAATCTAATGTTGTCTGCAGGTAACTGACCCATAAAAAGTATATTTTGACCACGTCAAATATAACAAGTTTCCGACGTACGTATTCGAATAATTAAAAGGACTAAATTTTAAGGATTTTTCCTTCGAATGACATGATGATGATATGATGTAGTTCCATTGGGTGAATCTGAAACATGTGATACTGACATATTCGAAGCACTTTTATAAATGATTAGACAAAGAAGTAAACGTCGCGATACTATTGGACCACAAACGCCAATTAACTAGGCACAAATTATGAAATTAAAGCAAGCTTTTAGAACCGCTATTAGCGATAGGGGCCCATTGGCCCCCAAAACTGAAATGTGTCCATTGAGAAATGAAAGATGCGATTACCAAGAGGAATTTTATATATAAATTGTTAAAAAAAAAAATATTTGGATGAAGCCAATAAAGCATCTAATCTAATGTTGTCTGCAGGTAACTGACCCATAAAAAGTATATTTTGACCACGTCAAATATAAACAAGTTTCCGACGTACGTATTCAATAATTAAAAGGACTAAATTTTAAGGATTTTTTCTTCGAATGACATGATGATGATATGATGTAGTTCCATTGGTGAATCTGAAACATGTGATACATGACATATCGAAGCGCTTTTATAAATGATTAGACAAAGAAGTAAACGTCGCGATACTATTGGACCACAAACGCCAATTAACTAGGCACAAATTATGAAATTAAAGCAAGCTTTTAGAACCGCTATTAGCGATAGGGGCCCATTGGCGCCCAAAACTGAAATGTGTCCATTGAGAAATGAAAGATGCGATTACCAAGAGAAATTTTATATATAAATTTGTTAAAAAAAAAAAAATTTGTATGGAGCCAGTTACCGCATCCAAAATAATGCTTTTGGCTGGTAACTGGCCCATTAGATAGAAATTTAGACTGAATTATCCATGTAAATACACCTTAGATATAATCACTTTCCGGCGTACGTATTTAGATAATGAAAAGGACGAAGTTTTAAGGATATTTTCTTTTAATGACACGATGAAGGACAAACAATGTCATTGGCTGATACTGAAATACGTAGCCAATGATTCGTGCGAAGAACTTTTGTAAATGATTCGACAAAGGAGTAAAAGTTGCGATACTATTGGACCACAAACTCCAATTAATTGGACACAATTTAGAAAGTTGAGGAAAGAATAACGACCTACAATATTTACAATGAAATACTGGAACGAATGCGAAATAACTTTTTTATAAAAAAAAAAAAAAAAAGAACCACAAAAAAAGTTTTTTCCCTTTGCAAAAAAAAAAATAATTTCCTTTTAATTATCCGCAGTTAACTTTCTTCAGCAACGTCTGAACAGCTACTGAAAATTTCTTTACACTTTTGACTATTTTAGCTGTGTGTAACATTTAATGCAAGGCCCATATGATTGAATATAAATTTATAATTGTTAGGTTTTGCTAAGTGAATGAGGCGCACTCTATCGGCTGAGCAGAGTATTTAAATTTCTCGTGCAACTCTGTGAATTTTTTCCATATTTGTAATAGAAAAAGAAAGTTAAGAAACTTGAAGAAAATGAAAAATTGTGATTTTTGATTTTTGAATAATTTGAAAAAATTTTTCAATGGTTTAAAATGGATCCACCTTTTTATTGTACCAATTAACTTAGAATCTATTTTTCATTGAATTTAGGCATATCTCTCTGTCCCTGCATTTTATCGAAGTAAAGGGCCTAATTTAAAAGCAATTTAAATGAAAATTATCATCTAGACTAAGTTACGTCTAGATGATAATTCAGACATTCTAACAGATGCCAGAAAGTAATTATAGATAGGAATAGATTAATAATACGACCACGTTTCATACAACTATTTTCTGTGCAAATAAAATTTACTTGAAAAAATATATAATTATTCAAATGATTTTATAAATATGTAAAAGTCGACTTTAACCATCTGTAATTTGTACAGATTTTTCTTTTTGTAAAATTGTTGGAACAGTTGAAATTATTGTGACATCATTTTAAACAAAATGGAATTGCTCAACATTTAGCTAAAAGTTATGACAATAAATAATTAAGACAAAATTTTAATATGTGTCTCTTACAATAAATTATTGTTTTATGATTGTTGCGTTATATTGTTCATATATTCGCCTAAAAGATTTGCTTTACTAAACAATTTTGTTACAATTATTTTATTGTTGTTCATGTTTATTTTATGTAACATTTCTTAGTTGAATGTGAAATGATTTTATGTTTAAATTACTTATTTTAGCCCAAGGTAACACCCGATTATGATTACAACCATAATCATAACTTTTTCAGCATTCATACAACAGTTAACGAAAGTTAACTATTAATATCGATACAATTTATTCTTTTTTTCTTTTTTTTTTTTTTGGTTTTGTTTTTAGTTTTTTCTATTTTTTATACCCTACACCAATACACCCTACATTACTGGCATGGAGTATTATAGCTTTATGCAGATGTTTGTAATGCCCAGGAGGATAAAGAAGATAGATCCACATTTTATTAAAACAATCAACTCAGAAATTCTATGTAAAGTGATTTAGGTTTACATGTATGTCTGTCTGTTTGTCTAGCTGTCTTTCTGCCTGTCTTTCTGTCTGTCTCTTCATGTAAATTAAAGCTTATTGCATGTCTTAATTGCCAAGATAATTTATAGAAATTTAATGCATAAGTGGATTCGATATCACAAAACGAACTCCATTGAAAATGATTAGAATCGAGGAATTCTCATGAGGTCTTTCGTAAAAACCAAAAATTAACAATTTTAAATAATTTTTCAAAGGAAATGAGCGTGTTATTATAATTTGATATAAAAAAAAAATCTGTGTATCAAATTTAATCCAAAATAGTCCATTTTGTAGGACGCTATGCCATATAATGACTTTGAATAAGAAAAAAAAAAGCAATCATTATATAGACAAATTTGTCATGCCTTGGATTATGCCATAAAAAATTAGATATTTCAAATTTGATGTATATGGGTCCATTTTTTGAAATCTCCCATCCATATAACGCAACTTTCAAATAACTTTGTACTTTGTCAATTTGTCAACTCTCTCACTTGACTTTGAAGTCATTTAATACTGAAAAATTTTACAAAAATGATGTAGGGTATTAAAAAGTCGATCACAATTGATTATAAACTTCCTTTTTTTTTTTCTTTGGTTTTTCATATTATGTAAGAAAATTTATTGTAATAGATAGACAGTTGCAATAAATTGTGAACATAATAATCATTTACTCTCAAATCTTATTAATTTCTATTTGCAAACATTTGCGGCATTTTATTTAAGTCATTTTTGGTTTGGTTTGGTTTTTTTTTTTTTTTCTTAGTTTTTTTCTTGCTGTTACATGTTTTTCATACAACTCGTTATTTGCCAAAGCATAATTTACTATGAATGTATCATAACATAAATATTAAGTTAAGTTAAATCAGACAAAATGTCTAAAAAGATTTTTCTTAGATCTAGATCTATAAAATCATAATTTTTTCAGTCATTTTGAGGCATTACAATTATTGCAATTTTTTGCTCAGTTAAACATATGTCTATTTGTTTATTTGTCTGTCTGTCTGTCTGTCTGTCTGCTCAATTTGCCAAATTGAATTTATTCAAAATTCAATAAATTTTCTATGGGCCCTAAATTCAGCTAATTTTTCTCCATAAAGTTTTTCATTTTGAGAAATACTGTTGCTCTCAAAGAATTTTTTATTAAATATAAAAATCTTCTATCATTGCCACCATGAAGCAATTGTTTGCCAAATATTTCATTTAATTTAATTTTTTTTTAGCATTTTTAATTTTCCATGCCAGACCAAATCTATAGAAAATTAAATATTATCCATCATTAATTTTAATAATAAACTAACTAAATGACTGACTAAATATAAAACTATTAATAGCGTATATTTAAAAGTCGGCCCCAATTAACCACAAATTTAACTACGTTTTATATTTCTTTATATTTTCTTTGTTCATAATTTTTTCTATGACTTTCTAATTAAATTGATTGTTTTTCTTGCATTTATTTGTATTTGACCAAACATATTTCTCATTGTTCTATACAAAACAAATAATTTTATTGTTCTTTATAATCAATTAAATGTTCTGTCCTTTAAAAAATCCTGGCTTGTTTTGTAGACAATTTGCTTGTTTGACTGGTTACTGGCCGCTTGCTTGTTGTATAGTTAAATGTTTGTATGTTAAACTGGCAGCAACATATTATTGTTTTAGTAAATTATTTACATTTACATTCAAGTCATTCGAGCCATTAAATTATTTAAACGGTTTTAAATCGTTACTTCTTATTTCAAAATTTAACTCAACTCAATTCAACTGAATTCACACAAAATGCAATTTCTACTTTAAACTTCTCATCTATTTATAATATGTTTGTTTGTATGTCTGTCCATCTATATTCATAATATATATAATGGTTGCTTTCAATTATGAACAAATTAAAACAATCAGCGAGAGTCTAAAAGTAACGATAAAACAAAAAAAAAAAAAAAGAAAAAAGAAAAAAGAAAAAGAAAAACTAACATTTTCCGAAACATACGCAAGAAATATGAATAAATTAACATTTAGATATTAAATATAAATAGATTAGGCTATAGAAGAGGCGTGAGAAGTTAAAGAAGCAGCAACAAGAAGAAGTGTTGAGGGGCTTGGCCAAGAAGTATAAACCAAAGAAATGTGAAAAAAAATATAAATAAAAAAAAAAAAGTTTAGATTTTTATGTTGAATACCTTGAATGTTAGTATAAATGCATATAAATTCTACACATACACACACACACACACACACACGAATTGTAAAACTAGAAAAAAACAAACTAAAAACAACAGAAATAGATGGAAAAAGTTAAATAGCAAAGCTGAACAACAAACGCAGCAATAATACGGGTTCCTATAAACAGAAACATACAATATCTAATAGTGATAACAACAACAACAACAACAACAACAATAACAATAACAATTATAACAATAACAATAATAGCAACAATCATAGATAACAACAAATCTAGCATTTGTAAAATAAAAGACAAAACCTTAACCTTCACTAAATATTGTCTGATAACTGCAACGGCAACTATTGCCAACAACATGTTTGAATTATGATACGAATTGTAATTTTAATCGTAATAATAATAATAATAATAATAATAATAATAATCGTCATCATGATCATAAGCTCTATCGCTATGGCTGGCAGCAGTGCTGATGGTTAAAACTGTCAACGTTTTTGCCTTTTGCTCTTTTTCTCTTTTTCTCTTTTTTTTTGTTTTTTGTTTTTTTTTTTTGGCCGCAATGGCAACAACATGATGATCATGATTATTAGTAATTTTATTATTATTATTATTATGATCATTACTTTATTATACCCTACACTGCTAAATACATTCAATTTAATTACAACATTCATATGCGAAACTAAACAAACAATTAAACGTCCATACGTCCATACGTCCATACATCCAGGAGCATTTAATATATTTTGATGTCCATTTGTTTAACTGTATCAGGCTGTTGTAGCCATTGAAATTTTTTCAAATATATGAATCCACTATTAGTTTGATTCATTTAATGAATATTAAAAATATTTAAGAATTCTAAAGTGTTTACGTAGGTTTGTTTTTATTGAATTTTATGGTCACTTGCAAATTATTCCCATTAGTTGATATCTTGTTGATATTCTACAGAAAATATTGAAAGCCGAGGAAAACAAAAACAAAAATTAAGGAATATCTATATTTAAAAAATAGGTCTGTCTGCGATAAAACGTGACTGTTCTTTATTCCTTTTTTTTGTCCTCCAAAATTACGGCAAATAATTGAAATTATTTTTGGAATTATTATCAAGTTAAAATTTTAATATTAATTTTTAGAGTAAAATGACAAAGCATCAGGCACGCCCACATAATAATAGAAATAATTGTTATAAAATTATATTTAATTTTAATTAATTATATTAGAATTAATTAAAAGTAATTAATAATTTTTCATTTAAATACAGATTATTTTAATTCATTAATTAATTGAAGCAATACAATACAATTTTAAGTAATTATCCATAATAAAATTTTAATTAATTAATTAATTAATTTTAGCAATTAAAGCTAATTAAATTAAATAAAATTAATTGTATATAATTAATTAATTAACTAATTATATAATCAGTTATTTAGTTAGTTAATTAATTAGTTAATTAATTAATTAATTAATTAATCAATTAATTATAATTAATTTTATTTAATTTAATTAGTTTGAATTGCTTAAAATATAAAATTAATTGAATTTCATATAATTAATCTAATTAAAGTAATTAATTAACTAATAAACTAATAATAATAATTAATTTTATATAATTAATTAATGTTAAGTAAATATTTTTTTGGTTTTTTTTTTGCTTTGTTTAATAATCAATTAATTAAATAATAAAATGTCACTTAAAATAGGAAATTTTCTTTCGCCCAGATATAAAAAAAAAGGAATAACTGAATGATGGCGATAACCAAGATTTGTCTACAATGAAATATAACTTTTTTATTTGTTACATTTAAAATTATTTCAACTTTATTTATTTGCTTTATTTTTATATATTTTGTTTTTTTTTATTTATTTTTTTTTTTTTGGGATTTTTTACAACCATCATAAGCACAAACTTTTAGTGCAATTTCAGTAGTTTCAAAAGTTTGAGATTTAAAAATTTTATTACTCTCTTTGTGCTTGTTTTATTCTTGCTATTTATAATTTTTCTTTTGTTGTTGTTATTATTGATATTATATCCTATTCATTATTATTATTGTTGTTATTGTTATTGTTGCTATGATATCAATAGTTGTTCTCTTGTCATGTTGCAATTTGATATTACAACAAGTCTTCTTTATTTATTAAAAGAATCTTTATTTCGTTTAATATAATTTGCTATTAAAAACGATGCATCATCCTCTTACCCCGTTTTTTTTTTGGTTCTATAGCATTTTATGGGCATACAAAGTTTCATAGATAATTTGTTTTATTTGTTTAACAGCATCATTTTTCAATTTTCAATTATCAATATAAAATTTTCAATATTGAATTGTTTGCTGTTTAATATTCAAGTTTCTGTAATTGCAATAATAATAAATAATTCAATTATGAATCGTCTCATAATAGTCCTTTTATATTTTAGATAATTGAATAGATATTAGATGAAATTTCGATTCGATTGTCTATAATAATTTTTTTACTTGAAAATAATTTCCATAAGAATCTGAAAATTTTTCATGTACAAAGAAAAGACGAACCCTAAAATCATATCGAAAAAAGTTCAACGGTATAATTTTTGATTGAGGTCAACCATTACGTTTACTTCGTTTTTTAAACTCAATTCCAAAATGCCGTTAAGCCATAAAACCGTAGAGCCCTAAGGCGTTCATTCCGTTAGTTTGATATTACGAATCGTTTAAATTTGAGTATGGCCTTTTCAATTCCATTTCATTGCTGCCTGATTTGTTCACTTAAAATTTTTTTACGATTAAACATTTTGATTTCTTATACCAAGGACCCATTTCCATTTATAGAATTCTCCATTCCGATTTGGCAAAATCTTAAATAATGCCGGTCGACTAAGTTTCTTTATTCTTTCTATTTTGTGTCCCTTTCAAATTGCACATATCAAAATTATTAATTAATTTATTTATTATTCTTAACACCAGCAATAAACATTTCCATATATTGAAACTTTGTATGCATAAACAATAAAAAGCAATAAAAAACAAAAAATAAAAACAGAAACAGAAACCAGTAAATAAGTTATGTTTTTTCCCATGCAATCAAATCATTTGAATACACACCAATCAAAATATTTTACACGATCATAAACTAAATTATAACTTTAATAATGTTTACTGCTCAAGTAATGAGTAATAAAAAAAAAAGATTTTTATTAAAAATCCAGAAATATCATGAAATGTTTGCTGAAGGGAAAACTTGTTGAGATTTGAATACTTCAAAGGTTAACGATTTGAAACTTAAAGTTAAAAAGTATTCTGATAAAGATTAGAAGGTATTATTCGATCGCAAACAAAATCAGACGCTTGGCAGAACTTGGTACAATATTGAAAGTCAATGGATCAATTGTTTCATAGCATTTAAAAGTGTTAGAAATGATTCACAAACAACGAAATTTGAATGCTCAATAAATTGAAGCTGAAAAACTTTGAACGGCATATTGTCAAGTGTGAATTAAGGCTTCAATGGCATAAAATGGCTATAAAATGGATACATAACGAGAAATTAAGATTGGCCATGCATCAACATTAAGATCGCAAAATTAAAGATACGTAAATCGAAACTTTTTCTCTATATTTTTGATGCAATAATTAAGGATGAAATTTTATTATGAGTTACTCAATTTGAATGAATCATTCACCCAGCAATTGCCATCAAATTCATAGTTTGATTAGAGGACTACAATGAGAATTTAATTAAAAATTCTAAGGAGTACTAAGTAAAAAACATACTTTGGATTAAAAGCTGAGCTTTTGAAACGATTTGATGAACTTTCCGTAACAACATCGGCCTAAAAATGTTCCCATTATACATTTCTAAAAAAGTCTTTTGGCCTTCACTTTGGAATTTGTGTTGTTGACGTTGCAAATAGCTTAACAGAATGAGCATGATAGCCATTTGGAAAAACTTACAAGAAGAGAAGATAAAAAAAAAAGCAACTTCGACAATTTTATATATTTCAAGGCACTTTTTTAAAAAGTTGTTGGTTTTTGGTTGTTGCTTGTTGGCTGTTGCCATTCAAAATGCAGTTGCTGGCATTAATGATGATGCCAATGTGGTTGGCGCTGCATCAACAGCATTTACTGTTACTCTTACTGCTACTGCTACTGCTACTGCTACTGCTAATATTTCAGCTGCTGCTATTGCCATGATAAATTACTAAATATTTAGCAAAGATGTTGTTAATTTGAATGAAAATTAATATTATACTGCAACGATAAAAACAAAAACGCACACAAAAAAATTCCACTAAAAACGCATTTTAATTGAAGAGGTAAAAAAAAAAAACGCAAAAAACAAAAAAAAAGCAAAAACAAAAAAGCAGAAAGCGTCATTCAATTTATTGATGGGGCTGCTTGATTGTATTATGAGTGACTTGCCAAATAATTATGGCTAAAATGCAAAACTACATGAAATACTTTGGGGATGCCAATCATAGATAATTTAGCATATATGCTTATAAGCATATAAGCATTTAAGCATATATGCATTTCACATATCATACAATTCATAAAATCTAATATATCATTTTTTAAGCTTAATTAAATTTCCAGGTTTTCTTTCTTTTTTTTTTCCAGGCATATGAGAAAAATAGCTGGATTTTAGGTCAGGCCATTCTAGTGCTATAGAAATAGTAAAAATTCTATAAAATTATTATTCACAATGAAGTTAATTGAATTTATAATACATCAAATCGAAACTATGAATTGATACATTTTGTTAAAGTATTTACAAAATTTCTAATTTCTAAGCATGCTTTAAGGATTTACTTTGAAAAAGTAGTGCTGGATTAATAAAAAGTTCTATGGCATTATTAGGGGAGTTTATCTTTTAGAAATTGACACAAAGTCATCAATAGAGTATGCCACTAATCTCTGGGTAATGGATGGAAAAATGTGCTTAATAAATTCCATCAAGGAAAGAAGTTTATGTTAAAACTCTGTTAAGGAAAGCTAAACATTGCCCATTGAATTTTGATAACATTTAGCGCTATAAGACACATGGAGGGGCTTAAGCTTCGTCTTCAAATTTCCTTTTCAATATCATCTACGATTTTGGTAGACAAGGAATAACGCACACGAAAAGCAAATTTCAATGTTTAACGAAATCTTAAATGTAATACGAAAAATCGATGGTATAATAATAACAACAACAACAACAACATACATACATACAAGTAAAGAAACCAAAAGGCAGCAATAACGTTAAAACAACAAGAAAACCAAAATAAAATCAGCAAGCGCGTTTGAATCCAAATCGAATGAAAAATGCAA
Organism: Melophagus ovinus; assembly: GCA_023089585.1. NCBI lineage: Eukaryota > Metazoa > Arthropoda > Insecta > Diptera > Hippoboscidae > Melophagus > Melophagus ovinus. The sequence continues at coordinate 10,059,758 of JAKKIB010000176.1, read as the reverse complement.
AGGGCCCATCTATAAAATTGCAATAAAAATTTCCAAAAAGAAAAAAAAAAAAGAAGAACATACAACAAAAACATTACAAACCATCTTTTTTTTCGTTGTTGTTTTTATTGCTTGTTGTTTTTTCTTTTTTTTATTAGTGAAATCATTTGTGCAAAGAATACAAAATTTATGTTGATTATATTTTGTCAATAAGCGTTTCATTTCATTTCATTAAATTTTCTGGTGTGACTTGGACTTGTGAAATTTTCTATATACAACTGACAGGCATAATTTAATAATAAAAAACACTACAAAAAACCTAAAATGGTTAAAAGGCCATCTCTTAAGCATACTCATCATATTTTTTAAACATATAACGAATATTTTGAAAGACTTGAACAAAAATGCTTTCAATTTTTTTCAAGAAATATATTTTTCATAGTTAAAATACAAAGGCAGCTCATCATGTTGTGTCTTTTACAATTTAGAAGTATAATTATTAAATCTAGAGATCTAGAAGCCTAGAAATGATTTACGTTTTATATCAAAAGTCTTATCCAAATTATTGGAATCTAAAAATCTATAACAATTCGTAAAAACTCACTTTCAAACTATAAAGATTTACTTAAATGCTAAAAGAGATTATGGGATTTATAAGAGGCGTGGCCGAAGGCCCAATTTAACCACAAGATATCTCAAAATTCCATAAATTTATTTGGGATTTTTTTAAAGATCAACTAAAGCATAATGCTTAAATGGATAAAATGCAAAGTACATTAAGTTATATTGGATTTAAAAGAGGTGTGGCCGAAAGCCCAATTTAACTGTAAGATGTTTCAAAATATCATAAATACGTTTGGAATTTTCTCAAAAATCAACTGAAGCATAACGATTAGAATGAAGAAAATTATAGCTGCGCCAATAACAGATAGGTATCTCTGAGGCCTCTTTCAATGGCCTTCAAATATTTTAAACAAATGATTAGACCTTTCAGCCTCTTTCAATCATCACAAAATGTTAAATGGAAAAAAACAATTATGAAAAAAGAAGTAGACAAACAAGAAAGCAAAGTGAACAAAGTGTAAGAAGAAGATGGTAAAAAGATGGTAAAACAAGAAGAAGAATAAGGAAAAGAAGAAGAAGAATAAGTGGTAGCAGAAGTAGAGGCAGATGTGAGACTAAGGTGTCGAGCATATTTCATAAAATTTACTAATTAAAAATTATGACTTTACCATGCCATACGTCAGTTTTCACTAAAAGTATGCATACACATACATACATACCATACACACACACACACACACACATATATATATATATATATATATATATATATATATATATATATATGATAAACAATGTATTCTCTTTGTTATTTTGTTTAGTTCTTTTCTTTATGTTTGATATTTCTTTGGATTTTTGTTTGTTTGCCTTTATGTTTGATCTGCTGCAAAGCAAATATGAATGAGTTAATGATCTCATAAAAATGTATAAACCTTCTAATCGATAATATATTTCATGTCTACAAAAAAAAAAAAATATCTTTGATATAATAACAAATTTAATATTTCACTTTCCATTTCGAATCAACAAAATCAGTTTTTTAAAATGTGCCATCAGCAAAGGGATTGGATTCAAATCTATCTAAAGGAACGTTCATCCATATAAATTTGGCCATATAAATTTCTTATTAAATAACAAATGGCAATGTTTTAGATCAAAAATGGAATCAATTTGAAAATCATTAGAAATTGATAATTTCTTCAAAAGTTATTTCATTAGTTTTCGTTTTGTTTTTGGTAAAAATTTTCTTTTGTAGTGAAAATAGAAGGCTTAAGAATTTTGAATAGTTCTTCATAAAATTTGATTTTTTGTTTTATTAAAATTATCTAACAAAATTTTGAATTTCCCAAAAATTTTTTTGTTTATATTAATTTCATAAAATCCTCAAATCCTTCAAGTGATCGATCAATTTGTGCTATTCTTATTTCAATAAAATGAATGAATGATTGAAGGAATGAAATAAAATTCAGAAATATGCTTCTTTTTTAATTTTTTCTTGGCCATTAAAGAAATATGAACGTCCATTCGGTTTTTCTGCTCTTAAAAAAAATATACCATTATGATATATATCATAATATTTGAGTGAGAAAGACTGAGAAGAAAAGAGAAAGAGAGAGAGAGAGAGAGAGAGAGATAGAGATGATGTAAAGTGAATAAGATTATTTCGTTGAAAGTTTTGGCACAACATAACTTTTTATTCTACTCCAATCATTTTGAGAAAAAGTCATTGAAATGATTAATAACCAAATAAAATGTACAAAAATCCATAAAATTTTAATCTGCATCACCAATTGAGATTTGAGAATCAGCTTATTATTATTATTGGTATGGCCTGGGAACGAAATGCAATCAACAAAATCATGGTAAAGAATAAAAAACCAAAAGTGAAAGAATTATATTTTGGTTGAAGCCAAATTTTGAACGTCCAACAGCCAGACACTACTTTGATAATTCATGTTACAAATGGATAAATTAAAGTTGTGTAATATTCGAGTAGGTGTGGCCTATTAAAGTGACCATTTTGAATATTTGTACAAAATTTCAATTAATGAGCAAAAATTTAGCAAATTTTTGCTTAAATAAAAAACACAAAAACGTAGGCATTCTGAATTAATGTTTCATTGTAGGCGTGTCCTTTAACCGATTTAGCTTATTTTCAACAACGAGTTGCTGGCAAAATTTTAACTCGTTATCACTTTTCTTTTTTGCTATCAGAAGTATGTTTACTATACATGGACAGAAGGGCCGATAAATGGACAAATGGACAGACAGAAATATTTAAATCGTTTCAGAAAATTCCTCCAACTTTCCGTTATCGTATGTTACAAACATAATTACAATATAATTATATAACCCCGTCTCTGGATGATTATTATAAAAAGGAAAGCAAAAAAGAAAAAAAAAACAGTGAACTGAAAAAAGTAAGAAGAAAATATCAACAAGTCAATTCAATTATGGCAAAAGTAAAGTAATCATAAATAATGCAAACGAAAGGGTTAATGATTTTTAACGTTACGTTAATGCAGCGTACAAACATAAATATTAAATGTATAAAAGAAAAACATAGAAGAAACATAAAATAAAAGAAGAGGAAGAAGGAAAAAGATAAACATAAAAAATATGAGAAATGTGAAAAAAACAAACAAACAAAGAAACGACAAATATAAATCAAAAGCAAAAAAGAAAAAATGACGAACAGAGAAATAGTCAATAAATCAATTAAACGGTTCGTACAATTTACAATTTTCTTTCTACAAAAAAAAAAAGATGAAAATAAAATAAATAAATAAAATAAATTTGAAATGTTACATTTTGCTTGCAATCAACATTTTTAATTTTACTTGTAAAAAATTCAAATAAGACTTTAAAAGAAAAAGATGATTTATTTGATTTATTAAACTATATTTCTATATGGGGCTGCCATTTGCACCATTTTACTACCAACTTGTCCATAAGAAAGCCATTTAAGTAATTTTAAGCAAAAAATGGACAACGTTTGGTCGAATGACAAATGGACAAATAGAGAGATGGATTTATAGTTTTATGGGCCGATAGACAGATAGACATATGGACCTATAGACCTATGGGCCGATAAATGGATGGGCAGATGGACTTATAGATCTATGGGCCAATGAACGGATTTACAGACCCTTAGGTCGATAAGAAGATGGGCAGGTGGATCTATAAGACTATGGGCCTATTAATAGATGGACAGTTTTATTTATAGAACTATGGAGTGATAGACAGACATGGTCTTATAGAACTATGAGTCGATAATAGGGTAAACAGACCTATGGGCTAGTGGACGGGTAAACAGAGGGACTTGGACCGATAAATGGATGGGCAGATGGACTTATAGACCTATGGGCCAATGGACGGATTTACAGACCCTTAGGTCGATAAGAAGATGGGCAAATGTATCTATAAGGCTGTGGGCCTATTAATAGATGGACAGATGGACAGATGGACTTATAGAACTATGGGCCGATAATTGGGTAAACAGATGATCTTATAGACCTATGAGCCAATGGACTTATAAAGAGATGGACTTATAGACTTTTGAGCAATTAGACAGATAGTCATAAGGTCAGATAAATGGAACTAGAAGATAAATGGGTGATGAGACATGAAACAAATCAATTCAGAATTTATGACAAATCAAAAATTTTTCGACATTCAATTCTACTTCAACTTCAATTGATCGAAATGGGAACAATAAAAAATGTCGTAACGGTCTTGCAGTGATTACGTTAATTACAAGTATTACGTTAAGTCGTTTTGATAATGCATTGTGGAATATTTAAATAGAAAATCAAAACAAAAAAAATTATAAAAAAAATTTATCTTTTTTTTTTCGTTTTTTGTTTTCTTTCTTACATTTTCTTGCACGCTCTTCAAATACAATACCTTTCTCTCTCACTCTACCTCTATCTCTCTTTACTTAACAATTTATATATATACTGGCATTTATGGCAAGCAAACAAAGAAACAAAAATTCCAAACAAAAAAAAAATAAAACCGAGAAAATACGAAAAAATTGAAAAATTGTTATTTATATGGAAATTGCGGGACGCTTAATGTTTTCTCAATTAATTCTGTTTAAAAGCCTATCACAATATGTTACACTACCATCAAAGTGAGCTAATAAAGTAAAAAATATGCAAGTCAGCTAATTTATATGCAACAACTAACTTGTTCTAAATAAATATTAACAATTGTTGGTTTTTTGGATTTTTGAAATCGCATAAAATTTTTAAGTAAAATAAAAAAAAATAAGAAAATAAAAAAAAAACAAAAAAAAATCTCTTAAAATTAATAATGAATAAGGCAAATTAAAAATAGAAAGGCAGTCCGCAAAATTAATTTATATTAAATTAAATTTTACTAAAAATTAATTAATAAAATTTTTTTAGTTATGTAAAAATGAATGTTTTATTAATGAATTCATTCATTTGTCCATTTATTCATCATTTTGTTATGCAATATAATAAAAATATATATAGTCGATTATGGCCGATTACTAAAATACCCTACACCAGCATTTTTCTTTAAAATAAAAAAAATAAACTAAATTTTTAATTTTTCCTTATAAAAAAACTTTTTAAAAAATAAGTCGTTATATGTAGATTCAATAAAATGGAGCCATATTTTAATGATTTATAATACACAGAAATTTAGATTTAACCAAGTCTGGCGATAAAAATTTCAATAATAATTTGTAAAATTTGCCAAAATCCTGAAAGTACCTTCACTTGAAAGCTATTAAAAATATTTTCAAAATGATTAAATGGCAGGCCCACATGGCAGTTTAAAAATGACTGATTTAATGGAGATCAATTTGTTTTTAACGTTCAAATTCAAATGTTTCTTATTTATTTTGAAAAAACTTTGGTAAATTGCCAGACTAAATACAATCGAAATAGACTACATAACCTCTAAATTTCATGATAATATTTTTTTTTTTTAATTTTACTTCAATTTTTTACGGCCCTTCGCGGTAACGAAACGAAAATTGGCCTAAATATTAATATTAAGTAATTTTTTACAGCAAATATTCGATAATGCCTTCAATTTACAATTATGAATAAATGAAAGTACATTCTACTAACCTTATAAATCTGAATAAACACTTGAACGATTTAACATCAATCAAATTAGCATGGAATTTAGCGGCCAATAGAAATTTATATGCATTATAAAAAATGAAGAAATATGAAGGGAAATTTTTAGCCAATAATTTGTTCGTAGAGTTTCCGATTGGCAGAATAAAAATAATGAAAATTTAAGGCATATTGAGTTAGAAATATTTTTAGCCTAAAAGAAAATGAAAACGTATACGAATATAAGTTATCGCAAATAAGTTATGAGCTGGTGCGTTAAAGAATTAAATTTTAAAATTTAAATTTAAATAAATAAATAAATCAGAAAATCAGAAAATCAGAAAATAATATAAACAACAAGAAGAACAACAAGTTGAACAACCAGAAGAGTAACATCAGAGTAAATATGCAATAAAAAGTTAATGGAACAATATGAAACTAGTAACATTGAACAACAATCGTAAACCGCAATAACAAATAATGAACTTAAAAAAAATTAACCGCAATATTTTCACTTTTTAACTGCGGCCTGACTGACACACACAAAACATAAATCTATGCACGCGTCTAATTATCTATGTATGTGTGGATGTATGTGTGGATGTGTGTATGTATGTATGTATGTGTGGATGTATTGTGGTGTTGTGTTGTTGCATGGTGTTCATAATTAAACTTTTGTGATAATATCACTCCCAGGTATATAAACATAAGTAAATAGACAAATAGACAAATAAAAAAAAAATCTAATAAATATAAATAGAAATTATATGCATAAATATTTTGCATGGTATTTGCATTAACTGGTTAATCGTGTAAATGAATTTTTCAAATCAAATATCAACAACAATATTAGCAACAATAGCAATAACATACAATTAACTACAAAATATAATTTGATTTATTAAGATTTTATTACTACGAAAAAAAAAATTACAATATTAAAAAAAAAAAATAAATTATATGAAAAACCAAAGGAAAGAAAAAATTAGAGTGAAATAATTAGGATGTGAAAAAAAATGTGGGCGTGTTTCCAAGCAACTCTTAAATAAGCCGAAGAAAAATAGAAATAAAAAAAAAAAAAAAAAAAAGAAATTTGAGTAAAGTTAATAAAATTGTTTTATTTAATAAAAAAAAAAAAAAAATGGAACGTTTGAGACTTTTTCATTCGTTATGACTTTGTTTTAATGGATCAATTTCAATTTGGATGGCAATTTGGATGGAAAATAGGATTACAAAATTTTTATATAAATTAATTAAAATAATTAAAATATTATTACCATTCAAATAAGGCTACCTTTTGCATGATTCTTTGGATACTATCATTTTTATTAATGGTAAAAATTTGGCAACTTGAGTTAGAGATCTCAAATTATGCGGGCACCATGACTGATAGAATCTGACATAAAGAAAATATTTAAAATAATAGATATAAGGTACAGCAATAACAAAAACATAAGCGGCCATGGCAGGAGCAGCAGTAGCAGCAACAACAACAACAATTTTCTATTAAATTTTCAGTTATGAAAAAAAACATATTATTTGATTGATTCGCTTTTTGATGATAGAATTCATATGTAACAAATAAATATATAAATTAATTAATAAATAAATAAATTAAAAAATAAATTGAATTAACTGAATAAGTAAAAAAATAATGATAAAGTAGTAGAGCAGAGAGTAAATAAATAAATCGCCAACATCATCATTACGATAATATATCCAAATCAGAACAACAACAGCAGTACATTCACTGTTATTGTTACTATTATTGTTACTGTTACTATTAGTGTTTTTGTTACTTGTAGTGTTACAATTTGTTTGTTGTTTATTATAATTATCAGTGTAAGAGTGTAATGGGAATGAGTCCACCAAATGAATGGATAATAATTATTAGGCTTCCGGTTATATATTGTGCGAATATATTATACCCAGATATACATACATACATACATACATACATACATACGTACATACATACATTTGTGATTGCTCCGATTGCCTCTTAGATTATCTTTAACATCTCTAATGCCTTTCTCTCTCTCTCTCAATCTATAAATCTCTACACACTGCCTGTCGATCTGTCTATCTATCTATATATCTGTCTGTCTGTCTATCTTTCTGCCTGTATGTGTTTAATAACATCAATCTATCTGGAAGATGAAGGCATCATGTTTTTGTGATATATTTATACTGTAATTTGGTGTTTGTGTGTGTATTATTATCATTTTGTATGTAATATCAACAGTATATTTTTAAATTTGTAGAATTTTTTTGTATGAATTTTTGCTTATTTCATTAATATTTTTTATTTTATTCATTTTAATTTTACTTTACTTTTACTTTATTTATTTACATTTTAATTTAATTTACTTTCATTATTTTAATTTAATTTACATTTATTACATTTACATTTTACATTTTAATTTAATTTAATTTACATTTACATTTACATTTTACTTTTACATTTTACATTTTACATTTTACATTTTACATTTACATTTTAACATTTTACATTTTACATTTTACATTTACATTTTACATTTTACATTTTACATTTTACATTTTACATTTACATTTCTACATTTTACATTTTACATTTTACATTTTACATTTACTTTTACATTTTACATTTTACATTTTACATTTTACATTTTACATTTTACATTTTACATTTTACATTTTACATTTTACATTTTACATTTAATTTACATTTTACATTTTACATTACATTTTACATTTTACATTTTACATTTCATTTACATTTTACATTTCATTTAATTTACATTTTACATTTTACATTTTACATTTTCTTTACATTTTACATTTTACATTTACATTTTACATTTTACATTTTACATTTTACATTAATTTTACATTTTACATTTTACATTTTACATTTAATTTTACATTTATTTACATTTTACATTTTACATTTTACATTTATTACATTTTACATTTTACTCATTTTACAACATTTTACATTTTACATTACATTTTACATTTTATTTACATTTTACATTTTACATTTCAATTTTACATTTTACATTTACATTTTACATTTTACATTTTACATTTTACATTTTACATTTTACATTTTACATTTTACATTTTACATTTTACATTTTACATTTTACATTTTACATTTTACATTTTACATTTTACATTTTACATTTTACATTTACATTTTATTACATTTTACATTTTACATTTTTACATTTTACATTTTACATTTTACATTTTACATTTTAACATTTTACATTTTAACATTTACATTAAATTTTACATTTTACATTTTGCATTTTACATTTTCCATTTTACATTTTACTTTATTCATTTTACATTTTACTCTTTACATTTTACATTTAACATTTTATCATTTTAAATTTTACATTTTACATTTCACATTTTACATTTTACTCTTTACATTTTACATTTTACATTTTAAATTTTACATTTTACATTTTACATTTTACTCTTTACAATTTACATTTTATATTTTACATTTTATATTTTACATTCTATATTTTACATTTTAAATTTTACATTTTACATTTTACTTTTTACATTTTACATTTTCCAATACATTCGTTCTTCATTTTTTATTTCTTATTTTCCATTTTGCAATTCAGATTTAATTCATTTCAATTCACTCCAATTCAATTCAATTCAATTATTTCTTTGTTTTTTATTTTCAAATGTAATTGAAAGCTAATTCATTTCATAATTATATTGTGTAAATACATACATACATACATACACACATACATATACATAAAAACATATAAACATATAAATTTATAAACTTATTATAAAATTTTTATTGTATCCGTTGTTTGTAACTTAAGGGGAATAAGAAAGCTGTATTTTCAATTTTCAATCATTTTAGTCATTTCATTTTTACTTTCACCATTTTTAAACTTCCTTATAAATCGTTAAAAACTATTGTACCTAATGCATGAAATAATAATCAGAAATTCGAGAAATTTTCTTCACAAATAATCATTTCAAGAAGCCAACCAAAAAAAAAAGAAAAAACAACAACAACAATAATGAACAATTTACAGTTATATTTTGAAATTTTTTCCTTTTTGATTTTTTTTTTTTTTTGATAGCACGCAGAAAGTGAAAACTGAAGCAAATTCTTTGCCATTTTACATAGAAATTTATATCGATTAAAAATGATTTAGTTTAGAGTTTAGTTGAAGAAAAAGTTTGGCACAAAAATTTTGGCAAATGTTCATTTAAACATTTTAGATATAATTAAGTATATTTTGAATTTTTATTAAATATTTATTGCAATGGAAAATGTGTGTAACAAATTAATGTCGTTTCAAGGTTAAACTTTTTTTCATTTATTATGTCGATCGATAGAGAATAAGTTTTCTGATTTCTATCAAAATTGTTTAATTATTCATTCAACCGAAAGTAAGTCCAGCTGATTATACATCTGTACGCTAGTCCATCGGTACGTCCGTCCATACCCAAGTATAATCAACCGTTTATCTGCATGTGCGTTCCTCATATGTATGTCTGTCCGTCCATCCGTATGATCGTCCGTATGATCTGTACGTCATATTTTCATGCGTATGTCTCTCCATTCATTCATATGTCCGTCTGATCATTCATATAATATTCCACTTTAAGAGGTACGTCCATCCCTTTAGCCATTTGTTTGGTACCTTCAATCGTTAATCTGCTCATATAAATTAATTTTTTAGTTATCAGCAGATCAAAATTTCTCAGAAATTTTTTTCTGAGCAAGCATCTTTTAATGCAAAATATCAACTCAAACAAAAAAAAAATTTCTACAAAATTTCCAACTCATTCATTTTAATTAATCTTTTTTTAGCACAATTATTTAAATGAAGAAAACAGAGCAAAAATAAAAATTATTCTGCTTTTTATTTAGATTTGATTTTTGACATTATTTTTTCCATTGACAATTTACAATAATTTTCGTATGTAAAATATGATAAAAGAAAATGTTCCAAATGCTAAAAATATTTAAACGATCAATTCTATGAACGATCTACTACAATCTATTTTTATAGCATTATAAGTTGAGTCCAATTGAAATGAGTCCATTTGAAATGGCATTGACAAATTTTGCCACAAGAATTTGTAATACTTTCTCTACCATTGTAAATCTTTTGCATACATATATTTTTATGTATATATATATGTAATTGTGTATGTGTATGTGTGTGTGTGTGTGTGTGTGTGAGTATGTGTGCATATTATAATTGACAGACTTCATGGAAAAGGCTTAAAGTGACTGATAGAAAGTTTTACCCGGTTTTTCTTATTTCTTTCCATTTTTATCATTTCTGTTTCGCCTTTTTTTTTGCATATTCTTTTCTATACTCTTATAATTTTTCTTTTTACACATATGTATATATGTATTTGTGTGTGTGTGTGTATATATATTTTTGTGTGCGCGCATTAACCGGCTTGTGATATTTGACTAACTTTGATCTAGTTTTCAGTTTTATATCCATTATTGTTATTATGCCCATTAGCCATCAATATAAATTTATAGTGGCCTGCTTAGTTTATTGAAATGTTTGCAACATTTGAAGTGATTTGTAGCTGTAGCCAACTTTTCTGAAATTCTATTTTTTCTTTGTTAGCCAAAATTGAATTGAAAATAGAGCCCAAAATTGTTACCTTGAAGAAAGAATAAAATTTCACAAAGAAAATTTCAGATAACGTCCGATATTTGTAATAAATAATTTCAACTTTTTATGCAAAAAAAATTTTTTATGAAATGTTTTTCAAAATTTTGAAGAAATTTTTTTTAGTTGAGATCTCTATAAAAATCTATTCGTTCTTCTTAAACTTTAATCTGAAATTCTCAGAGAAGTATTTGCAATTCTGGCCGCTTTTTCTGCTTTTCTAATTTTCTATTTTTCTTTTATTTTTCTTTTTGGATTTTTGAACCAACGCCTTTAAATTTTCTTATTATGGTGGGTACTGAAACTCTCAAATCAAATCGTTTTAAATTTATCTATTTGTTATTGTTCTTACGTTGTAAGTTGAGCTATTTAATGCTTGGCCTTACAAAAAAAAATCTCAACTGGAATAAAATTTCTAAAAAAGGAGAAAATTCTTTATCTAAATCTTTGTAGTACGCTGCATATAATTTCTTCAACACCTGCTGATATAAAGCCAAATACATACACATATAAACAGGGTAATAGTAACAATAACAATAACAATAACAATAACAATAACAATAACAATGAACATAACTGCAACTTAACATCAACATAAATTACACACAATTATTTTGCAAACCAGAAGAAGAAAATCAAACTTCAAACGAAATGGCAAAAAAAAAAAAAAACAAAAAGCAGAAACTAAGTCAGAAAATGCAATATGATTGAAATCAAAACTTTTATGATCAACTAACCAATCAATGATTCTTATAGATCATGCCTTAGTTGGCCTTAATTTTGAAGCTTGACTTCATACTTAAGCGCCTTAAGAGAAATTTCAGCAGGCGTAATCGATTTCTTTGCCTCTTTGCCAACATTTTTATTTGAATTTTCCCTTTTTTTTGGCACTTTGTACAATAAAATTAAATTTAGCATCTAAATAATTAAAAGCAACTCTGGTAGCTATGAGGCACCAACTCAACTGGAAGCGGGCCCATGATTGAAGATTTCACAATATTGCAGCAATGAATCAAATTGATGCCATGAAACATTTTGATGATTTTGATGATTTTGAAAAAAAAAAGAAAAAAACAGAAAACCCTTCACGAATGAAGAAAATGCGAAAAATTCGACAATTCGAATCAACCGATTTAATGGTTTTCACGTTATTTCTTAGATTCAGGCATAGTAAATTTATATTAAAATTTTGTATTACTATTCACGAAAAATATTGTGAAACATTTTGAAAAACATTTTTTTACAAAATTACAAAAATCAATTATTTAAAAAAAATTTATTTTATTATTTTTATTGCAATGAATTTTTAAGTACTGTTCATTAGCTGAGATTAAGGCTACAATTATTAATCGATGGTTCATTCAATCGAAATGAAAAACGGTGAAATACATGGTTGCATGGAAAGCGCTTTACTAAACCACTGAAATTGAATTTAAAATATCAATTAGATTTACAAATAATTAGAAACACACACACACACAGAGAGAGAGAAAGAGAGACAGGGAACTCAATATTTGTTATTGACACAAGCATGGCATTACCATTAATTAACATTAATTGACATTAATTAAAATTAATTAACGTTAATTAACATTAATTAACATTTATTAAAATTAATTAACATTTATTAATATTAATTAACATTAATTAAAATTAATAAGCATTAATTAAAAGTAATTAATACATTAATTAACATTAATTGACATTAATTAACATAATTAATTAATAACCATTAATTAACATTAATTAAAATTAATTAACATAAATTAAAAATAATTAACATTAATTAATGTTAATTAACGTTAATTAACATTAATTAAAATTAATTATCATCAATTAACATTGATGAAAATTATTTAAAATTAATTAAAATTAGTTAAAATTAATTAATATTAATTAACATTACTTAACGTTACTTAACAAAAATTATCATTAATTAACATTAATTAACATAATTAATTAATAATTAAATAATTTACATTAATTAAAATTAATTAACATTAATTAACATTTGCATTTGTTGTATATAAATTTTTGTATTCGCTATTTGACATTTGACACTGGGCCATATTAAAAATTAATTAAGCCATTTTAATTATCAAGAATCATTAATTAATTAATTTTGTGTTTGTACTCTGAATTAAATTTGCGCTTTTGCAATTAATCGTGAAAATTCTTCCAAGAAATTGAATTTTTCTCAGGGCAAGGCAGAGAAATCTGTTATGCGAGGGAGACAGAGAGTTTGCGTATGTATGCATGCATGCATGCATGCATGTGTGTGTGTGTGTGTGTGTGTGTGTGTGTGGTGTGTGTGTTTGTTGTTGTTGTTGTTGTTGTTGGTTTGTTGGTAAGGTATATTCCATATTAAAATTTGAAGTGACAATTTAAAGGAGTGCTCTTTTGTTTGGAAAAACTACATAAATTTATAGCTCGTTTTTTTTTGTCTACGATCTATTTTTACTTAATTTTTTTTTTGTTTGGAAAATTGTTCAAACTGCAAAATATTGATAACATACGATCTTTCAATGTCCAATTCTCCATTCAAGTAGGTGTTGGTAATTTCTCGCGAATTTTTTATTTATTTGACTTTTTAGTTTTTTCTTTGATTTAATAATTTTTCATCATTTTTAATTTTTATAAATGCAATATAAAAAATTATAAGAACAACACTAACAATAATAGAAATTACAATAACAGAATAATAATAATAATAATAAGATTCTTTTATAAACTGCAAGAACAAGAACAAGAAAAAGAAAAAGAAAAAGAATAAGAATAAGAACAAGAATGAGAATAAACATTAATATTAATGACAATTTTTTTTCTGTGCATTTTTTTTGCATTTTTTGTTTTTTTTTTTTTTTATTATAAATTGCTCTGAACACTAAAATTAAAGGCGATAACCATAATTTGTTGACGATATTTGAGGTGTGTTTCTTAAAGTTGTTATGCACTTACGTATGTTACATGGTCATAATCCGGTAATTCGATAGATTTGGGGAAGGGGCATACTCATTTGATTAAAATGTTTGCAAATTAACAAAATGAAGCTTCAGGCATCTTTGTAATTTTAATGAAGATTTTTCCATTAATATATAAACGTAATCTGAATCGATTTGATTTAACCATTTCGATCATGCTAAACATGTTGCTCCATCACTAAGATATTTAGGCAAAGGCTGGTCCGTCTATGGAAACATGATCGTTTACAAATTTCCATTCATCCAATTGTTTTGAAAGAGAGCTATAAAAAAAAAATGGAACTAAATGCTTGAAGCGATTCAATCCAATTTTTTTAAATTCTTTGATCCTATTAAATCAATATTTGAGTCGTTGAAGTTCCATGAACAGATCAGTCAGTCATTCATTTAGTCAAATAATTATGTATAACGATCCATCCATTTCGAAATCTATATAATCATGATGGTCTTTAATTATCAAAAAACTAACTAACTAAAAACTGGACGATGCCAGGCCATAAAATTAGAGAGATTAAATTATTTGAACGATCTTTTTACATACCAGGCCATGCCCAGTTCTTTTACATTAAAGATCATGCCCATTGTATAATACAATAATGGCGGGAATGGCTGAAATGGCTGGAATGGCGGGTATTACAAATTTGTCCCAAAACTTTTCTAATTCGCTTCTTTCTTCAGTTTATTCATATTTTTTTTCACAGTTTTGGCCATTAAATCTCTCTTAGCTAAGCTGCAAGCAGAACTTAATGGATACATATAGACACAATATATCATGCGTGTTGCACATACACATACATACATACACATACACATACACATACACATACACATACATATGTATATTTGGATGCTGGTAATTTTCATTATTTTATTTTTACCCAACAGATAAAGAATTAACAAGAAAACAAGTTTGTTAAGATAAATCATGGAAAAAATTATTTGTGAACTTTTTTTGTTTCCCTTTTTTTTTTTTTTTGAAAATTTATATATATATATATTTTATTTTAGTTGTTGTTGTTGTTGTTGCTTTACTTTTTGTATTACTTTTCGTGTGTATTGTTTAAAATATTTTGATCAATGAGTTTGGATAGTTTTTTGTTTGTTTTTTTTTTTTTTTTTGGTTTTTTGTTGTGTCATATAAAGAGAAAAAAAACCAAAGGAGCAATAACAACAACAACAATAATAACACAAGACACTAATTGTAACGCTTCAATATTTAACACGTTTGTATTGCCTTAATGTATGTGTATGTGCTTGTGTGTGTGTGTGTGTGTGTGTGTGTGTGTGTGTGTGTGTGTGTGCAATGTGCTTAAAGTGTTAGGTTTTCTTTTCTTCCATCGAATTAAATATTGAAATGTTTTTTTTTTAATTTATTTTGCTTTGAGTTTAAATTTTAAGTTTTGAGTTTTGAGTTTAGATTTTCAATTTTGGATTTTAAATTTTTGGTTTATGAAAAATTCCAATGCATATATTTTTTATTTAATATTTCCAATTGCTTTTTTTTGTTTTTTTAATTCTCTTAATGTCATTGCGAATTATTCATCCATTCATTTCGTTTCATTCTGGTTTTCCTTTTTCTAATCCTTTTTTTTTTTTCTGGATGCAACATATTTCCTTCCATACCGTATTTTTAATAATATGGTATAACAATAATAACAATAACAATACAAATCTACCAAGAAATTTTTAATTGTGGCCGCAGAAACAAATTCTTGAAAATCGTTAGATTTTCTCTCTTGTTAATTACGCGATTTTATTGGTTTCGCTTCTCATTCATTTCTTACATTAATTTCTCTAAAATATTTGCTCTATCTCTTTCTGTATTTCTATTACTTCTCATCGAACTATTCATTTTAAAAAAAATTTTCACAAAATTCCATTTAGTTTATTTTTTTTTCCTTTTGTTTTTGGTTAAAAAAAAAAAATGTGCTGGCTGAAAAAAAATTGTGATTAAAATTGTGCGGAATGCAATCAAATTTTGTTAGTAAATTAAAAACTAACTTTAAGACACATAAACAAATAATCGAAAAGCAAAATCAATTTTTTTGAAAAAAGAAAAACCAAATTGAAATTGAGAATAAATAAGAAAAATTTAAGAGCTCCATAAGTTTATAAGAATATCAAATAAATTTTGTGAAAATTTCCCTATGAGAACAATTTAGCAAGTTACCCCAGAAAAAAAAATGCCAGAGTTTAATGAAGGCCAATAAAATTCCATTTTCATTTTCAATTTCAATTTCTTGTGATTATTTCTCTAGACGATTTACAATTGAAAAATTATTAGATAACAGTTCAATCGAAAACGCATGAGCGTTTTTAAATTAGATAAATAAAACCATTTGAGTTTGACATTTTGAGTTTGACATTTTGAATTTGACATTTTAAGTTATAGAGGCAAGAAAAGCGCCAGAAATTGAAAGAGCAATTATCATAAATTTATACGCCACGTAAACGCTATGATACAAAATTTCCAGTAATAACATCATATTTTTCAAGAACATTCACTTTAATGATCTGTGTAACCTGTCCCTGTCCTGTCACTTGCCCAGCCATTTGTTTCTTTCAACATGCCATTCATCTTATTGCTATTTCGTGAGTTATCCATTCTGATACAAAAGTGCCATGAAATGAATAATTAAAAAAGAACAAGAAAAAGAAAAAAAGAAGGACCTTGAAAAATAGGCAAATGATATTACACAAAATCACAGTGAAGAAAATTGATTAATAATCATTATCAGGCGTTTGTCATACATTCATATTTGGAGATGTATTCATCTTAGAATGGAATATGATTAGTACATTGAAAATTGTAATAATATAATGATAGCATTAACAATAACAACCAACCAACCAACAATAGCGATCAACAATTTCAAATGGCCATGTTAAGAACATTTAAAGGCAGACTCTCAGAAGCAACCAAAACTAATAACAAAAAAAAAAAAAAAGCAAGTAAGAATTTTATAAACGGTCCGACGAGGCCAACTCTTACCTCTACACCTTGCACCCTATGCCCTACACCCTACACCCTACACCACTTTGTTTAATGTGATTAAAAACTCAAATGAAAAAAGTTAACAAAAGTTGAAAAAATTCTTATGATAAAATTATTTGGAAATTATTTGCCAGGTACTTTATATGGGAGAAGGTTTCAAAAAGTAGAATGGAATTTAAACCAAACCTGGTGCATATATTTCCCATGTCAAAATATAAGGCACTACCAGCTTTACCTAAAATATCCTCAAATTTGTAGCATCTCTCCATATAAAGAAATTTTTTTTTTCAAAAAACGCTTTATATGCGTAAACCTCAAGTAAATTAGAAAGAAAAAATGAAACGAAATGAAGAGAATTATTTTAGAAAGTTAATCAACTAAAATGAAAGAAGAAATTGAGACAATCAAAAATTATCCATAACCTTATATCAACTATTTATGTAGCTGATACAGTGTAACAACAATTTTGATAACAACTTCTTAAATAAAATTCACTCAAAAAAAAAAAAAAAAATTGGATTATTTGTTTTGTGGCAACATTTGTAAGAATCGCAAAAGTTACCAAACAAAATGGTTTTAAAAAGTTTTGAAAAGATCTAACTTTAAAAATCAACTTAACAAGTTTTATATTTTTTATTGTTATTCTTATTGTTATTGATGTCGTTGGTGTTCTAAAAAAAAAAAAAGCAACACAAAAAATTTATAAGTTGAAAATTTTAACTTTGAAAATGGATCCAAAAAGATTTTGACTTCATTTCTTTACTTTTCTTTTCAAGTGGAGTGTATTTCAAAGTAGAATTCATTTTGATCTTCAGCTTTTTTCAATTTCTTTCGATTTTCGCATGAGGCAGCACAAGTCAATAATAACTTTTATTTAAACGTTTTGGCCGCAACACGAGATATTAGAAATAAGTTGGTCAATCGTTTATTTTATTGCATATAATAATATGCAATAATAATAACAACAACAGCAACAACATCAATAACATTAACATTAAAAGTAAGCAGAACAAGAAAAAGTGGAAGAAGGCAGATGAAAAGTAACACTACTCCATGTAACATAACTTTACATATAAGAATCTGCGATTTATTTTTATTTATAATCATTTTTATATCCACAACCCAAAAGTGGTCAGTATACTCATTTTACCATAAGATTTGGAATACACATAATTAAGTGCCCGAACTTTTTCAAAGTGTTTTCAAGCAGCTACAGAAAATCTAAATGTCTGTACGTCTGTCCTATTGTTTGCGTGCTCTAAACATGTAAATCGGCCACAGTCAATATTAAATAAAATTGAATGGTGTGTGTCTAAGATTTGATTTCAACCAAATATAATTTTCTTATTTGTTATTATTTATTTTATTTATTGTTGTTTTGTTTCTCTGTTATTTCTTATTTTGTTAGATATAAATTGAGAGCAAACAAAAGTGTTAATAGTCGAATATTTCTCCTTTTTTTTGCATTTTTGTTCTTTTAATGTATTTTTTGTTTTTATTTAAAAAAGAAAAACTAAAGGTGATCATTGTTCTATTTATTGTAATAACAAAATTTAGTTCACTTGAAATTCTTTTATTAGTTGACTTGAAATTCTTTTATTAGTTGACTTGAAATTCCTTTGTTAGTTGACTTCAAATTCCTTCAATAATTTACTGCAAATTTTATCTTGAAATTCCTTCAATAGTTCACTTGAAATTCTTTTATTAGTTGACTTGAAATTCCTTTGTTAGTTGACTTGAAATTCCTTCAATAATTTACTGCAAATTTTAACTTGAAATTCCTTCAATAGTTCACTTGAAATTCTTTTATTAGTTGACTTGAAATTCCTTTGTTAGTTGACTTCAAATTCCTTCAATAATTTACTGCAAATTTTATCTTGAAATTCCTTCAATAGTTCACTTGAAATTCTTTTATTAGTTGACTTGAAATTCCTTTGTTAGTTGACTTGAAATTCCTTCAATAATTTACTGCAAATTTTAACTTGAAATTCCTTCAATAGTTCACTTGAAATTCTTTTATTAGTTGACTTGAAATTCTTTGTTAGTTTGACTTGAAATTCCTTCAATAATTTACTGCAAATTTTAACTTGAAATTCCTTCAATAGTTCACTTAAATTCTTTTTATTAGTTGACTTGAAATTCTTTGTTAGTTGACTTGAAATTCCTTCAATAATTTACTGCAAATTTTAACTTGAAATTCCTTCAATAGTTCACTTGAAATTCTTTTATTAGTTGACTTGAAATTCCTTTGTTAGTTGACTTCAAATTCCTTCAATAATTTACTGCAAATTTTAACTTGAAATTCCTTCAATAGTTCACTTAAAATTCTTTTATTAGTTGACTTGAAATTCCTTTGTTAGTTGACTTCAAATTCCTTCAATAATTTACTGCAAATTTTAACTTGAAATTCCTTCAATAGTTCACTTGAAATTCTTTTATTAGTTGACTTGAAATTTCTTTGTTAGTTGACTTAAATTCCTTCAATAATTTACTGCAAATTTTAACTTGAAATTCCTTCAATAGTTCACTTAAAATTCTTTTATTAGTTGACTTGAAATTCCTTTGTTAGTTGACTTGAAATTCCTTCAATAATTTACTGCAAATTTTAACTTGAAATTCCTTCAATAGTTCACTTAAATTCTTTTATTAGTTGACTTGAAATTCCTTTGTTAGTTGACTTGAAATTCCTTCAATAATTTACTGCAAATTTTAACTTGAAATTCCTTCAATAGTTCACTTAAATTCTTTTTATTAGTTGACTTGAAATTCCTTTGTTAGTTGACTTGAAATTCCTTCAATAATTTACTGCAAATTTTAACTTGAAATTCCTTCAATAGTTCACTTGAAATTCTTTTATTAGTTGACTTGAAATTCCTTTGTTAGTTGACTTGAAATTCCTTCAATAATTTACTGCAAATTTTAACTTGAAATTCCTTCAATAGTTCACTTGAAATTCTTTTATTAGTTGACTTGAAATTCCTTTGTTAGTTGACTTCAAATTCCTTCAATAATTTACTGCAAATTTTAACTTGAAATTCCTTCAATAGTTCACTTGAAATTCTTTTATTAGTTGACTTGAAATTCCTTTGTTAGTTGACTTGAAATTCCTTCAATAATTTACTGCAAATTTTAACTTGAAATTCCTTCAATAGTTCACTTAAAATTCTTTTATTAGTTGACTTGAAATTCCTTTGTTAGTTGACTTGAAATTCCTTCAATAATTTACTGCAAATTTTAACTTGAAATTCCTTCAATAGTTCACTTGAAATTCTTTTATTAGTTGACTTGAAATTCCTTTGTTAGTTGACTTGAAATTCCTTCAATAATTTACTGCAAATTTTAACTTGAAATTCCTTCAATAGTTCACTTGAAAATTCTTTTATTAGTTGACTTGAAATTCCTTTGTTAGTTGACTTGAAATTCCTTCAATAATTTACTGCAAATTTTAACTTGAAATTCCTTCAATAGTTCACTTGAAATTCTTTTATTAGTTGACTTGAAATTCCTTTGTTAGTTGACTTGAAATTCCTTCAATAATTTACTGCAAATTTTAACTTGAAATTCCTTCAATAGTTCACTTGAAATTCTTTTATTAGTTGACTTGAAATTCCTTGTTAGTTGACTTCAAATTCCTTCAATAATTTACTGCAAATTTTATACTTGAAATTCCTTCATTAGTTCACTTAGAAATTCTTTTATTAGTTGACTTGAAATTCCTTTGTTAGTTGACTTGAAATTCCTTCAATAATTTACTGCAAATTTTAACTTGAAATTCCTTCAATAGTTCACTTGAAATTCTTTTATTAGTTGACTTGAAATTCCTTTGTTAGTTGACTTGAAATTCCTTCAATAATTTACTGCAAATTTTAACTTGAAATTCCTTCAATAGTTCACTTGAAATTCTTTTATTAGTTGACTTGAAATTCCTTTGTTAGTTGACTTGAAATTCCTTCAATAATTTACTGCAAATTTTAACTTGAAATTCCTTCAATAGTTCACTTGAAATTCTTTTATTAGTTGACTTGAAATTCCTTTGTTAGTTGACTTGAAATTCCTTCAATAATTTACTGCAAATTTTAACTTGAAATTCCTTCAATAGTTCACTTGAAATTCTTTTATTAGTTGACTTGAAATTCTTTGTTAGTTGACTTAAATTCCTTCAATAATTTACTGCAAATTTTAACTTGAAATTCCTTCAATAGTTCACTTAAATTCTTTTATTAGTTGACTTGAAATTCCTTTGTTAGTTGACTTAAATTCCTTCAATAATTTACTGCAAATTTTAACTTGAAATTCCTTCAATAGTTCACTTGAAATTCTTTTATTAGTTGACTTGAAATTCCTTTGTTAGTTGACTTGAAATTCCTTCAATAATTTACTGCAAATTTTAACTTGAAATTCCTTCAATAGTTCACTTGAAATTCTTTTATTAGTTGACTTGAAATTCCTTTGTTAGTTGACTTGAAATTCCTTCAATAATTTACTGCAAATTTTAACTTGAAATTCCTTCAATAGTTCACTTGAAATTCTTTTATTAGTTGACTTGAAATTCCTTTGTTAGTTGACTTGAAATTCCTTCAATAATTTACTGCAAATTTTAACTTGAAATTCCTTCAATAGTTCACTTGAAATTCTTTTATTAGTTGACTTGAAATTCCTTTGTTAGTTGACTTGAAATTCCTTCAATAATTTACTGCAAATTTTAACTTGAAATTCCTTCAATAGTTCACTTAAATTCTTTTATTAGTTGACTTGAAATTCCTTTGTTAGTTGACTTGAAATTCCTTCAATAATTTACTGCAAATTTTAACTTGAAATTCCTTCAATAGTTCACAGTGAAATTCTTTTTATTAGTTGACTTGAAATTCTTTGTTAGTTGACTGAAATTCCTTCAATAATTTACTGCAAATTTTAACTTGAAATTCCTTCAATAGTTCACTTAAATTCTTTTATTAGTTGACTTGAAATTCCTTTGTTAGTTGACTCTGAAATTCCTTCAATAATTTACTGCAAATTTTAACTGAAATTCTCCTTCAATAGTTCACTTGAAATTCTTTTATTAGTTGACTTGAAATTCCTTTGTTAATTGACTTAAATTCCTTCAATAATTTACTGCAAATTTTAACTTGAAATTCCTTCAATAGTTCACTTGAAATTCTTTTATTAGTTGACTTGAAATTCCTTTGTTAGTTGACTTGAAATTCCTTCAATAATTTACTGCAAATTTTAACTTGAAATTCCTTCAATAGTTCACTTAAATTCTTTTATTAGTTGACTTGAAATTCCTTTGTTAGTTGACTTGAAATTCCTTCAATAATTTACTGCAAATTTTAACTTGAAATTCCTTCAATAGTTCACTTGAATTCTTTTATTAGTTGACTTGAAATTTCTTTGTTAGTTGACTTGAAATTCCTTCAATAATTTACTGCAAATTTTAAACTTGAAATTCCTTCAATAGTTCACTTAAATTCTTTTATTAGTTGACTTGAAATTCCTTTGTTAGTTGACTTCAAATTCCTTCAATAATTTACTGCAAATTTTAACTTGAAATTCCTTCAATAGTTCACTTGAAATTCTTTTATTAGTTGACTTGAAATTCTTTGTTAGTTGACTTGAAATTCCTTCAATAATTTACTGCAAATTTTAACTTGAAATTCCTTCAATAGTTCACTTGAAATTCTTATTAGTTTGACTTGAAATTCCTTTGTTAGTTGACTTCAAATTCCTTCAATAATTTACTGCAAATTTTAACTTGAAATTCCTTCAATAGTTCACTTGAAATTCTTTTATTAGTTGACTTGAAATTCCTTTGTTAGTTGACTTGAAATTCCTTCAATAATTTACTGCAAATTTTAACTTGAAATTCCTTCAATAGTTCACTTGAAATTCTTTTATTAGTTGACTTGAAATTCCTTTGTTAGTTGACTTCAAATTCCTTCAATAATTTACTGCAAATTTTAACTTGAAATTCCTTCAATAGTTCACTTAAATTCTTTTATAGTTGACTTGAAATTCCTTTGTTAGTTGACTTGAAATTCCTTCAATAATTTACTGCAAATTTTAACTTGAAATTCCTTAATAGTTCACTAAATTCTTTTATTAGTTGACTTGAAATTCCTTTGTTAGTTGATTGAAATTCCTTCAATAATTTACTGCAAATTTTAACTTGAAATTCCTTCAATAGTTCACTTGAAATTCTTTATTAGTTGATTGAAATTCCTTTGTTAGTTGACTTCAAATTCCTTCAATAATTTACTGCAATTTTAACTTGAAATTCCTTCAATAGTTCACTTAAATTCTTTATTAGTTGACTTGAAATTCTTTGTTAGTTGACTTAAATTCCTTCAATAATTTACTGCAAATTTTAACTTGAAATTCCTTAATAGTTCACTTAAAATTCTTTTATTAGTTGACTTGAAATTTCTTTGTTAGTTGATTGAAATTCCTTCAATAATTTACTGCAAATTTTAACTTGAAATTCCTTCAATAGTTCACTTAAATTCTTTTATTAGTTGACTTGAAATTCTTTGTTAGTTGACTTCAAATTCCTTCAATAATTTACTGCAAATTTTAACTTGAAATTCCTTAATAGTTCACTTAAATTTTTTATTAGTTGACTTGAAATTCCTTTGTTAGTTGACTTGAAATCCTTCAATAATTACTGCAAATTTTAACTTGAAATTCCTTCAATAGTTCACTGAAATTCTTTTATTAGTTGACTTGAAATTCCTTTGTTAGTTGACTTGAAATTCCTTCATAATTTACTGCAAATTTTAACTTGAAATTCTTCAATAGTTCACTTGAAATTCTTTTATTAGTTGACTTGAAATTCCTTTGTTAGTTGACTTAAATTCCTTCAAAATTTACTGCAAATTTTAACTTGAAATTCCTTCAATAGTTCACTTGAAATTCTTTTATTAGTTGACTTGAAATTCCTTTGTAGTTGACTAAATTCTTCAATAATTTACTGCAAATTTTAACTTGAAATTCCTTCAATAGTTCACTTAAATTCTTTTATTAGTTGACTTGAAATTCCTTTGTTAGTTGACTTGAAATTCTTCAATAATTTACTGCAAATTTAACTTGAAATTCTTCAATAGTTCACTTGAAATTCTTTTATTAGTTGACTTGAAATTCCTTTGTTAGTTGACTTAAATTCTTCAATAATTTACTGCAAATTTTAACTTGAAATTCCTTCAATAGTTCACTTAAAATTCTTTTATTAGTTGACTTGAAATTCTTTGTTAGTTGACTAAATTCCTTCAATAATTTACTGCAAATTTTAACTTGAAATTCCTTAATAGTTCACTTAAATTCTTTTATTAGTTGACTTGAAATTCTTTGTTAGTTGACTTGAAATTCCTTCAATAATTTACTGCAAATTTAACTTGAAATTCCTTCAATAGTTCACTTGAAATTCTTTATTAGTTGACTTGAAATTCCCTTGTTAGTTGACTTCAAATTCCTTCAATAATTTACTGCAAATTTTAACTTGAAATTCCTTCAATAGTTCACTTAAATTCTTTTATTAGTTGACTTGAAATTCCTTTGTTAGTTGACTTGAAATTCCTTCAATATTACTGCAAATTTTAACTTGAAATTCCTTCAATAGTTCACTTGAAATTCTTTTATTAGTTGACTTGAAATTCCTTTGTTAGTTGACTTAAATTCCTTCAATAATTTACTGCAAATTTTAACTTGAAATTCCTTAATAGTTCACTTAAATTCTTTTATTAGTTGACTTGAAATTCCTTGTTAGTTGACTTAAATTCCTTCAATAATTTACTGCAAATTTTAACTTGAAATTCCTTAATAGTTCACTTAAATTCTTTATTAGTTGACTTGAAATTCTTTGTTAGTTGACTTGAAATTCCTTCAATAATTTACTGCAAATTTTAACTTGAATTCCTTCAATAGTTCACTTAAATTCTTTTATTAGTTGACTTGAAATTCCTTTGTTAGTTGACTTGAAATTCCTTCAATAATTTACTGCAAATTTTAACTTGAAATTCCTTCAATAGTTCACTTGAAATTCTTTTATTAGTTGACTTGAAATTCCTTTGTTAGTTGACTGAAATTCCTTCAATAATTTACTGCAAATTTTAACTTGAAATTCCTTCAATAGTTCACTTGAAATTCTTTTATTAGTTGACTTGAAATTCCTTTGTTAGTTGACTGAAATTCCTTCAATAATTTACTGCAAATTTTAACTTGAAATTCCTTCAATAGTTCACTTGAAATTCTTTTATTAGTTGACTTGAAATTCCTTTGTTAGTTGACTTGAAATTCCTTCAATAATTTACTGCAAATTTTAACTTGAAATTCCTTCAATAGTTCACTTGAAATTCTTTTATTAGTTGACTTGAAATTCCTTTGTTAGTTGACTTGAAATTCCTTCAATAATTTACTGCAAATTTTAACTTGAAATTCCTTCAATAGTTCACTTGAAATTCTTTTATTAGTTGACTTGAAATTCCTTTGTTAGTTGACTTGAAATTCCTTCAATAATTTACTGCAAATTTTAACTTGAAATTCCTTCAATAGTTCACTTGAAATTCTTTTATTAGTTGACTTGAAATTCCTTTGTTAGTTAGACTTAAAATTCCTTCTACTGAAATTTTTACTTGAAATATTTTTATTTCATTTCAAACCTGCATAAAAAACTGAAATGAAAGTCCCGTTAAATTATTTTACGACTCATGAGAATTATAAAATTTCGAGTTTCATATGTAAAAAATTGCAGCTAAATCAAACTGAGTAAATCGAATTTTGTAATAGACTCCACAATTTGTTTAGAGTTTCTTTTAAATATTGTTTAGTCCAATCCATGATTTTTCGTAAATCTTATAAGTTTATAACAATTTCAAAACTTTAAATGGAATAATATTTAAACGTCGCTTGCGATTAATCATTTCCCAATTTCGAAACTCTTCCACTTTTAACTGACTGATGGCATAAATGATCTTTTGAAAAATCATTGAGCAACCTTTATATATTTATGTATGTATGTTTGTGTGTATGTATAAGTGTATATTAAGTTTATGTAAAATATTTGCTAACTGTTTTTATGGGTGCATGGAAAAAGAAATATATCAAGGAGAACCAGTTCCCGGAATGAGAATTAGATAAGTGGGTTTCATGTGTAAATGTTGTACAACAACAATAATAATAATAACAATAGCAACAACAACAATGAAACGAACAAGTAAACATTTTACAGGCGACCGAGTTTATTCACTTAAATACCCTAAAACCCCTTTACCAGAAAATCACTTTAAAAGAAAATTTCAATTATGAACAAAATTGAAACGAAAAAAATTGTAATTTTTAAATCGTTATACATTCTCATTTAAATCAAAATATAGATAGAACTGATACAAAATTTTGTTACATGTATTTTTGAGTAGGATACGTCTTTGAGCTAAAAAACCATCAATGCACTAAATTTCATTAAAGTAACTCAAAAATTGCGATTTAAAGCTTGATAATAAATTTACATGGACAAAGGAAGATACTGACGGATGGACGTACGGACACAAGGCCATACGGACAAGTGGACAGACGGACAAGTGGACATATGGACATACGGACAAATGGACACACGGACAAATGGACATATGTAGAAATAGACATACGGACAAATAGACATGCGGACAAATGAGTATGAGGTTTTGACATAAGACATCAAATATGAGCCTAAACTAAAACCACCTCATATTGGCAAATAGTGTAGGGTGTAATAACAATTGAAAAGTGAGAAACGAACAATGTACACATAAACTATAAAGAAAAACAACGGCCAAGCACTAAGAATGTAAAAACTAACATTAGCAAATGCAACAAAACAATAACACAACAGAAAATTTTAAATCGTTAACCGCTAACTAATGATATCTACATATCCATATAAAAAGGTAAAAAATATTAAAAAGAAGCAATTGTTTAGGTGTGTATCCATTTATCTGTGTGTTTATGTGTGTTTGTATATAGATGCATAAATTTCTTTAGCTGACTTGTACTTTTGTTGTTATAATTTTGTAATCCACATTTAAACGGATTACAGGAAATGAAAATTGATTTATTCAAAATATGTTTCTCTATGTTCCTTTCAACTATTTTTATTTTCTCATTACACAAAACTACAAAATTTTCTTCTCTTTTGTTTTTTCTTTTTATATCATTTTTTTTTTATTTTCTCATTTTTATATTTTTACATATTTTTGGTTTGAATATAAATATCTTAGAACTTATGGCGGATATTAATCTAATATTAGAAATTTCATTTAGCCTCAGGAATAAAAAAAATTTTAAATAAAAAGATTTGCAAACGTTCAAAATAATTTTCAAGAGCTCAACTCAAATTTTCTGGGATTTATAAATTAAAAAGAAAAAATGCAAAAAAAAAATCGAGAAAAAAAAAATTACCCATAAAATGATAAATTTTCTAAGTGGATCGCCCTTTTGGAGTATTTCATCAACTAAAGGGCCACTTAAATATCGGACGTAGTTTTTTGATTTTATACTTCTGCCAATGTGGCCATATTTCTATAAAAGATCCATTCATTTTCTTGACCATTGGGCCATGTTTCAATGGATCATCAGAGCGATCAAAAAAAAAATAATACATAAAAACCAAAAAAGTTTAAATTTTTTATTGCATTAAATTAAAAACTGGCAATTGGGCAGTTTAGAAGTAGCCTTTCAAAAAATTTGTGCATCATTCAGCCCATAAGATTTCTTCCAAATAAACAACAAAAGATAAATAAATGAACTTAATGAGTTAGAGTTAACTTATTTTTATATCAAATAATCTAAATTTAAGTCTTATACTCCTGAAATACACGCCTACTCAATTTAGATAAGAAATCCTGGAGAAGAGAAACTTTTACGGCCAACATTTCACATTATGCCAAATTAATTATAAATTTTGGCTAAAAATGTCCAAGATCTAAGCAAAACTTCTTATACACTTTCATATTTGATAATGGAAGTTCCATTGGATCAGCGCAAATTACGCAACCATAATTTATACCGTTAGAATAATTTAGAGATGGAATTGCCGTTAAAAAAACAAAAAAAAAAAAAAAAAGTAGAGAAAATTAAAATTTTTGATTTGAATTCTCAAGCCATACGAATCCACATACCAAGTCAAAACTAGCCCGACAAACTTTAAACAAATAGACAAATAGATAGATAAATAAATGGCCAAATGGCCAAATGGCCAAATGGCCAAATGGCCAAATGGTCAAATGGTCAAATTGTCTTAAATCATTTTAGTTAATAATTTAAAAGTTTTTGCCTAAATTGAAATTACTTCAGGTTGTTACAAATATTTTTACAGTATAATTAATTTTCTTAATTGAAATTTCCTATTTTAAAAAACTCACCAATTTTTCTTTTTCTTTGTTTTTCTTTTTTTTTTTTTTTTTTTTTTGTAGTTTTCATTAGCGTTATCATTATGAAAATAAGAAAAAAGTATAACAATAATTATGATTCAGTGTTTAGTCTGGTTTGCTCTGGTTTGCTCTCTATTATTAAATTTTTCCATAATTGTATTCTTCTTATGTTCTTATTCTTAAACATTAAACTTTAAATGGTTCTTAAATTGATTTAGATTTGTTTCAGTTTCTGCCGCAGCTGGTTTTTTTTTTCTGTTCTTTTTTTTTTTCTTCTTTTATTCTTTTTGGTTTTTTTTTTGGATGGGAGTACAAACGATTTTATAATTTCAAATGCACTTGAAGTGATGTGATAGATCAAGATAGATCAACATAGATAAAGAGGAAAAAAAAAAAAAAAAAAAAAAAGAGAGAGATAAAGAGAGAGAGAGAGAGATCATTAACGTGTATGTTTGGTGGCAATTAAAAGATGTTTTATGAATGATCATTAAATTTTGTAAAACCGTTATTTGAACTAATTTTAATGATTTTAAAACAGCAAATACAAAAATTATTAGATTATTTAATCATTATTTCTACGTGTGTACTACTTAGAGAATTAAAATCGTAATTATAATGGAAAAATAAAATACAAAAACAAAATTGTGCAAATTAATTTAAATTTAATTGTTAGCATAATATTTTCAAAATACCATCAAAAATCTCTTAGTTGTATTATAAAAATGATCGATATATTTAATTTTTTTTTTTTTTTTTGCTTTGGTTAATTTGAGAAAGAAAAAATTAATTGAAAAAAAGTAAAGTAAATTAGTTTAAAAAAAATTAATTAAATTATACAATTAAAAAAATGTAATTAAAAAATTAATTAAAATTATATATGCAAAAAAAAATATAATTAAAAAAAATTAATTAGTTTTAAAATGCCATACAAAAAATTTACCAATAATTTAATATTAATTGTAAAATTAATTATTAAAATTTAAATTAAATTAATTACTGTTTACTTCGATTTCATTCTTTTTTTTTTTTATTTGTTCATTTCTTTTGAAACTCCATCTCTATAAAAATATTCTGACAAAAGTTATTGAAATTAATATATTTTCGATTTTAGTTTTTCGCATTTGGGCTCTATCAAAATGCCTTAAAGATTTTCAAATTTTAATATCTTTTGCTGGGTGCTATTGGATTTCAATTCCATAAGGCCAATAGGCCTTGCCAGACTTGGAACTTGTCGGAATTTCTTGCCTCTTAATGGAACCACCCATCAAATAAATTGCTGGTGATTACAAATTCTTTGCCACTATGGCAAATATATCTCTGGAATAATGGAAATTTTTATATATATATATATATATATATAATATATGAAAATTTTGAAATTTTTAAAGCAATAAATTTGCGAAACTGAAAGCAGAATTTAAATTGATATTGCAAATATTTTTGACTTTGTTTCTTCTAGTTTAGTTGAAGGACTCATTAACTAAATTTTGTTATGTTATGCTATGTGCTATGCTATGCTACGTTTTTTTATGTTTTCCATTTAGAATTCGGTTTCAACCAACTAAAATATATTCACTTGTTTTGGTTTTAATTTAAAGTCAATGAGTTTTTATTTTCTTTCTTCTGTTTTCTACTTTTTCTTATTATTCTTACTAATGTTGTTGTTACTATTATTATATTATCTTTTATCCAAACACAAACACGCAACACACACACACACACACACACACACGCATATGCTCTGACATATATAATTATTCATATTATGCTAAAAAAAAGAGAGCAAATTAAAACGAAAAGAGAAAAAAATAAAAAATTGAGATTATAAAAAACGTCGCTTCTTTTTTGTTGTTTTGCCATTTTTACTTTTTTATTTCGTTTTTTAATTTATTTTCGTTCTTCTATTTCCATTTCTATGCTTTTTTTCTATTTCTACTGAAAGCTCAATCGTTGGTTTTTCTTTATATGCATGAATCTATGCTTAGTGTGTATGTGTGTGTGTGTGTGTGTGTGTGTGTGCATGTGTGTTTGTCTATTACTTTGCTAAAGTTTTGTTCTAATTTAATTTTACATGAAAAAAAAAAACCAAATAAGAAGCAGCAAAATGATGGCAAATGGAGAGTAAGAACAAAATATTTGTGAGTTTCCTGTGTGTGTCAAGACGATAATTTTATTTAGTGTTAGTTTAAAGTCGCACATATAAAACAACGACAATTCCAACAAAAAACTTTAATTACATTAAAAGTCGACAAAAAAAAAAAAAAAAAGTAAATAAGAAAAAAAAAAACCATGACGTAAAAGCGAAATATTTTGCACATGAATTACAGTAACAATAACAACAGTAACAACAAGAACAACACTAACAACAACAACAATAATAATAACATTAACATTAATTATTATAATATTTGGGTGTCTCTTTTAACACCTTTTCCATTCTATTCTATTGTTCAGTAAAGTACTTTCTCTGCCTCTTCTATTTTTCTTCTTCTTCTTCTTGTTTATCTATTTGTCATTCTTAGACTTATTATTATGCTTAATGATAATAAAAAAAGGATTTTCTAAAATTTATGATTCATATTCATTTCATTACGCCACGCGTTTTTATGTTGGAAAATTTCAACACGATCATTCTGACTCGATCATGATTTATCTATATTTTTGGCCATAACATTACAACTCATTTCACGAACATTTCAGATATTTTAATGAAAATTAAATACTTCTATTCTCAGAAAACTTTCGGACACTTATGATTTAGATGGATGATCGAAAAATCTTCGCTTAAACGTTTTCTAAAATGACGGCTTCAATTCATGAATATTATGAAACATTTTTTTTTCTGAATGTTGAATGTACTTAGGGGATATGATGTGGAACTGCTGAGGGAGTGGCATGGCAAAACTTTATTGATTTTATGCGATTACTTTGGATAATTTACAAATAAAACCAATAATTTCTTGAAATTTTCAGCCAATTTATGATCGCGTCATATTTGATCCCCTCTCTTTTGCTATTTCTCACTTACTCTCTATTCCTCTCTCTATCATTATCGCTATCTTTATCACCATATTCAAATGTATATCAATATCTCGTACTTTGATGTAATTTCTGTTTTGTCATCCAGCAAAATCCTCCGATTTTGCTTGGTAACATTTCTCCCATTTTTGTATTTGCGCAAAAGTTCTCTGAATCAAATATGTTTGAGTTATATGATTTTTGTTATTTTAAGGGAGTGCTTACAAAAACTCACAGAGAAATTTTAAAGTAAACTATGAAAAATATTTAATAAAAATCACGATTGAGCAAATTTATCTGTAACATCATCACTTCACTTCAAATCATAACAGTGTTTGCTATAAAATGCATCACATAAAAATCAAAGAAAATTTGCATGCATGCCTGTGCTTGCCTGTACATGCCACTAAATCTGTGTTTGTGTGTGTGTTTGTACAGAAGAAGAAAAAAAACATACATTAAACTAATCACATGAAATTTGTCTCTATGAAAATTCTCAGAAGCACTTCTTTACAGAGACTTCTAGCACAAATGCATTTACACTTCCATTTACATTTACAGTTGCATTCTTAATATTGAGCTTATGGCTCAAGCTTATGCTCTCGTACTCAATCAACTTGCCAATCACAAGCGATCAATGGCAAAGTAAACAAAATGACAAAAGTCCACTTTTCAATGATTTGCTTACTTTTTCTCTCTTCTCAGCATGCCATTCTACATATACCGTTATGTTTACACTTTAAAGTATAAAAATAATAAGAGATTTGTTTATGCCATTTTCGTTTTGTTTTTTACCGTTTTGTAGTATTAGAAATTATGCATTAAAAAAAACATACGCCTCTCCATCTTTGATTTACAACAGCAAAAAAACAAAAATTGAAAGAAGAAAGAAAAAAAAGGAAGGAATATAAATAGAAAGATGGCATGCGTGTTTGATTAGATCGAATTGAATTAAATGGAAAGAAATTGTCTAATTAGAATATTTTCTCTTCATCCTCTACTTTTCTTTTGTTTTATGTTTTTTAAAACACTTCAAAAATTTGATTGCACTAACATTTCAACATATATAAATTATATTGTTGTTATATTGTTGTTGTATTGTGTTTCTCTCTTACCCTAAATCTCTATCTCGTTCTCTCTGTCTTAATTTCCTTTAGATGATCCTTCTGTAGATGAAAAAGAAGACCATTAAGCGCGTACGCTTTTTCTCTGCTTTTCATTCAAATGCTTAATCTTGAATTCTTGTTTATGAAAAGTTAGATGATGATGACGATGTTCTAATAAAAATATTATTAATAATAACGATTAAATGTTGAATAAGAATAAAATCGTGTAGTTATTGTGGCTCGACATGGAAACTTTATTGTTTCTGTTATGGTTACTTTTTAGCGTTACTGTTATGGTTACGTTTACTGTTACAGTTACTGTTATGTTTATAGTTACTGTTACGGTTACTTTTAGCGTTACTGTTATGGTTACGTTTACTGTAACATTTCCTGTTATGTTTATAATTACTGTTACGATTACGGTTACTTTGAATATTTTTTCGTTGTGATTATTGTTATTGTTATTGTTATTGTTATTGTTATTGTTATTGTTATTGTTATTGTTATTGTTATTGTTATTGTTATTGTTATTGTTATTGTTATTGTTATTGTTATTGTTATTGTTATTTTTTGTTATTGTTATTGTATAATGTTATTGTTATGATTTATTGTTATTGTTATTGTTATTGTTATTGTTATTGTTATTGTATTGTTATTGTTATTGTTATTGTTTGTTATTGTTATGTTATTGTTATTGTTATTGTTATTTATTGTTATTGTTATTGTTATTGTTATTGTTATTGTTATTGTTATTGTTATTGTTATTGTTATTGTTATTGTTATTGTTATTGTTATTGTTTTGTATTGTTATTGTTATTGTATATTATTGTATTGTTTGTTATTGTTATTGTTATTGGTTATTGTGTATTGTTATTGATTATTGTTATTATTGTATTTATTGTTATGTATGTTATTGTTATTGTTATTGTTATTGTTAGATTGTTATTGTTATTGTTATTGTTATTGTTTTTTGTTATTGTATTTTGTTATTGTATTATTGTTATATGTTATTGTATATGTTATTGTTATTGTTATTGTAGTTGTTATTGTTATATTATTGATTTCACCAACATGCGTTTATTTTTGGATTCTTTTGTAACATGAAAAATCCATAATAATTAGTTTGGCATAACTTTTCATTCAAAAGTTGTGGTATTCTAAGTAAAGCGACACACTCCGTTATTCTAATTCTCAGCCATATAAAAAAAATTTTTAAAGCAGATCATTTTGAGTTTGTTGAATAAAATCGTGCGGCTTTGATAGAATTTTTCCTTTGTTTTTCTCTTCTGTTTGTTTGTTTGTTTATATTGTAACTTTTGTTTAGATATTTGTTATACTCGGTGATGCAGACTCGTTGTTAGTTAGTTGTTTGGTTGTTCAGTTGTTTGGTTGTTTACTTGTTTTGTTGTTTGTGCGTGGCTCTTTTCCTGATAAACATTAATAATCGTTAAGTGAATGCAACTTTTTAGTAGATTTTTCGGGGTTTGTTTTCTTCTTTTTCCTTTTGATTTTGTGTACCTTTCATTTTTTTTTTCTTTTATTATGGGAAGGAAAATCAGGCTAATTGCTGCCATGAAAAGTTTATTAAAATAAGTTCAAAAAGAAACGAACAAAAATTACAAGATTTTTGGTTTAGACTAAACCTATTGAAAGTTTAAAAGCCGTCAAGCTCAAATATATTTGATAGTTTTTTTTTAACAATATAAGTGGGCGTGGCAATTTTTATTCACTTACGAATTTCAATTAATTAGGTTTTGGTTGGACACAAAAATATTTCAATGCCACATTAAATAGAACAAACAAAAAAATTCTATGGAAATAGCACTGACTGGGCGTAGCTGATCTATGGTACTATCAAAATTAACTTCTTCAAGTGCAACGTTAAAAATTTGGATGGTTAATGGCACAATACGCCGTTTGCCCATCTTTGAAAGCTAACTTGATTGTTTATCAGAAATGTAAGGCATATCCAAGTACATAAAATCCTAAAATAGAAATTCGCCCCTCACCATTGGCTTCTCACCGTCACCTCCCGGCGGTCGTGTACCGGCGGTCGCCATTCCCCGTTCGCCTCACACCATTCGCCTCCCGCGGTTTGCCTCTCGCCGTTTGACCCTCGTCAATCGCCTCTCGCCGTTCGCCCTCGCCGTTCGCCTCACGCGGTTTGCCTCTCGCTATTCGCCTCATGCCATTCGCCTCTTGCCATTTGCCTTTCGCTATTCGCCTTTCGCTATTCGCCTCTCGCCCTTTGCCCCTCGCCTTTCGCCTCTCACCTCTTACCGCTCGACCCAGGGCCTTTTGTTTTTATAAATTATTTGAAATTATTTTATATCAACTTTTCTCAATTTTTACTTCACAAATGATCAATAATTATTCATATGAATCGAAAACAATAACATCAGAAAGAAAAACGAAATATAAATTAAATTTAAATTACCCATCAAATTGTTAAACGTTTGCAATTTTTCATCAATTACAAGTTCATAAACGTATAAATCTTGCAGCGATTTCTATCCATTATCCATCATTCGTTAATACATGCAATTTAATTGCGGTTAAAATTATATAAAATTCAGTAGAGTTTATTAATTTATCTTTTTCTTATTCTTCCTCCTTTTAACATCTTTTACATCTTTTACATCTTTTACATGTTCAATTCCAACATCATCATCTTTTGCAATTTCTGCTGCTTGTTCTATTTCACCAAAAACTTCATCTTCAATTTCATGTTTCATTTCCATGTTTAGATTATTATTTACTTAACTATTCATATTGATAATAATAATAACAAAAGTAACATAAACAATAACAATAACAATAACAATAACAATAACAATAACAATAACAAGAACAGTAACAATGATAATTAAAATTAAGAAATGCAGACAAAAGTAAGCACAAAAATTGAAACAAATTGTACATCATTTATAAATTTTATTAATGTACAATTGCACAAATTACAAATAAATAAAATAAAAGGAAAAAAAAGAAAAATCAAACAGAAAAAAAATACAATAAATCGTACGAAATTTCTGGCAATGCCTTTATAAACCAGTTTCAACTTAATAACTCAATTAATGGATAATCAATTATATCATTATTTGTTAAAGCAACAACAATAACAAATAACAACAATATTAAACAACAACAACAACACAACAACAACAACAACAGCAGCAGCAGCAGCAACAGCAGCAGTAATATTAAACAACATTAAACAACCAGCAAGTTAGTTTCTACTAAGAATTTTGTTGTTATTGCTGTTGTTGTTGTTATTCATCTTCTTCATTTTCATTTAGTTTTGTTTAGTCTGTTGCTTCATTTAGCTTCTTCATTTGTAATCTCTTTCATTATCGGCCACGATTTATTTATATCTATATAAATATCTATAAATAAAAATATCATATATAATATATATATATATATTGATTGTATGTGTGTGTGTGTGTGTGTGTGTGTGTGTGTGTGTGTATTTAAGAAATATTGCTTTAGATAGTCCTTGGATAATAATTTTGTAAGAAAATCAACTAAACTAAAAAGAAGTAAGACCAAAAAACTCAAAAAAAAGAGGAAGAAGACAAAAAGAAGAAGAAAAAGAAGAAAAAGAAGAAGAAGAAGAAGAAAACAGCAAACATCAAGTTAAATTAAAACTGAAACAGAACAACAAAAAACAAAAATTATAAAAAAAAACCGAAAAAAAAAACAAGAAACAAAATTAATGAAAATGTTTGTCTGTTTGTTGATTAAACTTTATAACGCTATTGTTTATTGTTGTTATTGTTATTGCATTAGCTCAATAAATACCTTTAACAAATATTTCTAAAATGTCAATGAATTTGATAAATTAAATAAGACAAAAAAAAAAAAAACAAACAACCAAAAAACAAAAAAAAAAAAAACGAAAAAGCCCGCACAGCAACAACGCCAAAAATAACAACAACAATAACGAAAGATTTTTTTTTATTTTTTTGGATCGTTGCTTTTTAATCTTCTTTTACGTCATCAACATCAATTTCCCTTAACTTCTCTTCTGTTTCCTTTGACTTACCCATTCCATTTCCTTTCCTTTCGTTTACCTTATCCGCCATAAAATTAAGTGAACTTTTAATTAAATAAATCATTAAGAGCAATAAAATGTTGGAGACAGACAAGAGGTCGAGAAAAAATAAAATCACAAAGAAAATGAAATGAAATGTAAGAAAAATACAAATAAAATAATTGAATGAAGGCCAAAAACAATAACAACAATAACAACAACAACAACAACAGCAAGCAGCAGCAGCAGCAACAACAATAACACTCCAAAAAGACAAGTGAAAATGGCGTAAAATTGGTCGTGACCGACTCCAAATTATTTTATTTTATTTTGCTTAAGCCATTTAAGATAACGCAAATGTAAATTGGAAAAAGAAGAAGAATAATTAGTTTAAAAAAAAAAATGTATTAATTTTCAAGTGATTTGAAGGTTTCGATAAATGAGAAATAATCAAACAAATGGACCGATTCAGAATAAAGGCACATAGAATGTGATTCCAAATTTCTTAAAAAAAACTTTATGAAAATCTGCAAATTTCTTTTCATAAAACAGTAACCCTTTTTTTCAAAAAATTCGTTCGATTTGAATCGGACGAATCGTAAAAATTATACGATCCAGCCGATCGATTGCGTTTAGAGTTAAATGTTTAGGCAAAATAGGTCTTCAACAAAACATCCTAGAAATTTGTTATCTCTAGCTACTTGATAGCGAAATTTACATGGACAGACCTAAGACGGATGGAGAGGTGGATGGATGGACAGATGGACGGATGGACGGATGGACGGATGGATAGGTGGACAGCTGGATAGATGGATGGATGAACAAGTGGACAGTTGGACATGATTTGAAGTTACTTGGTCTAATAAAAAAATGGCCGCATTTCAAACACTTTTTTAGGATGTTACAAACATCAATACAAACTAATAATACCGTGGACTATACCGTGGATGTAAAATAAATAAAAATTAAAGGCGGCATTTTAACTTTAAATTGCAATTTTTATACATAATAATTATTTATGTAATGAGTATAACAACAACAACAACAAACAACCAATTGAAACGAATTGACTTTCAAATCGGAATAAAAAAGCTAAAACAAAACAAAAAAACGAGCAATAAAAGAAAAAGAATTGTACAAGGACATAAAAGTGGAAAGAAGTGAAGATGGATAAAGGCAAAGGCATCTTTACCTTTAAATTTAGAAAAAATATGGTTCAATATATTTTTTCAAAATGATTTTTTGGAGAATCTTTACAAAAAATGATTTATTAATTATATTAATTTAATTAATAAAATATCGATTATTGATAATGTCAATTAAAATCCGTTGCCACCTAAAATCATCTAAGATTGTTATGCTGGAAAAAAACTAACTAAAAAAATTTGATGTAGGGTATTCGGTAGTCGCCATAGAATGACAATAACTTGAAATAATGTTCAATTATAAATTCAAATGCTGCTTGATCTATTCCAAAGATGGTCCAACAAGAAAAAAAACAAATTGAGTTCAGCAAAATATCTGAAGGATGATTCTACAAAGTACGCTTTAAAGGACTGATTAAAACGCTATAGCGTTTTTCTTTTTTTTTTTTTTTTTTGTCGGAGAGATTTTCTAATTTTTTTTTTTAATGTGCCTTATAACTCGTTTAGCACGCAAATATTTTTTTTTCTTTTATATTTCTTTTTTTTTATGTTTTTGCATTTTTTTTTTTTATGGGAATCTAAACATTTCAATATCAATTACAAGTAACTCAGTTTGTATGTAAAAATATTATTGAAACGTCTCTATGGAATTTATCAAAGTTATTGTTGTTGTTGTTGTAGAAATTTTGGTGTTAATACAGTTTGAATATTTGTTGCGATTTTTATCTATTTTGACAATGGAATCTTGTAGATTTCTATGCATATCATACAATTTTAATAAAATATTGGACAAGAAAAAAAAACCACAAGAGAACTTTCCCTTTTTTATCATGA
This sequence comes from Melophagus ovinus, assembly GCA_023089585.1. Classification (NCBI taxonomy): domain Eukaryota; kingdom Metazoa; phylum Arthropoda; class Insecta; order Diptera; family Hippoboscidae; genus Melophagus; species Melophagus ovinus. The sequence goes on along the minus strand of JAKKIB010000176.1, from coordinate 10,020,930 downwards.
ACACTTTCTATACACACACACACACATATGCACATGAAAAAAGTTGAATTGTTATATAAAGATTTTGGGAAATTATCATCCAAAAATATTCAACCAAGAGAAAAGATTTTATTCAAATTTCATTTCCTTCTCCTTTTTCGTTTTTTTTTTTTTTTTTTTTATTAAACTTTATTTTGTTGTTGGTGTTGTTGCATTGAAATTGATAGAGAAAGTAAAAGAATGCCCTTAGTACAAAAAAAATCTTATTGAACAATTTTTAAACATTTAATTTTGTATTGTTTTAGATGATTTTGTTGATTTAGATGAAATGTCCCTCCATCCGGCCATTTATTGTTGACACTTTTTTTTTTCTTTTTTTTTTAATGGAAAAATATAAATAAGGACTCGATAAGGACAGGATTATTGAACATCCTGGAAATTTTCATGGAAAGATTTAAATTTTAACTACCAAATGGCCAGTCCATTTACTTCTATTGCCATTTCTCCAACTTTAGTTGGTTTTTGTTTTTTTTTAATTGCAAATATTGCAAATAATGACCCAAAAAAAAAAGGGATTTTTGAAAGTCTTGATTAATGTTTCAAAATTCTACATAGTTTCAGGTTTTAATTAAATAAATGTTAAAATTCTTATGCGGACTTGACCTGTTGACATTTTTCTATACGCAAAAAATTTTTATGTCCAATTGAACAGAATTTTTATAAGTCCTTACAAATTCCTTTATAATGGAAAATATCAGGCGGAATTTTTATCTCAAGAAAATTGAGATTGTTGCATATACTTTTTTTTCTACCTTTCTCTCTCTCTCTCTCTCTCTCTCTCTCTTTCTCTTTCTCTCTCTCTCTATCTCTCACTTTATGTTTGAACGATATAAAATGATGAGGTGGCTTTAAAGTTTCGACCAATATTTTTTGCTTGTACATTTCTTATATTTATTCAGGTGTTGCTAACTTTACTTTCTAATTCTAATCGTCTTTTTACACACACATACACACACACATACACACATATACACACATATACACACACATATATGCACATGCAGTTTTACCATGTTAATTGTGATTATCATTTGTTTTAATATTCGTTCGTTCAGCTCTCATTGTGCTTTTGCTTTTGCTGGTCCTGTTGTTGTGTTGTTGTGTTGCTGATGCTGCTAATGCTGCAATAACTAGCGTTGCTGTTGTTGTTATTATTATTGTTGTTTATTAACATTTCGTTTTCATTTTTATTTATTTTATTTTGTTTGTGTTTGTGTGTTTGTGTGTTTGTGTGTTTGTTCTCAATCTTCTTTTATATCTCCTGTTTATTCTTCTTCTTCCTCCACTTCTTGTTTTTTCAATGCCGCTGTTTTGTTATCAGTTTGCTTTGTTGTTATTGTTATTATTGTTGTTATTGTTGTTATTGTTGTTATTATAAAACATCTGGTCTTTACTTATCAATTTTACTTACGTTCTAAAAGTTTTGTGTGTGTGTGTGTGTATGTGTGTGTGTTTATTTATGTTTCTTTTGGCATCCTCTACTTCTTTTTTTTATTATTTTATTCTGGCGTACGTACTTAAATCTTTTATTATTATTATTGTTGTTGCTGCTGCTGCCATTGTTGTTGTTGATTGTTGTTGTTGATTGTTGATTGTTTATGCTTATTTTCATTTTTATTTTGATTCTTATTTTAATGGGCTTTTTGTTTTGTTTTTATTTTTTTTTGCTCTTTTTGTTGTTGTATTAGCCTTTTGGGTTTACTTATACATAACTCCAGCAGCATTAATATGCATATACATATTAATAATATGGACGGACATAAATGAGGGTAGAATTTGATAGAATCCCATTTTTTTCTTTTCAATATTCTCTTACATTTCTATTTTTTTCACATCTTTGCCATTTTTTTCTTTCTTTCCCTATCTCTTTCTCTCTCTTCTACACTCTTTCTCTTAAAAAAGATATAAATGTTTAAAAAATTTTAAAGAATATTCAATGACATTTTGTTAACACCCTAAAGCGATTTAAAATTTCCATTTTTAATAAAAAAAATTTATACTAAATAATTTCGATTTAATTCACTTAATAAAATTAATTTGAAATTTAATGAAATGAGAAAATTTTAGATGAAAATTTTACCCACTAAAATTTTATATAAAAAAAAATTTTTTTTTGTATTGAAATTTTAGATAAAAAATTGTACTAAATATTTTATTTAAATACTCAAAATTTTTTTTTTAATTTGTACTTAATTTTTTTTTACAAATTTGTACTAAAATTTTATAAAAAAAATTAAATCAAAATTTTACTGAAAAAATTATACAAAAATTTGCAACAATTTTTTTTTAACTGAAAATATTTCTACTAATTTTTTTTAATACTAAAAATTAATACAAAATTAAATGTTATAATTTAATTATAAATGAATTTGCTCAATTTGCAAGAAGTTTTTTTTTTTTTATATAAAGAAAAGAGTGTAACAAAATTCTAATTAAATTGATTATGCATATTATTTTGATTGGTGGATAATTTCAAATGATATACCTCTAAACTCTCATGATTATTATTGTAAAAATAAAAATGTTTACATGTTTTATTGATTTCCAATGAAAATCTAAAATGATGATAGTTTTTTTCATTTAGCTTATCAAATTTCATGTAAAAATTTGATCCAAATTACAAATGGACGTACGGACAAGAATTTTTTTTTTTTCAATATCCAAAATGTTTTTTCTTTTCTTTTGGTCCATAAAAACTTCAAGCATTTTGTCAATTGTCCTTTATAAAAGCTCTATGTTTTTTAAACTACATAAATGATGTGGTGACAGAAAAAAAATGGCGGGGGGGGGGGGAACATAAACAATTTAAGCGCAGATATTTCATATGAAATTATAGGCTGGAATAAGAAGAAATGTACAATAAAAAAGCTGGATAAAATGGCCCTAAAACAAAAGCAAGTAGTAGCCAATAACAACAATAAACAATGAGCAATGAAAATTGAAAATTGAAGTTTGGACATTGAGCACTCAGAAATGAATAATAAGACTTCGGGTAATGGTTAATGGTTAATGGTTAATGGGTAATGGGTAATGGGTGACGACTGAAAATTTGCCAAAGAAATGGCAAAGAGAAAGAGGAAAGCTAAAAGAGTAGAAGTTTTATAACGATGAAGGAATTGAATGAAATTATTTTATAATTATTATTATAGTTATTGTGATTGCGGCACACGAGACTTTATTATTTCACTTTGTTGGCCAATTTCATCAAACTGAGCTTTCTTGTAACTATCTCATTCTAACATAATTAAATTTAAATTGAGGAACCAAAATAAAAATATATTAATAAAATGAAATAAGAATTTAAAAAAAAAAAACAAGCGGCCAGGTTAAAGGCAACAATTAAATACCCTACACAACATTCTGTTGAAATCCATGAAGAAGTCAAAGAAGAAAAAAAAAAAAGTTAAAAATTAAAAATTTGGAATAACAAATTGAAAGATTAAAAAAAAAAAATTTGTTATATTTAAATAATTGAAAAACTTCGAATTTGCCTTATTTAGATAAAATTATGCTAAGAAAAGGTCAAGGGGAAGACCATGAAAAAAAAAAGACAAACGGCCGGACAAAAGCACAGGTAGGGGATCCTAGAGGTTAATATACGAAAACAGGGTCTAAGAGGTCAGATGGATAGAGGGTCTGAGAGTTTAAAAAGTAGACAGAGGATCCAAGAGATGGATAAAAAAAAAACGAACCAAGCGTTTCCAAGAAATAGATAACTGGAGATTCAAAGGAATTAAATAGCAAATCTCTCTTTTGAGCTTTTTTAAATATTACAAACATCCACAGAAACTTATAATGACCCAGTACCATTCAAGTGATCAAAACATTAAGAATTCAATTCTCAAAAACACTCTACACTTCCCACTTTTCATTCATTTCAGTAGTAACTTCTTTCATTGCTACTAACTGCTGGTAATGGTTGGTGATGGTGAAATAGAAGGGAAATATTGTGGGTATAAGTATGAGTATGTTTAGCCTAAAATATTTTCATGTACGAATGGCATGAAGTAAAAGTGTAATTTTGCCATTTCGTAATGCAGGTGATGCTTTTAATAGCTATTGGCAGTTAGTGTTGAAAGCGAAATACGGGCCAAATAATTTTGGTATAACACAAATGCACACACACACACACACAATTAAATAATATGAAATAAAATAAACGTGTAACTAAAAACTAGAGAGACAGAACCAGCAAGAATCAAAAAATAAAAAAAAAAAACAACAACAAAAAACAAAAAACAGAAAAAATCCAAAAAAAAAAAAAATTAACAGCAACAGCAAAAACACTAAGGAAAAAAAGGAAAATATGAGCTGAACAATTACTGTGGTCACTTAATTGATGATGACTGATGATAAAAAAAAGAAACAGAAATGAAGAAAGAGAAAAACTAAAATGTTAAGTCATTCAATGTCATTGTTAGCCCTACATAAGACAATTTGCTCCTCTTGCCAATTTGTCTCATTTCATTTCATTTCATTTCATTTCATTTCATTTCATCTTTCTGCCTTCCTTAATTCATCTTCTTCTTTTACTACTTCTGTTTTTCTTTACTTATTATTATTAAGTTTTTTTTTTTTTATTTTATTGCTTTGCAAATCATAGCCTTTGGGCGTACGATTACACACCGGTCGAATTTTTTTTTTTTTGGCCATTTCTTTTGTGTTAACTTTACAATATTATTTCTTATACCCTACTTAGAAAATGTTTGTGTGAATGTTTATTACATTCATAAATAATTTTTTTCTAAAGATAATTTCATTTTACCATTTTGATTTATTAACTAATCGTTTCAGATGGATTTTCTGATTCGATTTAAGCTAGTTTCTTCATTTGTCCATCTGTCCGTCTTTTATGAAGCTACAAATAGCAATTTCTGAGATATTTTAATGAAATGTGGCTTGCAGCATGCTATAGACTTAGAGAGGAATTCTACAGAAAATGATTAGAATGGGCCCACTTAAGCAGCACGCCCCATATAAAATTTTTTTCATAAGAAATTTCATTCCATGGACAAAGTTAAAAATTTTGAATTTATTTTAATGAAAATTGGTATTTTCTTGGATTTTGATATAAAAAATATGTATAACAAATTTGGTACATATCGGTCCATTTTTACGACCACTTCTCATATAAGACTTTTTTTTTTTTAAAAAAAAAAAAGACATTCCATGGACAAAGTTAAAAATTTTGAATTTATTTTAATGAAAATTGGTATGTTCTTGGATTTTGATATAAAAAATATGTATAACAAATTTGGTACATATCGGTCCATTTTTACGACCACTTCTCATATAAGACTTTTTTTTTTTTAAAAAAAAAGACATTCCATGGACAAAGTTAAAAATTTTGAATTTATTTTAATGAAAATTGGTATTTTCTTGGATTTTGATATAAAAAATATGTATAACAAATTTGGTACATATCGGTCCATTTTTGCTTATATAAGACTTTTTTTTTTTAAAAAAAAAGACATTCCATGGACAAAGTTAAAAATTTTAATTTATTTTAATGAAAATTGGTATTTTCTTGGATTTTGATATAAAAAATATGTATAACAAATTTGGTACATTTTCGGTCCATTTTTACGACCACTTCTCATATAAGACTTTTTTTTTAAAAAAAAAAGACATTCCATGGACAAAGTTAAAAATTTTGAAATTTATTTTAATGAAAATTGGTATTTTCTTGGATTTTGATATAAAAAATTTATAACAATTTGGTCATATCGTCTATTTTTGCACTTTTAAGATTTTTTTTTTCAAATAAATATGACATTCATTGGCACTAAAGTTAAAATTTTGATTTATTTATATATTTATTTTTTTGTTTTGATTTAAAAAAATAAAAATTAATGGCTACAATCGTCAAAATTTATAATACTACCACTTCAATCATATAAACTTTTTTTATTTAAAAAAAGCATTTCATGCAAAGTTAAAATTCTATATTATACTCTTTGCACATAATTGGTATTTATCTTTTACATTTTGATGTTAAAAATATGTACAGATTTGGTACATACCCATTTTACGACACTTCTCTATAAGCTTTGTTTTATTAAAATAATCATTAATTAAATGCAAAGGTGGATGCGACAGAATATGCCGCCATAAAAGGCTGAGAGAGAAAGCAACAGAAAGAGAGAAATTTCATATATCCTGCCATTTACTCCATTAGAAAAATTATACAGATTTTCACACACACACACACACACAACACACACACAAATGTATTAAATATTTTTTATATAATTTGAATGGAACCAAAGAAAAAAAAAGAAGGAAAGAAGGAAAGAAGGAAAGAAGAAAAATCTAAAATAGCAAAAAGTCTTTTAAATGGGAGTCAAATGAAGCTGGGCTGGGCATAATGTTAGAAATTGTTGCTAAAATGCTAAAAGTCTGCCATTAAATTTTAATTCAATTTAAATTTAAATTGAATAAACATTTGATGTAACACTTTATTCAATGATTAAATAAATTTCAGAAAAATAAATTTTTGAAAATTTATGATTAAAAATTGCAATAATAGAAAAGTAAAGTTGTGGGGGGGGGGGGGGGGCAACGAACTGCTTCATATTTTGATTATAAAGGTATGAAAACTTTTCTTAGAAATATTTGATTCTAAATCATTCAATCGAAGTCGTGATGACCCTGGTCCAAGCAAGCTTTCAAAATTTTCTTTAATGATCATTCAGATATGAAGGCGCCATGGGCCTTAATCCTAAAATTAAAAATGAAAATATCAAAGATAATGTTTGCTAATGATTTATAGGGAAACTAAAGGCTCCAAAAAAAAAAAAAAAAAAAAAATATTATAACATTTAATTTTCATGCCATGAAATTTTGAATATATCGTATACCTTTATGGTACATTTTATATGGATCAAGTGATCAATAATATCAAGATATTTGGTTAATTAATAAGAAGTGTGAAATTGTTTTCTTATAAATTTGGAAGGAGCTTTTTTAAAATTTTGTTTTGAATTTTTTTCAGTTACAAGCAAAATAAAATAAAAATATTTATTTAATTACTATTTAGGGCAGCAATTTCACTTTACATTGCAATCGCAAATTTGCTATTTTTTTTCTTACTTTTATTAAATGTTTTTTTTTTTTTTAAGGTTTTGTTTTTCTTTTTTAATGACTTTCCATATCAAATGAACAAAATTAAATTGAAAAGTTTAGTTTTAACAAATAACAAAAATAAATGGTGAGTATACGAAATTCGCCTTTAATCATGCATAATATTTGTCCTCTTAGAATTAGCGCATCCCCTCTCGCTCGCTTTTTTCTGTTTTTTCTTTTTTTTTTTTTTTTTTTTTTTTTGTTTTTCATATAACACGATTTACTTTTCAACAAAGCTTTTATGTTGCATTATAACAATAATAATAACAACAATAATAAGAATAATTGTTAAAAAAAATTTTTAATGAAAAAAAAAAAACTAAGAGGGAAATATTGAAGCATCTACTCCAGCATGAACAGCAACAGCAACATTAACAGCAACATTAGAAATGAACTCGATGTCTATCAACATAGTCATTCATCAAAGTTGAAATTATTCGTTGTGCTCTGATGAGAGAGATCACAGAAAAATAATTTTACAAAGATAAATGAATCGGACAGACAATTTAGATAGATAGATAGACAGATAGATAGATAAATAGATGGATAGGCGTATCATCAGGCCAAACAAACAAGCAAACAGTTGAACGGACAGGCAGGCCGATAGATAGACAGACATACAGGCAGATAAAAGGACGAATGGATGGACAAATGGACAGACGGATGGACAAATGGATAAGAATAAAATGACCCAACTGAATGAGAGATAACGTGAAACCAAAGGAGTGCTTGAGAAGGTGTTGCAGTGGTGTTGCCTGGGCAGAATGAGAGAGAGAGAGAGAGAGAGAAAGATGATGCTATATAGAAATATAGAAGGAAAGAAATGAGGAATTCTTTGAGTGCGCTCGATACGTTAAAATAGACATGTAACACCATTTAATGGCCAATAAATGTATAAATTGCCACTAAAGCGTGTGCGTATGTTTGTGTATGTATGTGTGTATGTATGTGCGTATGTACATAGGCCTAGGTTATATTGTTGCTTTGGCAGCAAAGGCGAAAAAGAAAAAAAAAAATAAGCGGACAAACCAAAAAAAAAAAAAAGAAGAAGGCTCGTTCGTTCGTTGACTTATTGTTGTTGTTGTTGTTGTTAATAATAATAATAGACAAAATAGATGTGCAGATTTTTCATGCTTACCATGCTTTTTAATACATCAACAATTTTTCAACATCAACAATTTTTCATTTGTATAAATAAATTTGTTGCAATCTGAAATGCATTTTATATGAAATTTCTATTTTAACTTTTTCTTTTCATTTTCATTTTTATTTTTATTTTTTTTTTGTTTTTGTTTTATTTTCATTTTTTTTTTTGTATTATTTTTTGTTGTGTTCACTTGAAATTTTGCATTCAAAGTGCTTGGCTAGAAAAATTTTAATGCTAAAAGTGAAACAAAAATAACAACAAAATAATAAAAACAACAACAACAACAACAACAACAACAATAATAATAATAATAATAATAATAATAAAAATAACAAAGTAGAAGCAAAGAAGAAACATTCGTTAAGATGAAAGAAGCAAAAAGGCAAAACAAAACGAAACGAAACAAAACAAAAAGAAAAAATAAGATAAGCAAAAACTAGAAAAAAAGAAACGTGAAAAATCTGCATAGAAAGTTTGTATTTTTATACAAATTTTTTTTTTTTTTTTTTGTTAATTTTTTTTTATTTTGCTTGAACGAACAAAAGAAGGAAAAAAAAAGACAAAAAAAAAATTTCCTTTCGCATATAACTTTAATATTTTGTATTATAATAAACAAAAGAAACTGGATCATACATTGAGATTTTTAGTACGATAAGTTAAGGCAACAACAACATCAACATCAAAAAAAAAAAATTCGATTTGATGAAACTGCAAATGTTTTGGCAACAACTTTTCACCATTCATTTCAAAATATTAGAAAATTTTTCTATAAATGGGCGTGGTCTATAACATATAGATAAAGTTCGCGAGAAGATATAGGCAATGGGTAATGGGCAATGAATTTAATAGATTCAGGTAGATTCGTTTAATTGCTGCGTCTTTGCAAAATGAACATGAAAAAACTGACGGCACATTCAGTAACTGAAAATGAAACTGTTTCAAAAAAAAAAAAAATCCTCAAGTAGCCAAGAAGTGTAATAGCCCTTTAGAAAGATAAATGGCCAGATGGATAATTGGTCAAAAGGACAATTGGATCCATTGGAAAAATAAAATAGTTTAAAAAAAAAAATTAAACAAAAAGAAAGAGAGGACAGACGTATGGACATTACCTATTTTCTTGTAGAATTTTTGAGAATGTTACAAATGTTTTACAAAAATTTACATACCAATAAAAGAGTAGGTGTTATGTTATGGTGGGTGGTTATATAAAATAACATTAAAATATTTATATATGTTGAAAACATTTTGTAAGATTAATGATCTGTTTTAGCTGTTGTCACTTTATTGTTTTTCTTATTGATGATGAAAATTTTCGTATTTGAATTTTTTTTTTTTGTTTTTTTTTTTTTGAGCAGACAAACGAACAAGACAATGAACAATGACAACGGCCAATGAACGAATACAAACTAAATGATTAAACGACTGAATCTTCAATACGAAAATCTTCAATTCTATTTATTATGGCATGACAAACGGATAATCCATTAAACTGTCCGCACTAAGTTCAATTGACCTTTAAGTGCAATTTTAACAAAAAATTTTACAAGATTGTTGATTTTTTGTTGTTGTTGTAAATTTCTCATTTACAAAATACCTCATTAATTGATTATGTTTAAACTGATTTGTTTGAAGTTCGATATTCTCATTCCTACTCTCGAACTCATGTGTCATCATTCTAATTTATATAAATAACAAGGAAAAAATTTATAGGTAATTAAGGTCGACTTTCAAATACTTTACATCATTTTGTAGTATGATAAATCAAGAATTATTTAAAAAGTTTGTACCATGAGAGAAGTTCAAAAGTTTTTATACATATTTTTTTATATCAAAATATTAGGCTGTAGCTAATTTTCTCTAAAATATAAACAAATATATAACTTTTGTCCATAAAATGAATTTTTTTTTTTCGAAAATTTTTCGATAATTTTTTTATTCGGTTAATGGTCATAAAAATGGAACAATACGCTCTAAATTTGTTATACATGTTTTTAATGTTAAAATACTTTTCTTTATAGGTAGATTTTTTTTTAGAAAAAGCGTTCCAAGGAGCTTGTTATGATTTTAAGCATTTTCAGTAAAATGCCTCTTTGTACTAATATTCACCTACATAAAAAATTTTATTAAAATATCTTCTAAATTAAGATCTGTAGCTGGCATTTACATAGACAGAGATATGGACAGACAGACAAAAAGTCATTCAATATAATAAAACGTGCATCTAACTCAACTTATTTTGAATGTTACAATCATCTACAAAAATCTATAGTACTAACCTGTCGCATAAGGGCTGTGGAGTATAAAAAATAAAAAGAATAATCCCCCACCCCCCCCCCCCCCCCCCCCCCCCCCCCCCACCACACACAATCCCTCTCACAAAATTATCTATGACAAAGAAATTCATGAAATTCTCCATACAAATACAAATTTCTTATATAAAACCAAAGGATAGATTTTTATTTATGAATAAATATTTACATTCATTTATGCCAGAATGATGTTGGATGAAATAGTTAGCATTAAACATTAAACATTCTCATTGCTGTTATTTGTTGTTAAACTTTCAATTGCATTTCATTATCATTTGTCAACATAGTTTTTTTCTACCCCCCCCCCCCCCCCCCCCCACCCCCCTCAACCCCACAACTACTTTTTTGCTTTTTCTTTGTTTTTGTTTTTTTTTTGTTGCCTCATAAATAGATATTTTCGAAATAAAATGTTGTTGTAATTTGGTGTGTGTTATTTGTTGTTGACATATAAAATTATGCCCATGAGTGATAATGTAAAAAGTAAAAAAATTGTTTTAAATTTTACACCATTTAAATTCTGTTAAAATAAAATCTATTTAAATTTTTTAAGAAATAATTTCCATGATCTAAATGATAATTTATAAATATTTTATGATTAAAATTTGACAATTAAAATGTTGCCAACAAAAACAAAGCGATCATTATTTTTTTTTATGTTATTTAGAAATTTTATAAAGCGCTTAAAGGCCGAGATTTCTTAGTAATTGAGGAATTTTATCTTAAAGCTTCATTTATATCGTTTTTTTTGTTTTACCTTTTTTTTCTTTTAATTTTGCCAAATGGTTTGAAAAAGATATTTGAGTTATCTTGTCCACAAAAGTTCAGCCTTATAAATTTGCTTGGATATTGTGCAGCAGGAAAAACAAACAAAAAGTGCTCATTCAAGAATAAATATCTCGGCTTCTCTTCGAAATATTCTTACGAACTTCTCACCATCTTCTCACAACCTTCTCACAACTTCCTGACTACTTCCTGACGACCTTCTAACGATCTTCCCACCATCTTTTCACGATCTTTCCCCGATTTTTTCTCGATCTTCTCACCATCTTCTCACGATATTTCCACGATCTTCTAACAAACTTTTCACGAAATTCTAACGAACTTCTCACAACCTTCTCACAACTTCCTGACGACCTTCTAACGATCTTCCCACCATCTTTTCACGATCTTTCCCCGATTTTTCCTCGATCTTCTCACCATCTTCTCACGATATTTCCACGATCTTCTAACAAAGTTTTCACGAAATTCTAACGAACTTCTCACAACCTTCTCACAACTTCCTGACGACCTTCTAACGATCTTCCCACCATCTTTTCACGATCTTTCCCCGATTTTTCCTCGATCTTCTCAACCATCTCTCTCAAATGCGATTAATTTCCACGATCTTCTAACATAAGTTTTCACGAAATTCTAACGAACTTCTTACGAACTTTTCGCGACCTTCTCTTTAGGCACATTCCTCTACAGCAATTCATGTCACTTAACTTCCTCTTTCGCCTTCCCTTCTTTTCTTCCTTTCTATTTACGCTATACCCCATCTCTACTCATCAATCACCCTTCGCTCTGCAACGCTAATGTCACTTCCTTGACAACTATAACAAACATTTGCGAAAGGATTTGTTTTTGGAATAATTTGATATCAACTAAAATTTCAAAAATTTTTCTTTCAGTGTTTTAAGTTTAAGTTCATTGCTTTTTATTGTTGCTACATGATTATTGCTGTTGCTATTGCTGTTGCTGTTGCTGTTGTATATGAAACCAAAAAAAAAAGAAAAAATTAATATTCTTCGCAAATTGTTCCCATCAAAATGATTTTTATGATCTTGACTGTTTTAATGTTCCAAACAATTGCTGTTCAAATCTCTTCCTTTTTGTACATGAATACAAACAATTACAATAACAGCAATAATAATAATAACAGCAATAATAATAATAATAATAATAATGATAATGATGATAATAATGATGATGATAAATAAAGAAACCCCCTTAAATCATGTAAATATTCTGCTCTGAAAAAGAAGAAGAGAAAAGTAAGTGAAAAGAAAAGAGGGAAAACAGAAACAATCAAAAGCCGCAATTTCTGCTTAAATGATATTGGTAATGATGATGATGATGGTGATGATATTGATAATGATGATGATGATGATGATGATGATAATTATAATGATTTGTTGTTTTCATAATTCAAAATCAACAACTATTGACCAACAATAACTATCAACAATTTTCACACATGAAAATGAAGTGCGAAAATCGAAAATTTATTATAACATTTTTTGAACGTAAAATTTATGTGATACTGATTAAAAACTTTTTATAATTTTTGTGATAGATCACTCTTTAAAAAGCATTCATCAGACAATGGCATAGAAATATTTTGCTTCAAAATGTAAACTTTAATAACTAACTCTGTAAAATTTTTTATTTACAGGCCTTACCGACTCTACCTCTATGGGTAATTGTGTGGTAATGAAGAGTGAAAGAGCTAGAAAAAGAAAGAGAAGAGAGGAGAGAGATTATTCAAAATTATTAATATAATTTACCAAAATGCTTAATTAAAGAAGATTTCGTTTCAATTAGGCCTTGCAATTTTTCCATAAAATCGATTTATGAAAATTTAATGCCATAAAAATTCTTATGGCATCATTTGTTTACCTTTTATTGAATGTTTCATTTTTTGGACAATTTTCTTTAATGATAATTTTGAATAATTTCTTATGTTGCATAGAATTTCGATAATTATAATTAAAAAGAAAAATCAATGAGATGTCTAATTTAAACGATTATAAAGTCTATCGTTAAATACTGAAGAATATTTATTTTACATATTTAAAGTCTCCATTCAGATATTTTGTAAAATTTTCAAAAGATAAAAAAAAAAAGAGTTCATTATGTGAACTTGATTGGTAAGAATGGCAAAAGGTTAGAGGAATCACAAAATATTATTTTAAAATTTTTTCATGTTTAATTCTTTAGAATTGAACTTTTTTAAAAGGGCAAGTCCAACAACTCAAGGGTCTATACGATTTTTGGCAGCTTAAATCAACAAGACTCAATATAACAAAAATTCTGTATAAATTTAAATGAAGATTGATAAGAAACGGACAGACAAAGCTAGTCAAAGTTATCATATTCAACATTCGATATAATTTCAAGTTCAAGATTTCTCTTTTTTAGAGTATTGAGGTGATGTCAAGTTAGTTGACAGTCGCTGCTATAAAATTCTTATGGGGCACATTCAAATATTTTACATAGAAATTTTCAAGTCACTGGAGACAGACAAACAAACGACAATGATTAAAAGTAACAAAAAAACAACAACAACAACAACAAAAAAAATGAAAAAAAATTTTACAATATTTAGAGTACTTTTAATTTGATGCCTTTCTTTTTATTGCTATTGCCATTGTTATTGTTATTGTTATTGTTATTGTTTTATTAATGTTATTAATATTATTTTTTTTTATTGTTGTTGTTATTGTTGTTTTTATTATCATTATTGCTGTATATAAATATTACAAAGGGATCTTTATGCAAAGTCATATTTCATGTAAACGTTTTTGTATCAAGTTGAAACATTTCAATGCCTTTTTTTTTGTTCTATTAAACTGCTAGACATAAAATTGTTATGTATGTGTGTTTGTATGTATTTATGACCGTATAAACATATGGATGGCATTCTAAATACATGCCGATACAATATTTTATAAATTTCTTTTTTCTTCATCTTCTTCATTTTCATTTTCATTTTCATTTTCATTTGCTTCTTCTTCTTATTGTTCTGCTTTTACTACAATTTCATCCATCCAATACAATTTTGTACTATACTGGTCTATTGACTTTTCATTCTTTCTCTCTTTCCATTCTTGTTTGGGTATTTGCAAAAACAAAAAAAAAAAACAAAACATAAAAAAAAATAAGAAAAATAAAGCAAAAAAAAATAGCGCAAAAATAAAAAAAAAATGCAAATACATGAAATGGCCACAAATCGCTGGTGTATACATTTCAGTTTGCCTCTTATCATTTAAATAAATCTTCTTCTACTCTTTTAGTTTTGCTCCCTCTATCTTTCACTCGATCTCTCTGAAAACCATCATGCAAATATTTTTATTCATTTATTTATACATACAAATATGTGTGTGTGTATGTATGTATGTATGTATGTGTGTGTGTGTGTGTGTGTGTGTGTGTGTGTGTGTGTGTGTGTGTGTGTGTGTGATGTGTGTGTGTGGTGTGTGTGTGTGTGTGTGTGTGTGTGTGTGTGTGTGTGTGTGTGTGTGTGTGTGTGTTGTGTTGTATGGGATAGAGTCAGAAATATAACAATTTAAATGATATTTGTGTTTGGTGGTTCGGCGGCTCGATGATTCGATGGCGGTAAAACATCAAGCAGCACAAAATGAAAAAACACAAAAATAAAATACCAAAAAAAAAAAAAAGAAAAAACAGAAAACAAAAACAATAATAATAATAAAGATAATAATAAAAAAAAATACTGTAGTAATATAAATGAAATAAATGAAATGAAAATATCCAATAACAATAATAATTAAAATGATGACAACAAAACTAAGTCAAACAATTTTATTTTCTCCTTTAAATTATTTCATTTAATAGAAATGAAATTTTGTTGTTTTGTTTGTTGTTTTTTTTATATACAGAATAAGTAAAAATTTTTTTAGTTCATCGTGGCCGATTTGTAAATATCCTACACTAATTTGCTGAATGTGTTCAAAATTGCAAAAAATATATTAAAAATCAAAAAAGATTGTTTCAAAAAATTTTAATTTTTAAAATTATTTAAAAATTTTATTATATGAGAAAAGATACAAAATATGGTTCCAATTTAAGTCAAAATACAAGGCGGTGCCAAATTTTATTAAAATATATAGAAAAATGTGATTTTTTTTTTACAGAACGGCCTTTTTTCTTGAAAAAAAAAAGGAAGGGGAAGGTGGTTAGTAAAAATGGATCAAATTTGGTATATATATTTTTTTGGATCCAAATAATATAATATGGCAATTTTTGTTAAAATCTATGTAAAATTGTAATTTTTTTTTCAAATAACGAATTTTTCTCAAGGAAAATCTTATACGGGGCGTGGTTATACAAATATTCCAATTTTAACTATTCTCACCAAAATCCATCTCTGGGCCATAATACATTTAAATTTCATTAAAATATCTTAAAAATTGCAATATGTAGCTTGATAACACATTTATATGGAAAAAGGGACAGGGGGACAGACCAATGGAAATGTCAGTATGTCTATGTCAATACCTTCTGTATCCATAAATAATGTAGAGTATAATAAATTAAATTCATTGATCTCTGATAATCTCTAGTTTATTAGACTAATCCACTAACATTTGATCGATATCTAAATATTCAGGAAATTTTCAATATAAAATTTTTCTATACTTAGTTTAAAATTCACATTGAAAATTAATTTAGTTATGATAAAGTATCAGTTCAATCGGTAATAGTTTCATTTAATCGGAATTTGCAACATCAAATTTTTTTAGTTGGCAACAAAAAATCGGCAACAAAAAATCGGCTCTATGATTAAATTGATTTTAAGGCGGCATTATGATCCCCACAACTTAAAGCAAATAATTTTGGTTTTGATATTTGGATTAGCCATCGATGTCCAAGTTATACGGAAATTTTTTTACATAAAATATTTAAAGGATTCGAATTTTTCACTTAGGGCAAGTGATATTTTGAACATGATTTGAAAATATTATTTCCACAACAAAATCGTAATTAAATTTATTATAAAATCAAAAAATTAATTAGTTAGTTATAAAAGTCTGTCTTTTAACAATTGTTGAATAGGACCAGTATGGAAGGAGCAGAAAATTTGAAGCTTGATCGACCGTTTCCAGGAAAAAATTGACGTATCCAAGAAGCGCCAACTCAAAACATCATTTCCATCCAGAATTTTAAACGAAATAAGTTTCGTTAACAACAATTCCATATAAATAATTCTCATGAATTCTGATTAAGCTTCATCTTAAAAAGCTCAATTAATGAAGAATAAAACTTGAAAAATGTAATCAATAGTATTGCATAAAAATGGTCAAAATCACGTGGATTGTTATTATCACAAAATCTATTCACGTTTTCGTTGAAAGTTATAAAAAGCAAATGGCAAAAGTTAAAGAAAAAAAAAAAAAAAAAACAAGTTAAATGTCGCTTAAATATTCCATCATAGCATTTACAAAAATCCTTACCAATACCTTATTTTTTTATATAATTTCAGTTTTATTTCAATTGACCAAACAAATGGCAAAAGTTGAAACATATTTTTGTGTGTGATATTTTTAGATTATTTCTACAAGAATTTTGAGATAAATTAATCTTTCAATTTCATATGATTTATATGATAAACATAAAATTCTATAAAAACGCTCTGTACTTTAAATATTATAAATATTGTTTTTCAAATCCAAATCAAAATTGCTTTTTTAATTTTTAGGTCAATTCGTTTGAGATGGGTCATAAATGTAATTTAATACAAAATTTATTTGTAATAATTTTCAAACATTTAAGATTAACTTGTATGTTCCAAAAAAAAAAAAAAAAAAAAAAAAAAAGAAATTCATGATCCAATAAATGGACGCTCAATTAAGATTTTCAGAAAAAATAAATTTGAAGTTTGTTGCCAAGAAAGCTTTATTAAGTTACCCTTTTCTCTTGGGTTCTTTTTTTTTAATATTCTTTTTGAATTGTTACAAACATTTTGATAAAGTGAGATTGAAGTTGAAACAACCAATTTGTCACGTTTTATATTTTGTAGAAAATAAATTGCATTTTACTTACAATTTAAGCCAACTTAATATAAATTATGTAAAATTGTGACAACAATGTTCCCTCTGTAATGAAAATCTTAATGATAATAATCAAGATGATAATAATGATCATGTTCAATGTAAAATCATAATTGTGAATATCATCATCGTCACCATCATTGTCATTGTCATCAATATCATGGCAACATCAGCAAAAAAAAAAAAAAAAAAAATTTTTTTTTTTGTAATTCTTTTAATCATACTCATTAATTATTAAATTTTACAAGAACTGTTCATTTACAGTTATACATATATATAGGTATAATAAGTGTATAGGTTCAGAATTAAGTCCATGATATTTTCAATAAAAGTTTACAATTTGAAAAAACATTAAAATCATCTCACGTTATTGCGCTTATTTTACTTATTTTATATTTTAATCGCCCATTATTATTGCATTCTTGATGTATATGATAATAATTTACTGATTATTAATTGCCACGTTTGTTGTCATTTATTTAAGATCTTACCTTTTTTTTTCAGATTCAATTCAATTCGGTCGATTGTTATTACTTTTAAGTTATTATCACAAGTAGATTCATATTAATAAATCGCTTAGAGGAATCATTTTCTAGTAAATCTGATAAATCGGCTCCCATAAATTGGTTTCCATAAATCGGTTTCAGTAAATTGCTTCCCTTAAATAGGTTCCAATGAATCGGTGATCATAAATCAATTCCTATAAATCAGTTCCCACAAAACGGTTCCAATAAATCGGTTCTCATAAGTTTTATAGAAAAGTCTTATAGAAATTCTATTTGACAAACCATAGAAATATAACACGCCTATAAAATGTATTCGCCATGGACTGACACAATTTTTTATATAATTTTATCTTGGAAATTATGACGATAGCATAAAGAATGAAATTAATTATTCTCAATCATAATAATTTAAAATTTTTTCTTTATTTTTATGTTTTATTTTTATTAAGTGCTTTCTGAAATTGTTATGGTGTAATATGAAATGAGTGTTGAAGGGTGTGCTAGGCGCGTATTAATGAAGCGTTAGCAGCGACCGTACGCCTCTACATAATTTGTTTACAGTTAACAGTTACACTTTAATAAATAAAATTAATCATTTGAATTAATTATTGATATTTATTTTATATTTAATTACGTTAAAAATGTAACGGGCAACAGGGCAATAACAACAACAACAACAACAACAACAATAATAATAATAATAAAATAAATGAAAATGAAAAATGAAAAATAAATAAAAATTTTATGGCCGGTTAGGGGCGACTTTTCATACACTTGGCACTAATTTATTTAACACGAATTAAATCAATCACAAATTGAGAATCAAAAAAAAAAAAAACACAACGATCTGTTCTAAGTCAATCTAAAATATTTAATATGAGGAGAATTTTTTTTAAATCGCATTCAAAAGTATAAACATTTTCTTCGTAACTTATTTCTTCCAAAAAAAAAAAAAAAAAAAAAAAAAAAAAAAAAAATTAAAACGTTTTATGGAGGAGTGTTCACAAAAATGCAATGACTCTAAACATTTTCAATACGGTTTGTCTGTCTAAGCAAAACATTATGATTAAATAAATGTCATTCAAATTAAATTAAAAATTATTTGATGAAAAATTTACAGACGTATAGACAGACGTATAGACAGTTAGACAGATGGATGGACAAATAGTTTTATTACCATTAAAAAAAAAGAAAGAGATTTCACATCAAATGATAATAATTGAATCAGTCCAATAACCTTTTGGGTGTTACAATCAACATAATCCCACAAAATTCTAAGGGCCTGAACTACATAAAAAAAATAAAAAATAAAAAATAATAAATAAAAAATAAAAAAAGATGATTCGTTATAATGAAAATGAAAACGTAGAAGCAATTTTTGCTTGCAATTTAATCTAACTATCCAATTGCTTTTATCCCTACAGTGTATGTATTTATGTATATTTATATATAAAATATTTTATATGGCATTCTCTCTCCATAGATTTTTTTAAAATTATTTATGTATTTGATATTATGTCAAATGTCATGCTGTTTATGGCTGTTTACTGACATTAAATAAAATATAATATAAAAATAAATAACATTTAATAACAAAGGTAAAAAAGCAAAACAAAACCAAAAAAAAAAAAAAAAAAAAATTAAAAAAAACAAAAAGAAAATAGCAAAATATGAAAAAAAAAATGGCACAACAACGAAAAGCAAAAATTTCATTCTTTTATTTATTTGTATTGTTATTATTGTTATTATTGTTATTATTGTTATGTTAGTAGTGGTATCTGTAAGATTAGTACTAATTTAACGTGTTATCGACCATTTCAAACAGTCACTTGAAATGTCAAAAAGTTTCGTTATTCTTTATTAAATAATGAAAATATAAAAAATGTGAAAATATATTAAATATAAAATATATTCTCATTAATTTTCCTTTCCTTACCTCATTTGACTCATTTGACTCATTTGACTCATTTGACTCATTTGTTCATTTTAACACTCCACCAACCAAAAAAAAAAAATAATAATAATAAAATTAATGCAAAAACCCAAAAAGCGCCACTCAAATTTCTATTGTAAAAATTATATACAACAAACAACAACAACAACAACAACAACAACAACAACAACAACAGAATGTAGGAAATACAAAAAAAATTGAAAATTTGCTAGAATTAAGAAGAAGAAAAGAAACAAACTTAACCAAAAAAAAAAAAAAAAAAAAGAAAAGAAAAAGGAAAAGGAAAAGGTAAATGAAAGAAAGGAAAGGACAAACAAGTTATAAGATTTTATAGATGCTGGATAGGCCGGCCCAACAATTCTACACTCTACAATCTCTCATTCAATAATCAATATTAAAATAATTTTGAATAATCTCATCAATTTGAAAATAATATCAAGTCAACTTTTCATGTTTCTTTTTTAATTGGGCCACATAAAAGGCCACGCCTTAATTAACTTATTTCAATATTTATAATATACTTAGCAAATATTTATATTTAATTATTTATTTTTATATAATGTTGATGATTTTTATATTATAACAATATTTTATTTTATTTCTATTATTTACTTATTTGTGGCCATAAACACGCAACAATCTGACCCAAATTTCATATAAACCATAAATTCTGCTAAATTGTGTTTAATTATTATTTTAGAGAAAATAAAAATAAAAAGAAAAATAGAAAAAAACAAAAAAAAAAAAGAAAGAAGAAAATATTTCTCAAAAAAAAACCTTTAAAACATATTTTTCAAAATTTAAAAAAAATTTTTTTTTAAATTTTTTTTTTAATTTTTTACAAAAAAAAATTTTTTAGATTTTTCAAAGTTTGCATAAATTTTAAATATTAGTAAAATTATCTAAAAATTTGAAAAATTTTCCTACTTTTTATAATTTTCTTTTTTTTTTTTAATTTTCAAAAATTAATTTTAAAATTTTATCTAAAAAAAATAAAAAGCAAGTAAGAAAAGGCAAATTTTTGAGATTGTATCATTTAAGAAGCAATAAAATCGAATTCAATGGCCGTTCCAATGGAGGTTTGGACAAATTAATGCTATAAATATTAAACAATCAATTCTTGATAATTTCTACAAATTTTTTTTTTCAATTTCTTTATAAAAAATTCTTTCAAAAAAAAATTTTTTTTTGCTTTTTTTTTTTTTTAATGATTAAAATTATCAAATAAATTTAATGTAATAACGATGGTGTAGGGTATAACAATGAAAATAAACTATCAATAATATTTCAAGTGAATATCGAATAATGTCAAAAACGCTATAAGCGTTACGATATTGATGAATTATATTTAATTTATATAATTTTTTTTTTCTTCTTATTGATTCAATTTTATTTTGTTAATTTCAATTTTAATTTAATGAAGATGAAACGTGATAGAATTTATAGTAGACACAATAAAATTATTTGTGATAACATTATTATAATTTTATTAGCCCAATAATTTCTTCAAAAATTAACTAAAACAGTTAACAAAAAATTTTGATTGCGCTAAAAGTTAAATAAAGGTCCAACAATTTTCCATATATATGGACTTTAATTTTGAAATTCTATAAAGCAATTTTATCACTATGAATAAAATTAAGAAATAAATTGTACTGTGTAATATTTGATTCGATTTGTCTTGTTCTCTGGGGCAACCAGTACCGAGAAGCACTTGTTCAACTGGGAGTGGCTCATGAGATGGTCGTTGGTGATGCCCGCCATCAGGGGGCATCATAAGTCACGAGATCAGATACAAAAAATTTAATTTGGCACCATGCCATTGTAGTGATATTGAGGTTGGCTTCGTGGGGGCTGTGGTGCCAACATAGTGGGCGTTGCCGGCTATGCTAGCTGGGTAAGCCTATTGGGCTAAGCTAATCTAAGCCGAGAAGCAATAAGAAGGCTCCGAATCTTTATACCAAAGATTAAGCCATGTATATAAGGTGCCATACAGGCTTTAAATTGGAAGCTAGTCGTGACGGTGGCATGCACCCTATGTGACGTGTCTACCAAAGCTACCGATCATTATGTGCATTTGTATGCCATGCATTTGAGCCTTCACGGCAGGTATGCATGTTAAACACTCACTGCAATGTCTTGCTCTCTAGTTCGGTTTGGCACCCATTCTCTGATGTAACGTGGCACAATATCATTTAATAGTTGGCCACAATGGCTCATGACATTTATTGTAATAACTATCAAATCTTCTTTCAAAGGATGCCGCTAAAGCGTTAAGCAATTTATTCTTATTTAATATGCTCTTCAGTTAGATGTTGATTTTCAATTAAAAGTTGGCAAAAATGCAACAGTTAAAAATTAAAGGCATCTTTCTCTAAGTCGAATTTATTCAAGCATTAATTTCAAGCATTTTCTGTTGCTATCGCTAAAATAATAAAAAAAAATCTTGCTTATATTTATCTCAATATGAATTGAATGAATGATTGAATGAATGTTTGAATGAATGATTGAATGAATGATAACATTATGATTTTATATACAATCTATACCACTTAAGGCTTAGGGCCTTGAAATAAATCCATTTATTTTATTAGATCGCTTGACTTAGCATCAAGTTTTTGCAACGTTTTCAGCTTGTTGGTCTGTATGTCCGTCTTTAATTTAAAATTAATTTTTTTGAAATTTGAAATTTATTGAAAATAAATTGAACAAACAAATGTAAAGTGATTAAAAGTCGCCTTTGATCGATTATTAAATTTTGAATAGTTTGTCGTTGCTATTTTTAATGTTGTTATGATGACTGGATCGTGCGTCTGCCAAACCACTTGAATTGTTTATTTATTATTGTTTATTTCGGTTGTGTGTATTTTTTATAATTTACAACAATTGTAATGGATATTATCAATTTTGAAAAGTTTATTCGAATGTATAACAACAACAAGATAAACTTGAAATAGATACAACATCTCAAGAGAGTTATCAAGTAAATTTGTTTCTGATACTTTAAGTAATTTCAAAATTTTTTTTTTATATATTTTGCTTAATTTTTTAAGAAATTTCGAGCTTAAGTATTTTTTTCTTTGGCAGGAAAATGTTTTGATGAAAGACGTGGAATGCCGATTTAATCGCTCATCTTGTATTTTATTAGACAAAGTTTTGAATTAAGTAGATTATTGGAACTTGAAAATGAAGCTGGATGATCGTATTAAAATTGGCCCTAGATCTCTTGAAGTAAGAAATCATACACCCTAAAGCCTATAAATCATTCAAATTCTTTAAATTAGTAGAACATACAATTCAAAATATCACAAAAACATTGGACGAGGCAAAAGGAATTTCAAATTTGGAAAATTTCAACTAATCTATCACGGAATTTTGTACAATAAATTACAAAATTTTAACTTAAATTTTATATGGCACTTTAATTGATTTAAACATTTTTTTATTTAGTTTTTGTATTTTATTTATTTTGCAACAAGTACATGCTGTAAAAAGTGCTCAATAGGCGTCATCTATTTCATGAAAAATTTATATTCATTTTTTTCTTCATATTTATGCGCATTTTTCTTTTCCTTTTTTTTTTTTTAGTTGGTTTTTAGCTCTTTTTTTTCCAAACAGTTCGATATTACTACGGAAATTTATATACATTTGTTTATATATTTACATATATATATATATATATATATATATATATATTTACATAAATGTATATAAATATATTTATAGATTACATTGGTAAACATTGGTCCGTTTTATTTATATTTTGATATTGTGAGCAACTAAATAAACAAAATGTATACACTTGATTGTTACGGTTACAGTTGTTTCATGTTTGTTCTCTTACATTTTCTTGTCTTTTCTGTTTTGTTTTGGTTTTATCTGTGTAAAATTTTTCCACACTTTATTCAAATTATTTTACATCCAAAATGTTTACCTTGCTCTTATGATCATAGATTTAACTCTTACATTAAAACAGTAACAGCGAAAGAGAGAAAGAGAGATAGAAAGAGAGGTAGAGAGAGAGAGAGAGAGAGAGAGAGAGAGACAGAAGAGAGAGAGGAAAAGAGAAAAAAAGAGATAGAAATAGCAAAAGAAGAAGATAGAAATATCATAGAGAGAGAGAGAGAAAGAGACAGAAAGCATGTGTGAAATGGGTTATATATAGAAAGCCAGAGAAAAATAGAAGTAGAAAGAAAAGTCAGCTCAAGTAATTGAGAATTTTGAGTAATGCCTGGAGTCCAACTTTCAAAGGGGCACCAACCAAAATTCTGCTGTAAGACTTGAGAAATATATCTCAATTATTTTTTCTATATACCATGGAATATTTTAGAAAATATTCTCGATTTACACTCCAGTCCAATAATAAGTGAAAAGTGAAGTAAAAAAAAAATTAAGTAACTTTAGAAACATTTCCAAACAAATCAAATCGATCGATGTCGATGATATACGTCTCAATTTTGATACTGCCTTTCTTAATTCTTGAAGCACTATTTTTGTATTTTTTATTTTTATATTTTATGAATCTTTTAGCTAATACAAAATTGAGCCTTAAAAACTTTTCAAAGAACTGTCACTTATTGAAAAATCAGACAAGTCAAGCTGTCAAAAAATGTTTCAACATTTAAATAATTCAAATAGCTTTCATTCATCGATTATTCAAAATTGACGTAAATACCTTTTTCAAAGGCCTAATAGCGAATGAAAATCAAGCAAAAACAAAAAAAAAAGGAAAATAGAAATTTCATGTTAAAATTTCTAAAGAATTTTTCTCACTTGATGTCGATCTTTAAAAACGCCCCCCCAAAAAAAAAAAAATTCCTTTTTTCATGCCATTTTAGAGTTATTTCGGCCAGTTTCATTTATTTTTTTCCCATTTATTTTTCTGCTGCCTCCATTTTTTTCTCTCTACCGATTTTAATTGATTAAAATCATGCTGCGGTTGTTGAGTGTTTGTATGTAAAATTGTTAAAGGACAAAGGTACATAAAAATATTTTGACAACAACCAATAATGTAAAAAAAAAAATTTAATGGAAAAAGGGAAAATGGAGAAGGCAAAAAATAAACAAAAAAAACTAACAGCTGCTACAGAAGCAATAAAAGTAATTCATGTAAATAACTTGAAGCAGAAGACTCTTGAATCAAACAATACAAATTAAAATGAAATAAATGCACTCACATCAATCTGGGACAATTTGACATTCATCAATATATATATATATATATATATATATATATATATATATTTATATATATATATAGATATTTTTATAATCACCATTTGTTATAGTATATTCATTTTATCATTATATTTGTAACATTCAAAAAGGAAGCGCCAGGCTTCCATTAAAGTTTATGTAAATGAAATTCTAAAACATTTTAATAAATGTCAGTCCATCTGTCCATATGTCTATTTGTCCATCCATCCGTCTGTACATCTATCCATCTGCCCATTTATCCTTTATTCTGCCGATCTTCAAAATAGAGATATCAACTTCAAATTGCAAATAAATCAAATCGGTTAAGAGACACGCCCACATCGGCAGAGTAAACTAACAACACTTGTCTTTTTCAAAAGCAAAATATTTAAAGGTTTCTCTGTTCATCATTTGAAAACTAAAAAAAATTTGAAAGTTGTAATTTTGTACAAATATTAAGGGTATTATTTTACAAAATCTATATAAAAATTGTGGATAATCAAAATTTTGCTTCTAATTTAATCCAATTTTTTTACTTGTTTCATTTATATTCTTATTTCTATATTTTAAAAATATTAAAGAAAAACACGTATTTTCATTTTGAAAATTGATTTCGATATATAGATAAATAGCAGATAAAAGATTCAGATCGAAATATGCAAAATATGAAATGTTTAATGAAATATAAAAAAAAAAAAAATTTGGAAAAAAATTTCTTATAAAATATTATTTAAGTTGAAGAAGCTTATTAATGAAATTTTTTACAGTTTCAGTTTCAGAAAGCCTAAGGTTTCTAAACGTTTTATCGAATGTATTGAATTTATCTAAAAGAAGCCAGCCAATTTTATTTGTTGTTGTATTTGAAGATCTTCTCTTTTTATATGAATACAAATTCCTTTTGAATCCTTTAGAATCTAAATTAATCTTTTGTTATTTTACTAAGTAAACTAGTTAGGAGTATGGTCCAAAGCATTTGCTCATATGATCCTATGGAGAATCATTTTAAGAAAGGTAAGGCTCTTTTTTTTTTTTGCCATTTCTGGATTTTTTGTTCTTTAGAGAGAAACACAATTTTCAGAATTTTTTGTTCACATAAATTTGCGTACATTTTATCACGAGCGTGAAAAGAGTTAAATTTTAAGGTCATTGAATGTTCCTGATTTTGTTTTCGTTTCAATGTAACACCTACGGCATAAATCGTATTGTTATATTTGGTTGATGTGATCTCTTAAATATCCCTACACAAAATCAAGAAATTAAGAAATTGCCATATTTTTGTAATGTATGTTTTGAAAATTTCTCTTTAGTAGAGAGATATCAAAAATATGCTGCTTTTTTTTTTTTTTAAAAAAATTGAAAATAATTTTATATGAGAAATATGCTGTATGATTAGTTCGATTCTATTCTAAATTTGTTAAAATATTTCTATGAGCCAATAGCCAAAAATTTGACATTATTAACAACATTAAATGGACAAATATCAGATATAGTATAATGCTTTGAGAAGGAGCCCATAAAATCTTTATATGAAATTATCTTAAGATTTTTATAGAATTTTATGGTACACAAATTCACAAGATTCACATTTACATACTCCCTTTTTCGATATTTTTCTCATTCTCTTATTCTGTCTCTCTCTCTCTCTCTCTCTCTCTCTCTCCCTCCCATACTTTCTCTCTCTTTCCTACTCTCATAAAATTGAGTGTAATATGAAATGTATGGCATGTTGCATCTGCCATTGAAACTATTTATCGTCCAAACGCAAATCATCCAAAATGATAATTCATTTAATTTAGGTCAGTGATATTTCTGTAAATTTTTGCATTGACAGCAATGCCTATCACTTAATCAAATAAAATCAAAAATGCACAAAACAGCCAAAAAAAAAAAAGCAAAAAAAAATTCAAAGAGAAAACAAGAAAAAGTATAAAAATAGATCAAGTCTATTCTAAGGCCATAAATTCTACAAAAAATTTAACTATTCTTAAACATAAACAGCAGAAGCATTTTATTATGAAATAATTAATTCATTTCATAAAAGAAATTTTCCAAATGTTACTAAATTTATTGACGATTTAAAATTGAACGCAAATGGCAATTTCGATAACACTTTGAAATTTTAATAAATTTCGATAAAATGATTCATACATATTTGAGATGATTTTCAATTGAGAAAACTTTATTTTTATTTTTGTTTTTATTTTTCGTTTTAAAATATAAACCATTTCATGTAGTTTTCCTATCTCATAAAATATTTTTTAAATTTATATCGGCTCGCTTGGGGAAATCTGGATAAACCAAAAAAAAAAAAAAAAAAAAAATGCTTTCTAAATAATAAATAATAATGAAATTGAATGAAAAAAGGAAGAATAACCAAAACAAAAAAAAAAAACAAAACAAAAAAAAAAGAAGAAGGAGCAATAGCAATAACAACAACAATAACAAGAAAAAGAACAAGAAAATAGTTTAGACAGGTGTCAGGTATCAGAGGGACTTGTACCATGCATAGTCATAACTAACTATGCATGGATGTATACACATGTACACATATACATACATACATACATACATACATACATACATACATACACACATACATACATAAATAAATATAATTAATATGTAAGCAATTATAGAAACATGTCTTTATGTCTCAAAGCGCAATCAAATGGACACGTATACGGACGGACAAACGGACAGACGGACAGACGGACAGACGGACACCCACCCCACAATTTATGAAGGTGTACAATTTTTAAATACATAGAAGAAATATTAATAAATATGAGTTGGAAAAAAATCTATTTAAAAAAAAAAACAACAAATCTAAAAACATCGACAATTATAATAAGAACAAGAATAGTAATAAAAATAAAAAGAAAAATAATGTTAGTAAAGTGAGTAAATTTGACTAAAGTGTTCTTTTAAGTATCCACCATCATTATCCAGATATTGCATGTTAAGCGTCATCAGATTTTTTCAATATATTTCTTATATATAAAAAAAAACTTAAACGGCTCAACAAAAAAAATAAATTATAAATCTAAAATATAATTCTTATAGTAGTTTCGATGGGTGTGTCGTTATGTTATGGCAATTCCAAAGTACAAATATTTGGACAATACTAAACGGGCGGACAGGCGAATGGGCGAACTAGTAAAAGGGCGGACGAGCGAATGGACGGTACAATTGAATGGGCGTTGGGGCGTATAGGTTGATAGGTGAATTGATGTACCTGCCAATGGGTGAATAGGCAAATGAACGGATGGACGAATGGGCGGATGGGAGGATGGATGGACGGAAGCATGAATGGATGGGCGAATGAGCGAATGAGCACAGGGGCGTACGGGCGATGAGCTAAAATGACGAACAGTTGAAGAGGCGAATAGGTGAAGGGACAAGCAGGTGAAGTGCCGAATAAGCGTACGAATGCACGCAATCATTATCTAAATTAATTTATAGTTGAAAGTTTGATCAACAATTTGCCATTCGACATTTTCTAGAAGACATTTTCTTTTACATAAAAACTCGCCCAGTTGTTATAAACATTTTCATAAAGTGAAGATACACATGAATTTTGGATGGATTGAAAATTTGTTGCAATAATAGAAAACAATATCGAAATAACAAATTTAAAAAAAATATACATATTTCAATAAAAGATAAAAAGGAAGTCACGTTTTGGGCCGATAAATGATGGCATTATTTCTTTTTATTTTAACCCGTTTTTTGTTTTCTCTTTTTTTTTTTTTTTTTTTTTTTTTTTGGTGCTTTCAAATTATATAAGTCTAGTTAATATTCATTATAGGAATTTCTTCTTTTTCTTTTTTTTTTTTTTTCTTGTACTTTTTTTTCTTTTCATTTCAATTAAATTGATTTGATTTATATTATATTTATGTTAAACAGTTTTTGTTTTTGTGTTTTTTGGTATTTTCTTTTCTTAATTTCATTTAAATTATTTATGTATTCATTATTATTATTAATTATTTATTTCTTCAATTTTTCATTTTCATTTTTCATTTTATCTTTTTTCTTTTTTTTTTTGTAATTTTTCTTTCCAAATTTATTTATGTTTGGTGTTTATCTTAAAAATTAGACAAGAGTAAAATTATTAAATAAACGAATATTATTTTGAATGTCTTTATTAACACTAAAATAAACGAAGCGAATGTAATTATTCTTCTTTTTCTCAGATATATTTGACAAGTCATTTATTTTCGTTGTACTTTTTTATTAAATTCCAAATTTTCCATATGAATGAAATAATGATTTTTGTGAAAAAGAAAAAAAAACTATCTAAATTATTGTGTACAAAATATAAATGACTTTTACGTTACATGATTCAGATGAAGCGATGTGCCCAACAATTTTGAAATATGTTCTGCATTTGTTTCCAGATAATTTGCTCAATTTAAAAAAAAAAAAAAAAAAAAAAATATTTCAATTTTTTTTCAATTCTGATAGTCGAACGGTGTTTAACAAAAAACTTTTGCTTTTGGTGAAAATTTCGAAGAGATGTTGGAAAAAAAAAAATTAAAATGTTCCAGGTTCTCCATCTGAAATAATCCATCTGTATCCATTTGTATCTATTTTTTATCAAATTTCGTTACATTTTAAGAAGTTCCATCCATTTTTATCTATTGTTATCAATTTTTTAGACAATTTTATCCATCATTATCCATTTGCATGAACATTTTATCCATTTTTATACCATTTTACAACCATGTTTATCCATTTTTAGCCTATTTTTAACAATTTTTATAAAGTCGCATTCATTTTTATCTATTTTTAACAAATTTTTTATACGTTTTTATCAATTTTTATCCACTTTATCCATTCCATTGTATGAAGAAATATGAAATATTGCATACAAATTTAACAAAAGCATTGAAAGTGCATTTTGACAGATTTCTTCGATTGGAAAAAGTATTTTATATTATAACGGTTAATGGGCATCCAAAAGACAAAGAAAAACAAAAAAAAAGATACATAGAAATTATGAGAATACAAAAATTGAACATTTTTAAATCAATCAAATGGATGAGTCTTAAATTTTTTCTTAACATTCATAAAAATTTCATAACGTTTGGTATGGATTTTTGGCCTTAAGGGAAAAATTCAACATGATTTCATTAAAATGTATAAAAAATAATTTATTCTCTCTCTCTCTCTCTCTCTCTTCTCTCTCTCTCTCAGGTTCTCTTTCTATATCTATCTCTATTTAGTTTTAGTTTTGTTTAATTTAAATCAAGTTAAAATCGAATTATTTTGTTTAACACGTTTTAATTGATTGTTAAATGATCGAAATTCATATCAAATGCATTTGATTGTCACTGATTAGTTCAATTATTTTAATTAAAATGCAAAAGAATTAAATGCGCTTCGTTTCTTGTTTTCCTTTTTTTTTTTTTTTTTGTTTTTCTCTTTCCTACATATTTATTACATATTAGCCATATAAATACTCGCTATTAACAAATTTTTTAACATAAATTTTATAAATTTATCTCTTGATGTGTTTTTATTTCCTGTTTTTTTTTGTTTTTGTTGTTTTTACATTCTAAATAAATTTAATTATTTCATGCATACACTTTATATATATTTTACATAGATATATCCATATATACATACATACATATATAACTAAATATATCCATATATTTTATGTACACCTTTTTTTTTTATATATAAAAATTTTAATATCTTCCAAATGTTACCAAAACAAGTTAAAAAATTTTATAAATTGCCAAACGCAATATTTGAGTGTTCCATTAATGTCAGAGGCCTATCCAAATTTAATAGACGTACAACTTTCAACTGTAACACTCTAATTCTTGTATCTCACGACTGATGAATAAAAAATTAGATATTTTTGCTAAAGAGAAAAGTTGGGAGTAAGAAACCGATATATATTCTCAATGGAGTAGCTGAACTATAGACCTCTCCTTTAACTAATTGGATAAATCTTAAGTAATGATAATATATATATATATATATATATATATATATATATATCCAAACTTTCCATTGAACTATTGAAATTGATTCATCCCTGTTTTTCTTTTTTTTTTTGTTTCTATTTAGATTAAAAGAATGTTTGCTTTAGATTTGCATCCAAATTTAAAAGAAAGGGAACAGGAACATCTATTATAGTGCTGCTTATAGATAATTAAATATATCAAACGCCTGAATTATGAACATCAGAGTCCTCATAGAAGACCAACGCTCAACACCAACAGGAAGCCTCCAAGTAGCTGATGATTCGCTGATGCCAAAGAGAACTTTTAAATTGTTAGGCCAATAAAATATAAATCAATTACCAGTTGAGCTGTAAATTCTCGAAACTACCTGGCCCAATAGATAAATCCCATAAAAAAATTAAAGCTTATTAGAAATAGAATCTCAAATGCTGCTTTCTAAATATTTTCCGTTGTTCCTTGATGTTTCTGGATATTTCTCGATATTTCTGAGTGCTTCTAACTGCAAAATATATAATAAAAAAGAAGAAGATGAGAAAGAACAAAAAAAAATGGATTTATATGCAAATAATATTGTTATGTATAAGTAAAAATGCGCATATGGCAAGTAAAAATGTAAAGGCCTTGTAAAAATATTACTTTCTGTTTCTTTCTTTCTTTCTACCGTTATAATCTCCCATGAATATTAAGGCACTTCAATAAATATAATACAGCAGCTAACTGTCAATTGGCAACTGTCAATTGTCAACTATCATCGTAATGTCATCATTATCATCATTCATCATCATCATCATCATCATTATCATGTTTCAAGATCGATTTACAAAGAAATATATGCATATAAATAAAAAATTCTGATGTATAAATGAAGCCATCACAAAATGACAAAATTGTGAAAATAAATGTGGATAAAAATAGGAGAGAAAGTCAAAAAGCAAAACAAGAACAAAAAAGAATAGAAAAATAAAAAAGGAAAAGGAAAAAAGAAAAGTACTAGACAACTATTTTTAAAGTGATTGTTTAAATTTCTTGCTTCTAGATTTTTATAAACTAATTTTAAATATAAAAGAAACTAGAAAAAACGAAATTCATTTCAATGATTTACTTAAAAATTACTATTTAAAGATAAACCACAACACCATCGAACATCATCGATTTAGGACTAAGTAACCCAAAAAGGAGAACACAAAAGGGAGAACTCAGCAAGAATAATAAAATGATGATGCCACAATTGTCAAATGATGAACGTACTCTTTAAATTTTAAAAAGTGTTAAAAATTCTTTTGCAGAAAATTGGAAAAAGGCCTTTTCTGTTTTACAATAATAAAATGTCAACTTACGTTTAAAGTTCTCTATTGGAAATCATTTTTAAACCTAACTGACATCTCTAAACTTGAAACGATATTCAAAGCGCTTACATGTTTCATTGTTTAGTAGTTTAGATTCCAATGGCTGGTATGGACGTACCAACCATGGTATCGAAGTACAAATTTAGCATTAGGAGTGATAGTCACCGGTACATGGTCGTATTACATTTTACATACAAAACTGCTGGACCACAATTTCATAGCACATGGTCTAGTCAGCTATTAATTAATTAAGGCAAATAAAAGTATTTCCAATCATTAGAGATATATAGGATTCAACCAGAAGCGCTTACATTGTAGGCAACCGCAGCCATTATGAAGCCAATTCGAATATAACCAAATTGAGGATTAAATTTTGGTGATTATGTGGCAGCAAATTAAATTCTTTAGCCAGCTTTTATGAAATCCATAAGAACAGCAAAATTTCCACCCTCAGGCAGTGCATCTCAGGATTGGGCCTAACTATTTGTCTGGCAAGCATAATTTTCATGCGACTCTTTGAGGCCTTAGATATTATTTAAAAGATATATGGATCTATCGGCTATCAACTCCTGCCCTCAACTTCTACTTTTTTTTGGAATTTTCATTTTTATACATGACTTGTTCATAATTAAAATCACTCATGCTGCCAGTGTCAGGGGCAGTAAATAAGAAATTATATATAAATAAATAATTAAATATATATATATATATATATATATATATATATATATATATATATATATATATGTGTGTGTGTGTGTATGTATGTATGTTTATAAAATTACTAATAAATTTTGTCAAAAGAATTTTACCAACTTAATGAGAGCCATCAGCATCCCGTTATTGTTTGATCTATGAAGAGCTTCCTTTTGTGAAATTTTTCCAAATTTTGAAATGGTTTCAATTGAAGGAAAAATTATAGTTACCTGTTACAAATAATCAACTTTATATTTTATAGATGAATCATTAATAATATGCACCAAAAAAAAAGAGAAATTTCAAGTGAAAACGAGTTAAGTTGAGAGCGATTTATGCCGCCTTATTGGGAAGACATTATAAAATTTTGCCTAAAATAAATCTGAGACAATTTTAAATCCATATTGAATCGCTGATATTGAATAGTAATAAGAAGAACTCTCATATATGACAAGAACAAATCCATCCAGTTTATTCAGTGTAAATAATAATATAAGATAATTTCAATTGTACGACTTAATGGGCGTGTTTCATTTAAACCCGTTTTGCTCTTCAAAAACTTCCAATGTTTTATGATTAATATGAAAATCCCGTAAGGGAATATTTGTCATATATGAGAGTTCGGGTATGCAACCCTATCTAAGAAAACGCGACCAAATTTTAGATATGAATCAACTGATTGACTGCGAATTTTGGTAAAGGATTTGTAAAGAAATTTGGTCAAACGACAACTTTTGCGGGCACATCATAAATAGACAGAAAATAAAATGTGAAATAGGGAGACACAGAGAGAGATAAAGAGAGAGAGATAGAGATAGATAGAGATAGACAGAGATAGATAGATAAAAATTATTGTAGATTCAAGTGGAAAATACATAAATGTTCATATTAAAAAGTGTCATCAATATATTGCAACAATTTCATCAATAATATTGACTGCATCAAATGCATAACTGAATAATCATAATAGTTAAATATATTAAATAATAATAATAATAATTGCAAATTACATTGCATATGAGTTGAATAAAATTATGGAAAAGAATTGAACCAAAAGTCAATGAATTCGATTAAGAATTTTAAGAAAGTTTTTATTTAAGAAAAACAAAAGAAAAATTATAATAATAAAAGAAAGTATATGCATAAATTTATATGCTTTATCATAATTAAACATTTGACAATATTAAAGTTGTTCTGCAGCGAATCTTAAATCCAACTATACTACTTTGCCTTAAAGTGGGTAAAAGTTAAGTAAAGTAAATGAAAAGTTGTTATTTGCATTTAATATCTTGAAAAAATATTTTATCAAGGCATCTCTAGCTTGATCAAGAAAGCCATCTCTAGCTTGATCAAGAAAGCCATCTCTAGCTTAATCAAACCATCTCTAGCTTGATCAAGGAAACCATCTTTAGCTTGATCAAGAAAGCCACCTATAGCTTGATCAAACCATCTCTAGCTTGATCAAGGAAACCATGATCTAGAAAGCCATCTCTAGCTTGATCAAACCATCTCTAGCTTGATCAAGGAAACCATCTCTAGCTTGATCAAGGAAACCATGTCTAGCTTGATCTAGAAAGCCATCTCTAGCTTGACCAAACCACCTCTAATTAAATAAAAGACGAATAAACAGACAGACGATCAGACAGACTTATATTGATTCCGAAAATGATACTGAGATGATCGTAATATGTGAATCTATCTGAAATTCATCTGGATGTTGCAAACATTCTCACAAACTTATTGTACCATCCTACAACATAAATGTTGTAGCGTAGATAGGAAGAACTAAAGGCCAAAATATATAACGTTCAATTCAATCCTATTCAATTTTAATGTTTCCATGAATATTTTCCACTTTTTTTCCCATTTCAATATTTCCCTGCATTATAAATATTTTCAATTATTATTATTGAGTAAATGAATTGATGGGAATGAAAGTTTCATCGATTGTTAATACCCCTGACTTGTGATTATTATTAGAATAAATCAAAGCCTTAAAGCGCCAAAGCCTAGAAGTTTTTATAAACCTCCATCTACATTTGATATTTTATGTGGCAGAACAAATAATTTATTTTCTCATAGATCTATAAAACATGAAATGTGAAGCATGAAGTATGAAATGTAGTGCAACAATTTGTTGCTGCATTTGATCTCTACAATTTGCCGGCTACTTTAAGTGCTTGACATTTTCATATTCAACAATCACTTAAGAGCCCTTGTCCAATAATTATGGCAAAGAGAGAGAGAAGAAAAAAACAGAAATACGTGTATTTCAATTATTCGTGATTGTTGATGCTTTTCTACTTTTAGCCTCTTTGACTTTTTATATAAAATGCAAATATGTAAATAAAAATATATAAATAATAATTTTAAAAAATATGAGAAGAAAAAATGAAAAAGTGAATAAGTAGAAAAAAAAAATGTTAAGTGCTGCAAAAATCACAGTAGAACTTCCTTTTCTTGGTCAATTCGATTGCATTGTTTTCTGGTTTGCCTTAAAAATGAAAATTGCAAAACTTTAATGAAAAATAGAGGCAGGTCATTTGAACATTTAGCCTGAATATAATCAATGGATACAAAAAACGAATGGAAATATAAGCCGATGGGTGCTACCAGTAACTTCAAGCCTCAGTTGCACTAGAAATCATTTCTTATGAATGAAGTTATAAGATCATCAGTTTTATGGCTCATCTAAAAAACAAACTGAAGTTTTCTCAATTATGTTATGCCCTGTGAGTGTGTCTCTTGGCCAATTTGACCTATTTTCAATATCAAACAACTTTCAATCAATTTTCAATTTTTCTGCCATAAATGAAGACCTTATCTCTATTTTAAAAGACCCAAAGCCAGATACACCTGCAGTTGTGTAAAACCTTATAAATACACTTTATAGGATTTTTAGTGCTACGATTTAGATATTAGAAACATTAGTAATACGTCAATTTCCAAAAAAAAAAAAAAAACCAACAACATTTTATTCAGTGTTTCATTTCATGATCTACAAAAAAAATGTTCAAATAAAACAATTAATTAATTTCATTGATTGTATTTAAATATCCCCAGAAATATTTTCAAGATATTTAGTTAAGGTTTTCTTTTTTTTTTGTTTTCAAGCAGTCATTTTTATAGTTTCAGAAAATAATTACGCTAAGTTGTATGTTGAATATATTTCTATTAAAAAAAAAAAATGTCTGAAGAGATTAGTTCTTTGTTAAGCAAATAATGCTACAAATTATTCGAATTGTATATTTTATTATTATTTAACAAAAAAAAAAAAAATTGTAACTAAACACACATACATACACACACAATTTATCAGAGTGTTTATTTCTTAAGGGACGTTTTCAAATATCTTACAATAACGCCATACATTCATTATGATGTTCACTAATGATGTTCACATATTTCAATATATATATATATATATATATATATATATATACGTATGTATAAATGTATGTATAAATGTATGTCTGTAAAATTCTATATAAAAGAGCAAAGACGTTAACTTTTAGTTTAACTTTAGTTTAGCAGCATAGTTTCATATAAAGCGGCAGCATTATACATTTACATATTTACATAAGCTACTAACACAGACACACACACACACACACACACACACACACACACACACATATATTTATATATATATACATACATACACCCGTACAAATTACATGGCATTGTTAATCTACAAATCATGTTAAAATTTAATGATATTCATGCATTTCAAAAAATTATGCTTAGCACGATACATTAAGGCATAGGCTTGTTGACTAATACAATTTATGTATTAGCCGTATATTACAATTGCATATATACACAAACATACACACATACACAATACATACATACATACATACTATACACATACATACACTTAATCGCTTAATAAATTATGTAAATTTTATGTGTAGAGGAGTTGTACGCTACACTACAAAAATTTCTAAATAATTTTCACAAAATTTTTAGAGTAATTCAGAGCAAATTTTCTTTTTTTTTTTTTTTATTATACATTGAGCTCTACAGCTCTACAAATAAAATATAATTAAAGATGAATTGATGGTTTTATGGTGGCGGGCTTAAAGCATGCCTTGGTTAGGCCAGTGCTGGCCTTAGAAAAATAATGAAATCACTCCCACATCCCCGTCCCGCCCCCCCCCCCCCCCCCTCCACCACCATACCACCACCTCTTAAGAAAGATGAAGAATAACAAAATTTTCTAAGGCGGGCCATGCATTGGCCTTATCTGTTTAAAATAAAAGTAGCAAAATGCAAAAAAAAAAAAACCAAAATTATAATTAGATTAATATCTCATTAGCGTGACATGGTTATGGTACTACTGGGGTTTTTCAAAAAATTTTTAAAAAAAAACCTAATAAAAAATTTATCAAATAACAAACGAAATATCAATGGACGTTACATAGATTGGCTAACTCTGGCCAAGGTACAAGTAAAATAGTAAATTATAAAAATACAAGAATCCATTACATGCTTTACCTTTAACAAATATAACAAAAAAAAAAAAAAAACAAACAAACAAACAAACAAGAAGTTATTAAAGAAAAAACCAAAATAAAATAAACAAGAAAAGTGCAAGCTAAAGAAATGAAAACGTATGTAAATGGGAAAGCAAGAAAAAAGTTTGCATACACATTAGCCAATTATTAGGGACGGACATATAATATAATTTTCTTATATTACAATGTCTAAACGTTATTTAATTTAATAAAAATAATAATAATAATAATAATAATAACAACAACAACAACAACAACATTAGCAAAAAAGAATTAATTAATTTATATTGCAGTGGCCGGTTAAAATTTATAGTTACTCTGAAATGGTTTCATCCCCATTACGGATAATTGATAAATTTCTACTAAACTTTTTGTTTTTTAAATTAAGCGCACAAATTTAAAACGTTAATGCAATTTTATAAAAAATTTTATAAAAGTCTAAGATCTTCTTTTCATATTAAAACTTAACCATTAAAATATTATTCAGGATTATTTTCGTATGCGTTAAAACTGAATTATCAGAGAAAGTTTATTCTAGAAAATTTTTAGAAATTTTATAATTCTTTCAACTTTTAATGAGCTTCAATTTCTTTTTAAATGAGTCCAAATAAAATTAAACTTTCATTCATTTGAAGAGCCCAGAGTTTTAAAGACTTGAATAATTTTTACATTTTAGATCTCACATATATTTTTTTTCTTAAGATTTTCTTTACAATATTTGCAATATACACATTAATCGATTAGAGGTAGAATTATGATAAATTTACCACATTTTACTGTTTAAGTGTAAAGTTTAGAGAAGCTCACTCAAAATTAGCTTCAATTCGAAAGATACATTTTTATGTTATAGTTGATATTGCATTGCCCATGTGGGCATTTAATAGGGGATTTGCGCTTCAAAATTTACAAATAATGCTGCTCCAAATAAATAATAAAATAACAAAAGAAACGGAGAGCCTGGCATGGGCCATGTAATCATTTTAAACAACTCAACAAAAAGTTCAACTATTGATTGTAAAAGAAAAAGTTAGAGTTGACAGGGCAGGATTTTAATTCCAAAATTACATTAGCATGGATAAATTTGAAGCAATTTGTATAAATTTGGACCAAGTTTCAGTAAATTACTAAGAAGTAATTTTTAACAAATTGAAAAAAAAACTTGAATATTTTCAATAATTTGCCATACTTTGTTATAAGGCAATGGGCCCAACATATGGGCCGATCTGGACTAAATTTGGTACGCATATTTTTTATATCAAAATACAATAAAATGATAATATTTGTTAAATTACATTTAAAATTGCAAACTTTTCTCATTAAATAAATTTTTTTTTTCTGTTGGCGAAAAAGGCTTCATATGGGAATAAGCTGTAAAAATGAACCAATCTGGACCAAATTTACTACATATACTTTTCCTATCCAAATACAATAATCGGTCAATTTTTTTTAAAATATATTCACTGTTGTAAATTTTTTTATCAAATAACGTCTTATTTTGGTCGAAAAATTCAAAGATATAAAAATTGATCGCAAAAATGATACGATTTGTACTATTTTCTGTAGAGTCCATGTTTAGATCAGTATATATATATGGACCAAATTTCAATAAAATATCTCGAAAAGTACGCTCTATCCATCTGTCCATCTCTGGATGGACAGATGGACAGGTAGAGAGAAAAAGTTGTAACGTTTTCGAAAGTGATACCGCATCGATCGATACAATTTCAATTACTCAATTTTAATTACTTTGGAATATACATTAAATATATATACAAAATTTATCTTACCGTTAGTTTTGATTATAAAAATATTTTAATAAAACTGAATCAAAATTTTCACATTATTTTAAGAAAATTACTTTTATTTTCTAATAGTTTTTGTTTTGTTTTTTTTTTTTTTATTTTGTTTTTTTTTTCTTGTATTCCACTAATTTTTCTGTTTTTATGTTTTTTTTAATATTTTGCAACGATTTTATATAGTTCATTTATTTTCATTTATATTCAACTAAATGCAATTGAATGAATTAATCATTCACAAATTATTGAAATTTTTTTTTTACTCCTATTTTATATACATACATACATACATACATACATACATACATACATACATACATATATATATATATATATATTTACAATTTATTCTAAATGCAATAATTTATTTTTGCATTACAACTTTTCTTTCTCAAATATCAACTTTCCTTTTTTTTTTTTGTTTGGATTACATTTTTTCATTTTTTCTTTTTCTGTTTTCTTGTCCATCTTTTTTTTTTCTTCTTATTATTAGTTTCGATTTTCACAAAATTTTACTTAACAAATTTTTTATATCTATAAATATACAATAAGTGTGTATTGTGTGTGTGTGTGTGATGTGTGTGTGTGTTGTCGAAAAAAAATTGGGGGAAGAGATTTGCGTTTTTCTTTTTATTTTTTGTGTTTCTTTTCTTTCCTCCAATTTCGTAATATTTAAATGCATAAATTTTCCTTTCATCGAATTTATTTTTACTTCCTTTTGCTCTTGAATTTTCTTTTTTTTTTCTTGTTATTGTTTTTTTTTTTTTTTTTATAAAATTTTCCTTGATTTATTTATGATAAATAGCGCTGTAAATTTTTTTCTAATTCTTTTGTTTATTTTTCAAAATTTTATAATTAACCGTAATAACAATATAAAATTAAAAAAAAGAAGAGAGCAAAAAAATTAAAGAAAAATCCGTTGGCAAAAAAAAGCACTACAAACAGGAAGAAACAAGACAGAAACTGAAACTAATATAAAGAGAGGAAAGATACAGAAAGAGATAGAGAGAGAGAGAGAGAGAGAGAGAGAGAGAGGGAAAGGGAAATGCATAAAAAAAGTAACTAGATTTTCCTTGCGGCCTTATTTTTGGCAACAACAACAAGCAACAATAAACCAGAAATATGAAATAAAAAATTCCATTTTTAATTATTATTATTATTTCAAGAATATTTCTATGAAATTTTATTATTTCAATTTACAAACAAGAAAAGCCAATTTTCTAAAAAAAAAAAATTGTGCCAGCACTTTAAAAAATAATTTTTACATTCTGCCTAAAAGAAATTCCCATTTAAAATTAAATTTTTTTTTTTAATAATTTATTGTCTAATTTTATTACAAAAATTCTCTTACAAAAAAAATTTAATTTAATATAACAGAAATAAATTTAATATTCCAAAAAAAAAAATAATTTGAAATAATATCAGACAGACATTTTAAAATTAAACTCTTCTTAATTTAATTAATTAATAATTTGTTTATTTTTTTTATGTTTTATTTTACACTCAGTCTAATGGACCATAAGTACCAGTAGACTATAAGTTCATCCAGTCTATTGGAAAAAAAGTCCACCAAATTTGATGGACCATAAGTCTACCCAATATAATGGATCTGAAATTTCACCAAATTTTGTGAATCATAAGTCCATACAGTCTAGTGAACCATAAGTCGACTTAGTTCAGTGGGCCACAAGTCTGCCCCGTCTAATGGATCGTAGGTGGACCCAGATCAATAGGGTATAAGTTTACTCATGAATCATAAACCCACTCAACTCAGTGGGCCATCAGTTCACCCAGTCTAGTGTATCATACGTGGATCCAGCGCGATTGACCACAATTATACCTAGACTAAGTGGATCCATACAAGTAGACAAGAAGTTCACCCAGTCTGCTGGACCACAAGTCCATTCAGCCTAATGTACCATAAGTTTATCTAGTCTAGACCACAATTCCATAGAATTTTTTGGACCATAAACCGACCCAGCCCAATGGACTATAAATTTATGTAGTCTAGACCATAAGTCCATTCAATTTTGTGGATCATAAGTCCACCCAGTCTAGTGGACCATAAACCGACTCAGCCCAATGGACTATAAGTTCATCTAGTCTAGACCACAAGTCCATCCAATTTTATGGATCAATAATCCACCCAGTCTAGTGGACCATAAACCGACTCAATTCAGTGGACCATCAGTTCACCCAGTCTAGTGGATCATAAGTCCACTGTATAACCCAAACTCTATGCTTCCATTTAGTAAAAAAATTTTTTTTCAATGGCGATATGTTTCCTTTAGCGAAGCTCATGAATCCACCTAAAGAATTAGTTTACTATCGACTCAAGTCCATCTTCTGATGATTCGGCTTATTAACAAAACGCCAAATTAAATTTTGAAAATATTTTCAATTTTCAAATTTTCAGAAAAGACGAAATGTTCATGAAATTAATAAAAAAAAAAAAGTAAAAAAATCAAGCAAAATTCTAAAAGTTTTTCCCTTCATTTTTCTATTTCTCTTTTGAAACGACATTTTATGATTATACGATTTCGATTTCAGAGACGATTTTTGGGGGAAATTGTTGTTGTAATGCATTAAAAATGCCTATAACACACACATGAAAATTTAATGGAGAAAAATAAAAAAGTAAAACAAAAAGAAATTTTGTTATAAAATTAAATATAAAAAAAAGTCATAAAATGAAAAGTAGCAAGAAAAAGGTATAAACATCATCATTTTCAATTTGTTGCAAAAAAAAAAAAAAACAAAAAGCTTTCCAATTTTTCAATTCGTTTCACATTTTACTTTGTGCGTGTGCTGTGGTGTGTGTGTGTGTGTGTGTGTGTGTGTGTGTGTGTGTGTGTGTGGTGTGTGTGTGTGTGTGTTGTGTGTGTGTTGTGTGTGTGTATTGAAAATATATGAATGAATTTGTTTTTTTGTTGTTTTTATTTATACATCAGTTTTGTATAGAAGTAAATTTACTTGAAATACGTGCTTCTGCTACTGTTTCTATTTTTCGTTCTATTTTTCGTTCTGTTACAATTTTGTTCTTCCCCATTTTCTTCTTCTTTTATATAGATATAGATATAGGTATAAAGAAAACTTTTAGTAAAGAAAAAGATTCCTAAAGAAGTTAAGAGTAATTTGGTGAGAGGGACATAGAAGTATAGAGAAAATGTGTAAGAGAGAGAGAAGGAGAGAGAGAGAGAGAAATAATGTAATAAAGAGTGCAAAAAATAAAAAGAAGAAGAAGAAGAAGAAGAGAGAAAAGAATGTATGATAAAAGCAGAGAGACAGAAACTTCCTAATCAACTTTTTAATTTCGTTACGCTTTGTTGTTTTTTCACTTCTCCTTCGTGTTGCTTTTTCTTTTTTATTTATTACTACTGCTGTTATATATATATATATATATATATATATATATATATATTAT
The DNA here is from genome assembly GCA_023089585.1 of Melophagus ovinus. Lineage (NCBI taxonomy): Eukaryota > Metazoa > Arthropoda > Insecta > Diptera > Hippoboscidae > Melophagus > Melophagus ovinus. Next base: position 9,978,061 of record JAKKIB010000176.1, on the reverse strand, counting down.
ATATATATAAACAGTGATAATCGCTTGTCATAAACCTAAGAATTTGCATCTTATCAGTTAATTAATTTTATAGAGTTTTCCATTTTTTTGTTTGTTTGTTTTCATTTTTTATTGCTGCATTTTTTCATTTAATTTCATGCCATTTCATTTCATTAAATTTTATTTGTTGCTTGGTTGTTGTTGTTGTTGCATTTCTATCTCTATCTCTCTCTCTCTCTCTCTCTCTCTCATTTTTTTTCTTTATCTCTTTCTCTAACTTTTATTAGCGTTAAGTTTCATTAATAGCTCTTTCATTTTACACATTTCTCTTAAGTATTCTTTATTTCATTTTTTATCTTTGTTTTTTCCTTTGTATTATTTTTTTTTTTTATAAATTTAAATATTAACTTTTAATTGTTTACATTTATTTTATTTTATTTTTGTTCTCTTGTCTTTTATTATATTGTTGCATTTGCTTCTACTTTTTGTTTTCTTTTTTCCTTTTTTTCCCCTTTTTTTTTTTTTGGTTTTTACATTTATTCTATAAACTTAATTTAATGATATTTATATAAATTACAAAATTTTCTTCTTTCATTTTATTTTTGCTGCTTTTCAGTTTCTATCATCATTATCTTTAGCTTTAGCGTTTTTTATCTTTATCATTATGTTTGAGTTTTTTTTTTGTTTTCTCTTTTCTTTTTTATTTTTTTCTATACAATTTTTTTTTTTCAATTTAAATAATAAATATGTACAAGAAAGGAAAAAATTAACAAAAAAAAATATGATGAATGGTAAGAAAGTAAGAAGAACAGAAAGAGAGAGAGAGAGAGAGAGAGAGAAAGAGAGAGAGAGAGAAAGAAAAATGAAATTTACAAAAATTAATCCATTAAAATTTAATAACCATTTCTTTATTCCTTTTGCTTCATGTTCTTCTTCTTCTTTTTCTTCTTTTTATAGTTCTTCTTCTTATTACTTGCCTTCTGTCTGCCTATCTGTCTGTCTATCTGTGTGTCTGATATTTGTCATGATATTTTGTTAAAATAATACTCATAATGGAAATTTTTATAAAAAAAAAAATTATATTAATTATATTAATTATGATATTAATTATTATATTAATTAAATTAATTAATAATGCATATGTAATTAAAATAATTATAATAATAGTGAACAATTATAATAAATATTTACATTTAAATAATCATAATAAGAATAAGAATAAAAATAAAGTTTTACAAAATTTTTTTTCTTTTCGCTTCTTCTTCGCCTCAATTTAATTTCAAACAAACAAAAAAAAAAAACTTAAAATAAAATACAATTTTTTTTTTGAATTTGTTAAATTTTTTTTAAATTATCCTTATCATTATTATATATATGTATATTTATATGTATAGATTTTATAATATCACATTGAAATTTTTAAAAATGTTTGGTACTCATTTATTTGAGTGGTGTTAGTGTTTGTGTGTATATATGTCTTTAGTTCATTACATAGGCCGCTAAATTAAATAATTTATGAAAATTAAATTTCATTCTAATATGGGCCATATTTTTTTTTAAGTCTTTTGTTTTTAATTTCATTTTTTTATAATTCTTTCTATTTTTATTTTCTGCCTTTTCAAGGGATTAAAGTAGCAACAACAAAATAAAGAATAAAATAGGCGTGTCATGTTTTTTTATTTCTCTTGTTTAGGTAAATCAGAAAAAAGAATAACAAGGTCTTGGATTTCTAAACACTTGGATTTCTAAAAAGTTCTCTCGAATTCTCTGGCTAATTTCACTTTGACCTTTGAAAAGTTTCACTTATCGCCTTTCGCCTTTAGCAAAAATAACAACAAAAGAAAAAAAAAAAAAAAAGAAAAAATAGCAAAGAAATTTAAAAAATTTTCCAAAAAATTTTTAACATTAAGCGGGGCAATTGATCTAGATCAAATGATAAATTTCTAACATATGAAAATGTCTTTTGTAGTCGATGAAATATTTTAGAATCTCATGAATATTCCATCATTTAATACTGAAATTGTGTAATGATATTTTGAAAAATCGATTTATTATTGTATTTTATTAACATCACAGTTAAACAACAATAACAATAACAACAAATAACAAAAATAATAAAAGTTTAAAATATAAATAAAAATTTGGCAGTGGCTGAGTCCAAAAAAAGAGAAAAAACCAGAAAAACCAATACACAAAGGAAACAGACAGTCATGAAAAATTTCTCATAGATCTTAAACATTGAAAATTTTGAAAGCAATTGGCAAATATTAGCCATTTAACTATTTGAAAAGTTTACCAAGCTTCTTCGAAAGAATGAAATTTTTTTTTGAGTTTTTTCATTTTTCTTTGTCAAATTTACTTGGCATATTCCTGCCATATGAAAAATATGCTTTACGCTTTAAAGTGTTTTTTTACAAGATTTTTCTAACCATCCTCGTATTGCGGCGTTTTCAATTTAAAAGAAAAATAATTTGTAAAACTGAAACTATAAAATTATTTATGTTTTGTAGTCAGAGGCAAATTAAGATCTCTGGCAATTGTATTGGATTTTCTTTATACACACACACACACACACATATATATATATATATATATATATATTTATATATATATATATATATGTATATATGTAGTGATGGATTTTATTTAAAAATCTTCTTACTCTGCGGTTGATAGTTTTATTTAGTTGTTTTTAATTTGTTATTGTTATTGTTGTTATATTACACATATTTATAAATATGTATCTATAATAAATAATAATTTTTCCTTTTGTTTCTTTTTTCCCTTAAAGTCTTACATTTTAGTTCTGTACGGGCCTGCACTCTTCTTTCTGTTTCTGTTTCTGTTTCCATGGTTTTCATTTTCTTGCCACTTTCTTACCACGTATGTTTTCTATGCATATCTATACATACACATACATATATATATATGTATATATATACATATATATAAATATATAGGAAAATATTGTAAAAGCATATTGAAAAAATATTATTCGCACTTGCTTAAGCACCGCAAATATGGCGTCTTAAATGGCTGGCGGTCTTCTTATTTATTATATTTAATGCTGCTACAATTATTGTTGTTGGCATTGTTGTTGCCATTGTTAGTACATCAATTTTTGCTGATCTATTTGCATTTGTTTTATATCTAAACATAACGACACAATTTCATTGCCCTTCTTTTTCATTTCCAGCAGTTCAAGCTTTTTTTTGTAACCATCAGTTTATTGTGCTCTGGTAGATAGATAAACTTTGCCTTATTTTCATTTAGTTTGTACACGTACCTCGGTATATTTCTGGTACTACATGCTACGCATCTATTTGTTGCTTTTCCCACTACTATTTGCTTACCGTGCCTTTCCCATTTTCAATTGTTTTTGTCAGAAGTCGTTTGGTGAATAATTTCTTTGCTGCTGTTGCTGTTTGCTGCTACTTCATTTATTGTTCTTATTATTATTATTATTATTATTGTTGTTGTTGTTGTTGCTGTTGTAGTTGCTGCTATCACTGATGCCATGATCTTATACTAGAAATGCATGGCCCGGATTTTTATTCGCTGGAACTGTTGCCGTTGTGGTTGTCGTTGCCATTGCTGTTGTAGTTGTTGTGACTGTTGGTATTATTGTTGCTGTTGTTGTTGATATTATATTACTTGTCATTGCCAATGTATTATTTATATTGGTATTAGTTTGAGAACCCTCGTTGGTTAACATGGAACTTGCACCTGATATTGTATTATTCGCAATGGCAGCAGCTGCCGCTGATGTCGATGCTTGAGGTTGCGGTGTTTGAGCTGTAGCTGCTGTAGATTGTGTACTTGTGCTTGCTTGACTTAAATTACTACCCGTACGTAAATGCACCGGTGCAGTAGATATTATGCCATTGGCTGTCTGCTGTTGATTGGCCGCATTACTAATCACATTCGAACGCCATTGCTGTGATGAATGTTGCTGTTGCTGTTGTTGGTGTAAATGTAATGATAGCCGTGCGCTATTGCCAACTGATTGACGATAAGCTCCGCCAGTAGGCGCCGCCAAATGATGCTGTTGCATATGATGTGGATGATGAAAATTATTTGATGCACTGCCACCGTTTGGTATCATGGACAAAGCTTCTTGTTGCTCATAAGCACTATATTCGGACTCTATGCTATGATAAATATGTTCACTTGGTGGCCGCATCGGTATTGCATCAACTAAACGTTGACCATGCCGACTAGGTCTTGGTGATGGCGTTGCCGTAGTTGCTGACGAATAATTGGCATCCATATCTTCTTGATAGTATGCTGGTGGCGGTGGAGCTTGTCTAAATAATACACCCGGCGATACAGGCTGTTTAAAACGTTCATGATGATCTAATGTATAATTGTTACCACGTGGTGGTAGCTCAATGGGTATGGCGTAACGTAATTTTTCCCAAAAGTAACGATCACATGTTAACAGACGATTTGAAGGCACTGATTTTAAATATGGAGCTAATTCAGCCACATCTTCCGCTTCCGCGGAAACATTCGTCTCTTCAATTATCACCAATTTTTGCGCTAAGCCCCTTAAAGCTTCATGGAATGCATTACGAAATTCTAAACGATTCCATTCCGTAATCAATAAATTACGTGTCAACACTAATATTATTTTCCGTGATGCCCTTGAGGCTTCTACAATTTGTAAATGATTCGCTTGAGGTGGCAAATCCCTTTGTTGTATACATAAACGGAAAGGGGGTCGGCCATGTTCCAATTCCGTTGCAATATTACGACATACAAATTCATAATCTTTCTCCGAATGTAAAATGATGGCATCATATAATTTACCAGCATCCTCAAAACGTGGCTCGCAAACTCTTACCCCGTAATGGGCAAATAGCCACATGCGCACCGATTCACGGAATACAAATACCACAATAACAACAACTACTAGAAATATTAAAACTAAAACGGCAGCCAATAATGGTACATAACTGCTAGAGATATCTTGCGATGCCATATTGCTGGCATTCTCCAACAATTCATTGCAGTCTAGGCCACCATGAGGTGTAAATAATGTTAAGTCACGTTTTACACCATTATCAACACAATACACTTCGTGACTATCTCGTATAATAATAGCATTATCACTGACAAACTGTGCCAAAGCCTGTAAAAATTGGCAACGACATGACCAAGCATTACGTCCAATGGTCAGACCATGTAAATTATTACGATATTGTAAGCTGGATAATTGCACTATTGGCATTGTTGTTAAACGATTATTATCCAAACGTAACACTTTTAAAGAGATCAATGGCATAAAAGTTCTATTCGATATAGTGCTTAACAAATTATTATGCAAATATAATTCACGTAACAATGTTAATTGTTGAAATTCTAATCCATCCAAAGATTGTAATTTATTATTTTCCAAATGTAATACACGCAACATATTCAAATCATCGAATGTATTATTCTGTATGGTGACCACATTCGATGAGTTCAAATATAGAGAACGTAAATTCGTTTTGTGATTAAAAATTTGCCCGTCTAGAATGGGTAAATTATTACCATCCAAATACAGATCGGTCATTTCATTAGGTATACGTAACGGTAAATTATTGCGATTCTGTTTACCGCAATCCACAATATTTGTAGACCATGTAGCATCATGAAAACAAGTGCAATTATCCGAACAAACCATCTCACATTCACATTGATCAAAATCGCAACAATGACATGAAGCTGGACAATGTGACCCATATTTGCATACAAAATCACTACCGGTTAATGAGAATAATGGACGTATCGGTGAGTTGCGATTATGCGGCATCAAGCATTCGATATTATTTAAATCAACAATACGTGGATGTTGTCGTGTCGTTATATTATTAATACGTTGCAGCCATTCCATAGAGCAATCACAATCGAATGGATTACCACCCAAATAAAATTCCGGTACAGATTTATCAGATGTAATTGGAGCAACACGTAAAGCATTTAAGGTTAACTTAGACAATACATTCGCATACAAATCCACTCGAGTCAATTTAGTTTTATCGACAAATGTATTCGCTTGCACTTGATTAATGATATTATTATTGATAAAAAGCAATTCAATGGAATTGGGTACAGACATGGCATTCACTTCGGTAATACGATTATGGCTAGCATCTAATGTTGTTATACGTATTTCTTCTTGCAATTTATAATAATTACCTAAGGCTTCTATATAATTACCATGAATATCTAGCCATTTTAAATTTGATGGTATGAAAGCATAATCAAACCAGACTAAATGATTTTCAGATAGATTTAACCATAAAAGAGATGCCAACGTGGCAAATATACCATTTATATCTGTTAAGAAATTTTTATCCAAACGTATCGCTTCAATTTCTGTATTCTTATCAAATGCACCACGTTCTATCGATTGTATACGATTTTTTGCCAAATTTAATACACTTAATCTGGGTAAATCGTTAAACATATGAACGGTTATATTACCAATACGATTATCAATTAAACGTAAACCGGTTAATTGACTCAAATTCTTAAATGTACCATTTTTTAAATCCGATATCTGATTTTCACCCATATCCAAAGTTTTCAACATACTTAAATCTTGTATGGCCTCAGGTAGATCAGCCAATTGATTCGAACTTAAATCTAATTCTTTCAAATCGGAACAATTACGAAACGCTTGCCCTTCTATAATACTGATTAGATTATTATTTAATGTTAATTTAGTTAGAACATATAAACCATTAAAGATACGATTATCCAATGTATGTAAACGATTTTCAGCTAAATTGAGTGTATGTAAATTATAAAGTGGCAAAAATGCACCATCCTCAATATGACCAATCGAATTATTACGCATATCTAATATTTGTAGAAAATATAATTCTTTGAATGTCTTCGAGCCGATGCGCGTTAAAGCATTATTTGCTAAATTAAGTACAATTAAACGTATAAGGCCAGCAAATGTATTATTATCCACATGATGTGATGTCAATTGATTACCACTCAAATCTAAAACTAACAATTGCTCTAAACGATGAAATAAACCTTTTGGCAAATCATATAATTCATTATTTTGCAAATGAATTTCACGTAACTCTTTATTACCGGCGAAAGCATCCGCTGGTAATGTCTCCAAATGATTAAATGATAAATTAAGAACACGCAACGAACCCAAACCAGCTAAAGCATTTGCCGCTAATATTGTGATATTATTATGTTGTAAGTTCAATTGTTGTAATCGTCTTAAACGTGATGCACCCCAAACATCTGGTAATGATCTCAACTCATTAAATGATACATCCAAAATTTGTAATTCAGCACCGCCGCTAGCACCATTCAATGAGCATAATTTCTCCGAAAAGCCTAAACTTTCCGCTGCGCGTATACGATTCTCAGTTAAATTGAGCACTTGTAAATTTTGCATGGCACACCAAACACCTTCCGGCAATTGACGTATATTATTATTACTCAAATTTAATTCATTCAATTCACGTAAACCATAAAATGATTGGGGTAATATTTCTAAAGTTTTACCGGGACCCCAAACGGCATTATACGTTTGAACTGTTAAACTTTTTAATGATAATAAACCATCAAAGATGTTCGCATTAAGACGTTGCATCTTACAACCGTCCACATATAAATCGGATAATTTTTGTAAACGGCCAAACGTATTGCCCATTATTTCACTTGCATACAAAACATCACTGGAACATGCAATATGTAAACGCGTTGCTGTTTCGGCCACTTGTAAATCTAATGGTATTGTGGCCTCAATGGCACGCAAATTACATTTAATATCCATTGTTGAGCGCACAAACTCCCACGCGCATTGCGACATTACGCCGCTAACACTAAATATTAACATTAAAAGTAATACGCTTGCGTAAAAATCCATGTTGCTGTTACTGTTACTGTTGTTGCTGTTGTTGCTGTTGCTACTATTATACACTTTTTTTCTTATTGTTTTTGGTTTTTTTTTTTGTTATTTTAGGCCTTTTTTTTATAATTATTTAATTGTTTCTCTCTGTTTGATTTTTGCTTCTATTTTGTTTATGCTCAGGTTAGTTGTTTTATGTGAGGCCTCTAAACCAGATAATCTTTAATATTCTTTGATGATGATGTTGTTGTTGTTGTTGTTGTTGTTGTTGTTGCTGCTGTACTTCATTTCATATTTCACATTTTTCTTTTTCTTTTTCTTTTTCTTTTCTTCTAGCCAAATATTTTCAATTGTTCTCTTCTTCTGCTTTTTTTTAAATTTTATTTTATTAATTTATTAAATATAATTTAATTTAAGTTTTTTGCACTTTTAAATGGGTCATGTTTCTTTTTAATTGAATTCAATTCCCTGGAGAAATGTTGGCAAACAAAAAATGAAGAAATAATAAAAATAATAAAAATGAGAAAAATCAAGTAAAAATATTAAAATCACTTTGCACTATAAAACGCGTAACCGTAATCCAAAAAGTATCGAAGAGGCCTATAAAACGAATTCAATCGAATTTCATGTTTTTTCGTGTTTTTTTTTCATGATTTCTTATTGGTCTTTAGAATTTTTATACCCTACACTAGGTTTTACACACTTTATGTAACTGATTCACTTTACGGAATTCTTTTTTTCTAGTCCCTTTAGAGAAGCACTTTCTGAAATGATCAACCCTTTGAAATATGGAAATGTTTCCGTAGATTTGATGAAAATTTCTCACTGAAATGTGGTTTCATAAAAAATATTCGAATAAAATAGGAATGGATTACTTTTATTAATTCCCGAAAGTTAGCTCCATTTAACAAAAAAAAAAGTAAAAATTAATAATTTCAAAGAAAATTCTTTATATTTAAGCACTTTTTTTATAGTTATTTTTGATAGTGTCCAAAGGGTCGGTGTAGGGATGAGGGGCTTCCGCTAGTTTAGCACTATATTGAAATTTTCAGATGCACTAAATTTATCCAAAACTTTCAAAATAAATTTTTCTTGGTATTTATAAGTTTTCATATTTTTCAAAGTTTTCTTTTTTGAGGAGACTTTTGGCAACATTTCCTCTTAAAAATTTTCCTTGAAATAATAAATCTTTACATAACAAATAAAATGCAGTATATACATTAAAAAAAATATTAATTCAATGGCCATGGCAAAATGTATACTAGATAGGTACATAATTTTGAACCCCAAACTCGATAAGAGTTTTTTTCGTTACATTTTCGCATTTTTGCCAATGAAATATTTTGAACGTTACTGTAATTGCCGCAATCGTTTGGTGCAGAGTAGTACTTTTTTCTCATTATCTTAAATTTCAATCAAATTCTCGATAATTTTTTTTTTCTTTTGTAATTAATTTTCCAAATTTGAGTTTTCTTAATTTTCCTTTTCATTTCATTTGTTTTTTTTTTTTTCACTTTATTTTTTTGTTCACTTTATTTCCTTTTGCAATGGAATCGACTTTTTCTTTCCATTCTTTGAAGTTTATATTTTTAAGTTTTATATTTATTTTCTTTAATTTTTTGTTATATTATGAAATATTTTATAAAGAAATTTTTCACTCACATTTCTTAATTCATATTATTTTATTTTTCTGTTTCAATCTCTGCATTTGGATATTTTTTTTTGTAGATTTTTTAGTTTAACTGAAAATTAACGAAATATTTAACGTTTAGCGTTTGATTTTTCTCTTTTTGTTTCTTTCATAAAATTAAAAATATTTCCTCTTGTGTTTTTTTTCTCTTTTTTGTTTTTTTGTTTTTTTTTTTTTGTATATGTTTCTAATTTGCTTGAATTATGATTTATTAAGTAACAACGGCAGAGCTACTTTTCCCAAGACATGTTCACCGCTCAACGTTTCAACTCGTACTGATTATGAAATTGGTATGTGGAAGACTCTATTGCCTTGTACAGAAACATAACAATTTTGTATATTTCCTTCACTTCTCTGCTTCTATTGCTGCTTCGGCTGCGGCTTCTACTTCTATAGAGTTTACTTCTGCTTCTGCTTCTACTTCTTGCTCTTGTATTCATACAACCATTAATCGACCGACCACAAATATTACAAGTAGTACTTCTACTTATTTCCATTATGCTATGCTATGCTCCGCTACGCTTGACGATTATTCTCCAAAACAGCATAATCAAGTTTATATAAAAGAGTCATTGAATGTGCGGGTGTGTGTCTATGAGAATAAATGAGTGCTCGTATATTTAATGCTCAACCATCGCTCATTGTGTGCGATGGTCGCATAAATGCTCGTAATAACACTCTCATCATACTCCATACTATTCTATACGATTTGTGAGATGTAAATATGAACTAAACTAAAACTAAACCAAACCAATAAAAATGCATTGCGAATGCATTCATTATGCATTGAGCATTGTGCTCTTATAAAGTTTGGTTGTTCTTTATCTCATTCTGCTTGTCCTCTTCCTTTTCTAATTTGTTCGTTTTTATATGTAATTTTTTTTTTACTTGTTTTCTCGTTTTCTTTTTTTTTTTTTGGTTCGATTTCCTCTTAGAGTGAATTTGCAATTTGCAATTTGCAATTACATGTTACAATTGCAAACAGCCATACACATTAAATTTTGGCTTGAATAGGCTTAGTGTAGGCCAACTTCATATACTCAATTACTAACTCTCAACCTTTCTCTTTCACTCGCTGGCATTCTCTATGTGCAAGCGTATTGCTTTTTTTCATATTTTTCTTTTTTTATTTTTGAGTTCTTCAAATTGAAAGTCTTTCACAGTTAGAGGTGCATATTAATTTATTCCCATGCTCTAAACACACAAATTCTTGTTACAAATAAAGTTATTAACAAAAATCATATATAAAATTTTATATATATTTTTATTTTGAGATAACATTAGTAGCAATTAGAAATCATTCTTTTTTAGCATTATTATTAGAATAAAATTTTGATAATTTTCTTAAAAATGCATTAAAAAATTTTTTAGTAATTTGTCTAAAATTTTGTACTCTTCTTGATAAATATAATTTTTTAAGTCATTAAATTTGAAACATCAATTCAATGGTAAACAATGTAAAACAGTGTAAAATTATTGCCTTAACAAAAAGAAAGGTATCTGGTTACTTGGAAATGAGGACAAAACCAAAAAAACCCAGGAAAAACTTTCAAATATTTTCAATTAAAAAAATTAGTACGTTTCGAAATTTTTAGTCTTAATTGAAGCTAAACATTTTGAAAAATTTTGTCTATTTCTTATTATCAATCTATATCAGAAAAAATTGGCAATTTCGTATAAAATTTATGATATTGTAATTTTTTGATTATCCTCAAATCGTTTTCTAAGCAGCTCTGCTAATTATGTAACCTTAATTTTCATCAAATTCAAATATAATTTTAACAAGGACATTATCAAATAAAATTTTTTTCTTAATTTTTTTATTTCTATTTCCATTTAAATTATTTTAAATATTAAGCATTGAAATCTAAGCATTTCTATGCAATCGAAAAATGGCCCCTTGCAATTTTATACAAATCGAATTGATTTCGTTCTTAAATACAAGCCAATGTTACGTAAAGCAGTATGAAATTTTATTATAACACGTGAATATTAATTTTATATATGTAAATTACTTCTTAATAATTATAATACATGTAAATCATACACACACACATACATAATCTATATAAATGACTTATCATCTCTCACATAATAATAATATTACGCTTTAAAATACTGCTCCATCTTTTGTTTTTTTCTTTTTTTGTTTTTTTTTTATTGTTCTTCTGCAAAAGTAAGTAGATCTCTGCTTATTACCAGAGCTCTCTTGAGCTCTTAAGAAATTCCAATAAGATAATAGAAAATATAAAAACACAAGAACAACAATAATAAGTAACAACAATAAACAACAACAACAAGCAACAACAATAATCTGTACAAAGTCAGCACCTACACAAAATAATAAAATGTTCAAAAGTATATTGTTAAATCTTTACATTCAATGTTTATATGAAATGTTAATGTATAAAGCAACAGAATCATGTTGAAACATGTGCATGCATGCAACAAATGTTTTGTATACATAACGACAATTACTCTTTGAAGTAATAGAGAAATGTATGCTAGATGGATAAAAAAGAATGAGAAGAATGATGAAATAGAGCGTTGATGAAATATGCTGAAAAGAATGAGAGAAGGAGAGAAAAGAGAGAGAGAGAGAGTAAAAAAACACATGTTGAATGTTCAAATAATTTGTGTCAGTGTGTTAGCAATGAAAATTTCTTATTCTATTTACTTACTCTCTCTCTCTCTCTCTCCCACTCTCCCACTCTCTCACTAACTCTTTGTTGCCTTGTATAACTCACAGTAATGCTCTCTGCTTTAAATCAATAATACCTGATTATCATTATTAATACTTAATGATCATTATAGGAATAATAATAATGATTTACGGAGAGTACGAAAATAATGATACAATTTCGTATGAAGTCAACTTTTTTAATTTTGAAAAGAAATTAAAAGTACAGCAAAGTAATGAGAAGAAAAGAAAACAGAAAAAAGTAACCGGCCGGTTATTGTTATTATTCGTGTTGTTGGTGTTGCTATTGCTTTTGCCATTTTCATTGTGTTATATCATTAAACGAAACGCGAATCGGAAGCATTTTTATACTCGTGCATTTTCGCTCTCATTTCACCCAACGAGTCAACATATTACGACATTTATGCTCTTGTATTTTATCTATACTCGATTCTGTTCTGTTCGTTTCTGTTATATTTTGTTCGGTTTTGTTTGGCTTTGTTCTCTTCTGCCATGTTTGATTTTGTTCTGCAAGACTACGAAAGTCATTGTACTTAATTTCTATAGTTATTATCTATAGAATGAACAACAATAACGACAACTATAAGAATAAAAATGAATAAAATTAAATAGAGAAAAGAAGAATAATAATAATAACAAAATAATTATAATAGTTAAAGTTAATCAACAGTTAGTTATTCGCTGGCGAATACGCAACCAAAATATAACAAACAAATTAAATGAATAGAAAAAATCAGGAATGAGATATTGTAAAAAAATTATACAACATTTTTATCACAGTTTTTTTCTATTTCATTTGATATTTCATTGTTTTTATTGTTGTTGTAGTTGTTGTTGTCTTCTTTTTGTAATAATTTTTTTTGGTTTTTCTTTTTTCTTTTTTCCCAATTTCAATTTAAGAGAATTTTCACGCTCGTTCACGTAACAAGCAACTTTTTTTTTGGTTGGATATTGAATGGTAGTTTGTGAGAGAAGGAGAAGGAGTGGAACAAGGGTATTAGAGATCTAGAGAGAGAGAAAGAGAGAGTGAGTGATTTCACAATGAATAAAATATCTTAATATAAGCGCACACACACGTACACACACATGTACACTCTTATAAATCATTTGGTTGTGTGTTAAATTTTTTATGCCGCTCGTTATTAAATACTGCTCCCTAACCACCCTCAACCCACAGCAAACCCACCAAAATAATTTTATGTACAATCGTATTTTATAAAATCTTTACAAACAAATTACGTTATTTAAGTAATAATTAAATATTTAAGTGTATGCGTGTGTATTTTTGATGTTTGTGCATTCTATGAAAAAAGTTTGCATGCGTGTGCATATAAAAAATGTAAACATTTTCTTCAAACACAATTCCAATTGAATCACGCATCGAATAAGTAAATTAAACTAAAAAGAAAATGTTTTACTTTTTGTTGTTGTTGTTGTTGTTATTGTTATTTTTTCCTACATATATTACATTTAGTTCAAGTTAACAGAATTTTCTGGTTGAATACGTGAAAAATTTTCTCAACTTTTGTTTTTTCTCGACATTTTCATCTTTTAATGAAAAGAAAAAATTATTTAAATTAGAAAAATGTTAAGTGGCCTGAGAAAATTTTCCGTTTTATATTTTCCCTTTTTCCTTTTTCTCTCTCTTCTGTCAGTTTCATTATTTTTGGTCAATTTGAGAAAATTACTTTAATAATAAAAAAAAAGAAAAGATAAAGAAAAAGAGAAAGAGAAAGAATTTCCATTTAATATTTAATTAATTAATAATGTTTTAAAAGTGTGTGTGTGTGTGTGTGTGTGTACCATGAATAACAACAATTTTACTTTTAGTTGATTTTTTTTCTTTGATTTTTTTATTTTGCACACTTTTCCATCAAGAATTTTTAATGTTTCTGCCAAACTTGACCCCAATATCTCCAATTTTTATGGCCAAAACATAAGAACAAATAGACAGACGAACAGTTCTTCTTCAAATCGATGCCGTATTAAATACTTATTATTGTTATTGTTATTTGTTATTTATTATTATTGTATTGTTATTGTTATTGTTATTGTTAGTTGTTATTGCTATTGTTATTGTTATTGTTATTGTTATTGTTATTGTTATTGTTGTTGTTAGTTGTTATTGTTATGTATTGTTAGTTGTTAGTTTGTTAGTTGTTAGTTGTTAGTTGTTAGTTGTTAGTTGTTAGTTGTTAGTTTGTTAGTTGTTAGTTGTTAGTTGTTAGTTGTTATTGTTAGTTGTTAGTTGTTAGTTGTTATTGTTATTGTTATTGTTATTGTTATTGTTATTGTTATTGTTATTGTTATTGTTATTGTTATTGTTATTGTTATTGTTATTGTTATTGTTATTGTTATTGTTATTGTTATTGTTATTGTTATTGTTATTGTTATTGTTATTGTTATTGTTATTGTTATTGTTATTGTTATTGTTATTGTTATTGTTATTGTTATTGTTATTGTTATTGTTATTGTTATTGTTATTGTTATTGTTATTGTTATTGTTATTGTTATTGTTATGTTATTGTTATTGTTATTGTATTGTTATTGTTATTGTTATTGTTATTGTTATTGTTATTGTTATTGTATGTTGTTATTGTTATTGTTATTGATATTGTTATTGTTATTGTTATTGTTATTGTTATTGTTATTGTTATTGTTATTGTTATTGTTATTGTTATTGTTATTGTTATTGTTATTGTTATTGTTATTGTTATTGTTATTGTTATTGTTATTGTTATTGTTATTGTTATTGTTATTGTTATTGTTATTGTTATTGTTATTGTTATTGTTATTGTTATTGTTTATTGTTATTGTTATTGTTATTGTTATTGTTATTGTTTGTATTGTATTGTTATTGTTATTGTTATTGTTATTGTTATATTGTTATTGTTATTGTTATTGTTATTGTTAGTTGTTATTGTTATTTTTGTTAGTTGTTAGTTGTTAGTTGTTAGTTGTTATTCGTTATTGTTATTGTTAACCTTGAAAAAGAAAAATGTATGACTGGAAAGCACGTTGAAAAAGGTATGAAAATCAATTAAAGTGAATTGTGGCAACGCGAAGTGAAGTCAAGTGAGGGGCAGCGAAATGACGTTAATTGAAGCGAAGTGAAGTCAAGTGAAGTGAAGTGAGGTGAAGTGAAGCGCTTTGAAATTCAATTGATATTCTGGGTCGCGTTAAAGTAAATGATAATTTCTTAAAATAAACACCAAACTGCATGAAATATGAATATGCCACACCCATAAAATTCAGGTTTTAGTAACTTAGCTTAGCTATAATTCAGATAAATTTCTCTTAACTTCCCTTCGACAACACATGAATGGCGTTATGGTATATTCAGTTTGTGTAGATGTTTGTAACACTCAAAAAATAAAAAAAAAGGAATGTAAAAAAAAATCTGCTAAAGATTTCATCTTTAATCTTCAGCATCATTTACTGCCACAATGATATTCGTATGGTATATCAAATCATTTTCTCTATCTGTCTGTCTGTCCATCTGTCCAACTGTCCTTATTATAATTTGTTAACAAAATGGCGAAGAAATGGCCGAATGAAAAAGTCAGAGTGATGCAATTAGGAAAAAGAGAAAATAAACCACTTAGTTAAAGAATGTAATTTTCATCCTTTGATCCTGGTATCTTTGTATCCTTTTATCGTTTTGTAATCCAGATATTTTTAAACAGATGCTTATTTTAATAAAATAAATAGGAAAATTTTTTTCTTGCCCAACAATGTTTAACATTTTCATGCAAATTCACTCACTTTTCGTTTTTAACATCTAATGATCTCTTTCGCTTTCTCCTTCTTTCACTCTCTATCTCTATCTCTATCTCTATCTCCTTTTTGGATATGCCATCATTTATCGTCAAAATTATATCACATTAGACTTATCACTTCTCTTTGTCATCTTGAATAGAAATTACAAACAACAACAACAACAACAACAACAACAATAATAATAATAATAATAATAATAGATTTTATATATAAAAGAAGAAGAAGAATATTAAAAAAAAAAAGACAAAGAAATGATTTATTTTTTTTAATACGCTGATTTGCATACAAGAATTATTTGCTTCATTTTCTTGAGCAAAGAAAAAAAAAATACGAAAAAAAAAGAAACATTTCTTGTCTCTCTTTTTCTAAGCTTTTTTCTTTCACTCAGCGCCTCTTGTTTTTATTAGTTTATGGTAGTTTGTGCTAGCTTTGTGTTATAAAATTTGCTTTTTTTTTGCAAATTTTCCATTTTCATTTTCATTTTCGGTTTTAGTTTCAGTTTCAGTTTGTTTCTTTATATTCTGCTTCTTCTTCTTATTATTATTATTATTGTCATATTTTATATGTCCATGTATGTGGAGTATGGAAAAATTGTTTGTTGTTGTTGTTTGTTTGTTTGTTTCTATTTGTTGTTTGTTGTTTGTTGTTGTTGTTGTTGTTGCTGCTGTTTGTTGTTGTTGTTATTGATTCTTGTTAAAAAACACATTTATATATGAAACATATTGCGTTATATGCATCAATAAATCGTTCAAAATAATAACGACAATCAACAACAGAAAACACAACAACAACAACAACAACAATAATAATAATAATAATAATAATAATAATAATAATAAAAAGAATAAGAAGAAGAAGAAGGATAATAATAACAACAATAAGAAGAGTATACATAACAAAATATTATACAATATTTTACATATTAAAATATAAATGCGTCAAAAAAAAGTAGCTTTCGTCTCTACATTTCTTTCTGCCTTCAACCATGCGTCGCAACGTTGCAACGTCGCATCGTCTCTTTTGGGTTGAATGTTGCATCTTAAAACGCCTTCTACCTATCGCTCTCTGTCAGAATATCAAAGTGTAATATAATGTCAATAATAATATTAACAAAAACAACAACAACAACAACAACAACAACAACAATAAATTATAAGCGTATGTAATGAAAATAAATGAACGACATCAGCATCATCATCAGGCATCATCATCAGCATCATCAACAGCACCATCTCACTCTAATGCGCCATCATCAACGTTTGCCTTCAACACCATTCTGAAGTGATATGGATAGTAATAAAAAAAAAAAACAACAACAACAACAACAACAACAACAGCAGCAACAACAGCAACAACAAAAGCAATAGTAACAGTAACAGTAACACTATCACATACAATGACAGAAAACTCTGGCACAACCCATCAAAGCAAATTTATTTATTAGATCGGCTATTAAGTGTTTCTCATAGATTCATGAAATGACTTGAATTTGTATGATCGAATGTCGAGTGTCGAATGTCGAATGTACGAATGCCCAATATCTCTGAGAACAAATTTAATCTAAAAATATACCTCTTGAAATGGGGAGTCTCATACACTTCAAACTAAAGTGGCACATTTTGTAAGATGCTGTAAAAATTTGCATGAAATTTATTTTGTTATGGCCTTGGTATTGGCTTTTTTTTGTTTAATCTAACAGGATAAAGGTAACATCCCATTAAAAGATCTAACTTAATGTCACGCTATCATCAGCAGTTCTCATTCGTTGCGTTGACTTCATGGGCCCTTCATAGATGGTCACAATGGACAGTAACAGATTTTCCTAAATTTCTATGTCAAGTGGTTACGAGTTAAATTCTCATATCAAATCATTATGGAGAACTGCTGCCCATAAAAATTGGAATAAATAAGTTGCCATATAAATTGAAAACAGTTCTAGGAATACATTATGGCTATTATTTATGGGTAATACAAATAAGAAAATTATATTTGGTTGAGGCCAAATTTTCTTTACCCAGATCACTCAGACAGTTTCAATTATCAATTTGAGAGCCGATAAAGGCAAAATTTTCGCTTTAAAAAAAAAAAAAAAAAACAGAAACGTTCTCAATTTATGTTGTTACCATGGGCTTGTCCTCTAATCATTTCAGTCCATTTTTAAAAGCAACCAACTTATATAAATTTTCAATATTTTCATTAAATTTCTAGTCGATATCTCTATTTCTCTTTGGCAATTCTGAAAAACTTAGAGATGAACAAATGGAAAGACATTTCAAATTTAATGCTGCTTAAAAAAACATTTAAACTTTATGAATTCATTTTTACTGTTACAAAGGCAATAACAAAATTAATATATCGCTAACTACTGAATGCTGCCTTTAAAAAAAAATTTTTATATAAATGTATTAAAAATACAATTGATAGAAAAACATGGAACACCAGCGGTATATAAATTAAATCGAAATATACAAGCGAATTCATTTAATAACCAACCCAATATATTATAAATATTATAGTATGGTGTTTTATGGTAACTTTTTCTGCATTTTTTTTTTTCTCTTCTGTTTTTGTTGTTTGTATGGCCGATACTAATGTTTATAAGTGCATTTCTTCATGTGAAATGTGAAAATAATTTTATTTAATATTGTAAACTGAAAAAAGACTTGTGTTCACATTACGCCTTCCAACTCCTGCCTTCCACCTTCTGCCTTCCACCTTCTGCCTTTTGCCACCTGCCACCTGCCACCTGCCACCTACCACATGCCACAACCCATACGCTGCCAGCACAAAGTTATTTATTGTATTAAAAGCAAAAATAAAAAGAAAAAATAGTAAGAAGAAGAAGAAGAAGAAGAAGAAGAAGAAGAAAAAGTATGAAAAGAAAAGTACAATGAAAGAACTGAAAAAAACACTAAAAAATATTAATATTTCATGTAGACAAATTGATACAATATCCTTCCCATATATTTATTTATATCATATATATTACATTTACATAATATACATACATCTATATGAATAAGGACATAGATATCCTTACACATAAATATATAAATAGGATTTTTTGTTGCTTGTTTGTATTTTATTTATATTAAAAAAAATTGCTAGAAGAAATTTTATACATTTAATTTAGTTTTTATTTTCATTTTATTTTATATAAAATTTACCAAATGAATTCATTCAGCTAAACAAATAGATTATATATAAATATTTTTAATGATATAAATTTTAAAATGAATTTCATTCAATAAAATAAATAAAAAATTAAAAATGATAAATAAAAATTTAAGTGATAATTTTTCATGAAATTCTTTTTAAATATTCAAAAATTTTTCTAACAGTTTTTCTTATCTAGATCTTTTCTAATTTCTAATTTAAAGAGTAAAATTTAAAGTTTTAAATAAAATGCTCTCGCAAAGAGGCCTAAAATTAGATGCCAACTCTTCGAATTTCTATAGCTTTTTTTGTTATTGGCTTATTATGAAATGTTTGCCATGCAAAATAATTTCATGTGGAAATTTTTTACATGCCAGATCCTGTAGACAATTCCTCACTAAATTGTAAAAAGAAAAAAAAAATTTGAAAAAAAAATTTTAAGAAAATTAAAAAAAAATTTTTTTTTAATTAGAAAAAAAATTTTTAAAACAATGTTAAGAAAATTAAAAAGAATTTCAAAAATTAAAAAAAAAATTGAAAAAAAATTTTAAGAAAATTAAAAAAAATTTTTAAAAATTAGAAAAAAAAAATTTGAAAAAAATGTTAAGAAAATTAAAAAAAAATTTTCAAAAATAAGAAAAAAAAATTAGAAAAAAATGTTAAGAAAATTAAAAAAAAATTTTCAAAAATTAGAAAAAAAAATTTAGAAACTTAAAAAAAATTTCAAAAATTAAAAAAAAATTGAAAAAAAATGTTAAGAAAATTAAAAAAAATTTTCAAAAATGTAGAAAAAAAAATTTTTTTATTAAAAATTTTAAGAAAATTAAAGAAAAAATTTTTTTTAAATTAGGAAAAAAAAATTTGAAAAAATGTTAAGAAAATTAAAAAAATTTTTTTTTAAATTAGAAAAAAAAATTTTTTTAAATGTTAAGAAAATTAAAGAAAAAATTTTTTTTGAAAAAATTTAGAAAAAAAAAATAAATTAAAAAAAATTTAAGAAAATTAAAAAAAATTTTAAATTAAAATTAGAAAAAAAATTTTTAATGTTAAGAAATAAGAAAAAATTTGATTTTTTAATTAGAAAAAATTAAAAAAATTTTTAAAAATTTTATATAAATTCAATTTAATCAAAATTAATTTTTTTTTAAATATTTTCTAAAAAGACTTTACAAAAAAATAATTTTTTTTCAAAAATTTTTTTAACTAATAAAAATTTAGAAGGAATTTTCAAAATGCAATTATCAACTCATATTTTATAGGATTTTCATGTAATTTTTTTAAATTAAAACAAAAAAAAAAATTATCTTAAATAAGAAAATAAAATTCTTTTTGAAAATGAAAACTATAAACATTTTATATTGAATGAGAAAAAAAAAAATAGAAAAATTTAGAGAAAGAGAAAAAAATATTTATTGTGAATAGTGGGTGGGTGGGTGGTGGTGGGGAATCAATTTAAAAATTTTAAATGTTTAGAAAAGTTATTATCAAATAGATTTTGTATTGAATCTTTAATAAAAATTTTTGCCATAAAATCTCGTCAAACAGAATTTTTAGACGAATTTTAAAATGTATATTTTTTTTGGTTTTTTTTTGTTTTTTCTTGTTTCTTGAAATATGTCAATTGTTGTTGTTGTTTTTCTTGTTTTTCATAATCAACATCATGTTTAACAATTCAAGTGTCTCCAAAACTAAATTTGAAATTATTTATTTTGAACTTTTTTACTTTATTTGGGGCGCAAAAAGATCGAAAAAAAATTTTCAGTTTCAGAAGAAGTTTTTGAATTTTTTTTCCTTTGCTTTTTTATTGTTGTTACTGTTATTATTGTTGCTTTTATTTCTGTTTGCTGTTACAACATTTTCCCCAAAAATTCAATGCTGCCAAAATTCTTTGTCAGGCCAAAGAAAAGACAAACCAAAGAAAACAAAAGGCCAAGATGCAGGGAATGAACGAGAAATAAAAATTTAATGCGAGATTAAATTTTTTTAATTGAGATCAATTTTTTTTTTATAATTAATAATTTATAAAATTTATGAATTTGTAGGATTTTTTTAAAGCATTTTATGCCATTTTTTTTTTAGATAAATTTGCGTGAAAAAGCTTTATATACGTAATTCGTAAAATTATGGCCTCCATAAACTTATAAATTTTGATTTATAAATTTCCCATAAAATATTGAAAAATTTGTTAAAGCCCTACAAATCTTCTAATGAAATATAAATTTTGCAAAAATGGAGAATCGGTTAAAATCTCTTGAGATTTTCAAAGCAAAAATTTTAATAATACTTTTTTTTTTTTTTGGGAGTATTCCCTTTCTTTGGCTTCCCTTGAGATTCTTAAGATTTTATAAAGACAAAATAACAACAACAGCAACATCCTTTCTATAAATTTTTGTTTATTTCTTTTTTTCCATTTCAATTTTAATTTTCATATTAAATGCTTGAGAAAATAATTTTTTTTTGAAAATAATGATTTTCTAATATTTTTACAGCTTTAATTTTATGTTTAATCTGAATTTAAATGAGTTTTATTTAGAGTTTCATTTTAATATTTGAAATGATCTTGTTCAATTCTTTGTTCAAATATTTTCATAGAATTTTTAGGTTTCCAAAATTCTTTCATTATTATTATTATTATTATTATTATTGAATTAATTGAGTGTGAAATAGAGAAATGAAAATACACTTTAAAATAATTTAAAGAAATATTTTTGTTTTGCCTTCAAGCCCTTTCAATTGTTTATCTTCCTTTTTCTTTTTTTTTCTTGGTTAATTACTTAGCAAAAATAACAAATTTGTATTTGCTCATTTTATTTAAACTGTTTTCACTACTCCAAAAAAAAAAAAAAATAAAAATAAAAAATAAAATAAAATAAAATAAAGAATAGAAAAAAAAACAATAAAAAATAATAATCACAAAAATAATATTTTTATTATTTGTCATTATTTGCTTATTTTATGTAGGCTGGCTTCGCCTCTAACTCTGACTCTGCCTCTGCTTCTGCCTCTGCTTCTGCCTCTGCTTCTGCCTCTGCTTTTGCCTTAGCCACTGCCTTTGCTTTCGATCCTTTTATTTTTAGTTTTTTTTTTAAACCTAAAAAAAATAAATAATTGAAAATAGCAAAATATTGCCTTAGATTGGTTAGAGTCGACTCTTTACCAGCCACCTCAATTTTATTCTTAAAAATAAACAAAAAAAAAAATTAAATTATGGAAATTATGGAAATTTTAGTAAGAGATAAAAAACAGTAAATCAAAAATCTAGTTGAAATCTCAAATTTGATTTCATTTATAAATTTATCATGTTGAAAATTATGGATCCTTTGAAATACCTTAAAAATTCTTTCAAATTATTTGTTGTAAATTAAATTTTAGCCTGAATAAAAATTCATATAAAAAATTGTATACTTTAAATTGATAATGAAAATCTGAAGGAAAAATACGACAAATGGACACATTCACTAGCAAATTTTATGTAACCATCTGACTG
This sequence comes from Melophagus ovinus, assembly GCA_023089585.1. Classification (NCBI taxonomy): domain Eukaryota; kingdom Metazoa; phylum Arthropoda; class Insecta; order Diptera; family Hippoboscidae; genus Melophagus; species Melophagus ovinus. The sequence continues at coordinate 9,955,395 of JAKKIB010000176.1, read as the reverse complement.
GCTTGAAAAAAAAAATTCAAATAGATTTTTTTTTGTTTCTTAATAAATCTCAGAATCGTAGACCTTAAGTTAATAATGATTTGAAAGGCAAATGTCTGAACAAGTTTTAGTCGTGTTATAAACGGAGCTTTGCGTTCTGCTAAATCGATGCGTGCTATCATCAGCAATCTAAATCTGTTATAAGTTGTGTTAGTGATGGTTCTTTTTGTTGGAAGTGGCCTTGGCCTCAATATGCTTGGGCGGTCGGATAGGCTTAAAGAAATTTGGAAAATCTCATCTGAATCAAGATCGAGTGTTGGATACATCTATAAAAACAATTCACAATCTGTCCCATCGATGTCTAACTTCTAAAGAAAAGGTAAGAAATCCTTATTCTTTTAATCTTTTGTCTATTTCTCTTCTTCGTTTTGGTGGTGTTTTTTGTTAGGCCAATGTAAATAATGGATAAACAGAAGACCAGCAGCAATCAGAATAGGCCAAGCAAAACCATTTGAAATCTATTAGAAGAAGAAGAATATATTAAACTGATCATTTGTAATTGAAGTTTTGTTGCGAGGGATAATTTTAGGCAAACTTTTATATAGAGAGTACGAGAGTAGCAGGGAGAGCAAGTGTGAGAGATATTTTTCAATACAATCCTCTCACATTAAGTTAAATTCTTGCTCTCACATTCGCTCGCAAACTCTCCCACACTCTCACATACTGTTTTAGACTTTCTCTCTTAAATACTCTCCCCTTTTTCTTTAACTCTCAGTTTTTTATTTAATGACAATACAAAAATTTCATAATTATTATTATGGCGGCATGATCATTTGATTTATTAAAGTACGCTCAATCAGTCTCTTGAAATCTCGTTATGTAAAATTAAAATTATTCGTTTTTCCCTTTTTTCTGTCGTTTCATTTCGTGTCATTTAAAAATGCCGTTCTACACAAATGCACATGGTTGAATGGATGAATGTTTGGGTGAGTGTGAGCTGCAATTATGAGTTGAATTATTTTGTTGTTTTTATAGGCACGACCATCGGAACTCACTCATTCGTTAATATCGTATTCACATACACAAAGACACGCGAAAACACACATACAAGAGCATGCATTATAAAATTGGTATTTTATAGTTATTCATGTAGTTGTTGTAAATGTTGTAAGTGTTGTTGTTGTAAATGTTGTAAGCGTTGTTGTTGTTGTTGTTGTTGTTGTTGTTGTAGTTTATGCTACTGTTATAAAACTGTTGTATGTATTGTTGCTTTGTTCTGTGGCTGATCGCATCGTTTGGCATGCATTGTTAACATTTTATCAAATATCACTTGCACTTACAACATTTGCTTTATCTTCTTCTTCTCTTTTTTTTAACATTAATTTTTTGTCTTCTTTATTATTACTATTATTATTGTTATTGAAGTTTTTGTTGCTGGCCGTATTTTGTAAAAGGCTTGCGAAAAGAGACGGCAAATGTTAGTCCATTTCAATAAGAATTCTTGTTTCGTTTTTTTGGAGAAAATGCAAAAATTTCAAAAAATTTGTAAACTAGAAAACATTGTGGAAATTGCGTGTTACAAATGAATGATGGTCCAGAAGGTTCATCTGTCAAATTGTAAAAAAAAATATGTAATTTCATTTTTCATCATTTTGAAATTTCTAAATATTTTCAAATAAATTTGTTTGTATTCTGCCAAAATTTTCCTACGTTGTATTTTTTAGATAAAATTGTAATAAAAACCCTAACAAGAAATGAAGAGGAAGCACTAGAAGAGCAGGAAAGAAATGAAGAAGAAGAAGCAGAAGTGCTAATGAACGAAAAGAAGAAAGAGACGAAGAAGTAGAAACAGCAGAAGAACACGAAAGAGTTGAAAAAGTTGAAGGGGAAAATCTAGCAAAAAAAAAATAGATATGCAAAAAAATAGTAGATAAAGAAAAAGGAGAAGACCAACAGAAATAAATTAAATTTATTTGTACGATTAAATTTCATTTCATTTCATTTGATTTCAATTTGATGTTGATTTGATTTTTTATATCATTTTATTTTCTTTTCATTCTTCATATTTTTCTCGCTTTTACATTTTTAATTACACATATTTTTTTTCGCCATATTTTTCGATTTTTTAAATTGTTGTTATTGTTTTTTCTTAGCAGACAGAGATAGAAGTAGACAAAGAATTATCAGCCAATTTAACTGGAATTAAAGTTAAACTTTAGCTGAGAAATCGTGTTCTTGGTATAAAAAGTGCTTCTTTTCTGGTTTTATTTCTTTATCTTGTTCCGTCCTTTACCGTATCGCTCGTTCGCTTAGTCAGTCATAATTTAATGATTTGTTTATGTGTTACAGTTATTAAATCCGTTATTTACTGTTTCTCCTTCTGGCTTTAACCTGCGAACACACACACACACACACACACACACACACACACACATGCACACCTTACAGATTAAATGCGAAAGAATATTAAGCCATAATCGTTAAAAAATTTTTTTTATTACAAATTTTTTTTTGTTGCTTTTGTCTTTCTTTTGTTTTCGCTTTTGTTTTTTTTCGTTTTTTCGATTAATTTCTTTTTCTGCCTCCGTTCAGTTCGTTTTTTATTTATTTTTTTCAATATTATTTAAAGATCCGCTGATTTGTTAAATTCCAGATAACAATTTTATTGTTTTGTATTGAATTTACAGAAAAAACAAGCGAGAAAAAAACGAGCCATTTAACGATCTTCATTATAAGCTGGTTTTATGAATTTTGAAAATTCATGTATACGAAAATGGAAAAGCCGAATGGAGACTGCAAATGTTGATAGCGAAATTAACAAAAAAAAAAAAAGCAAATTTTTAATTTTGTTTGGATATTTATATTCTTTATTATATTTTTAATTGTTATAAATTTTTTAGTATTGCAATTAATTAATTAATTAATTAATTAATTAATTAATTATTCAATTATTAATTAGTTAATAAGTCAGTTATTAATTCATTAATTAATTTTATTATTAATTAGGTATTAAATTCCATTACTAATTAGTTAATTAAATTCATTATTAATTAGGTAATTAATTCCATTATTAATTAAGTAATTAATTTCATTATTAATTAGTTAATTAATTAATCATTTATACTTAGTTAATTGATTCCGTTATTAATTAGTTAATTTAATTTCATTATTAATTAATTAATTGCATTATAATTATTTATTAATTTCATTTTTAATTTTCGTAATTAATTACATTATTAATTAGTTAATGTAATTACATTATTAATTAGTTAATTTAATTTCATTATAAATTAGTTAATGTAATTATACTATTAATTAGTTAATTCTAATTTCATTATTAATTAGGTAATTAATTGCATTATTAATTATATAATTACTTTTATTATTAATTATGTAATTTATTTCATTATTAATTAGTTAATTAACTTTATTATTAGTTAGTTAATTTAACTTCATTTTTAATTAATTAATCAATTTCATTTTTAATTAGTTAATTAATTTATGGCTTAATTAATTAATTTTTTTTTTCAAAATACGAATGGCCTTTAAAAAGAAATATTTGATATCTATCTAAGTATAATCTAACTCCAGGAAATTTCTTTAGTATATTTTCATAAATACACATAATAAATTTATGAATATTAATTTTTTTTCTCTAAGAAGAGAAGACTTTTGAACAAATTACATTAAGCTATTAATCCATTGATAAAATATTCATCAACCAGAAGCTGGCCATTTTAAAGAAAATCATCATAAAAATAACAATAACAATAACAATAACAATAACAATAACAATAACAATAACAATAAACAATAATAATAATAATATAAGCACTGAAAAAAAAAGCCTTAAAGATAACAACAACAATAATAATAAGATGGCTATTTAAAAGTGTCTGTCATTCGATTATAATCAAGCACATTACTCAGTTCAAGGTGTTGGCAATTCTTGTTATTATTTGCCACACTCTTATTATTTTTATTGTTATCATTATTGTTATTGTTGTTGTTATTATGGCTATTTACTATTTGCTGCGTTCTTCTGTTCATTTTATATGTTGATCCATTCCGGCCTGCATTCATAACATTTCCATTATATAAAATCTAGTTATTGTTCGAATCAAAAAAAAAAAAAAAATTAAACAAAAAAAATTTATATAATTTTTTCTCTTTTTTTTAATTTGATTTCATTTTTGTTTTCTTTTTTCAATTTTTTCCAGATTACACATATTGTTTTGTTGTTCTTGTTGTTGTTGTTGTATTTTGTTTTGCTTTTTTTTTTTAAAGTCATTATTTGCCAGCCCTTTGGCTTGATATCGGTTTTATGTGTATGTCTTGTGTCTCGGATATGGCATTCCAAGCGTTGATAGCTTTAATTTTCTTATATCATTTCATTCTGGACTTGATTGTTTATGTTATTACTTAATTAACAACAATAATTTTGCAATATAATCTAGCAAACTGTAATATCAACTGCAGACTACTTGATTATTAATCCTTGTATCATTTTGTCTAAAACGTTAAAGGGCAAAAAATTTCAACGTCTTACTTTCATCTCAACTCTTCGGTCTTCATTCTTTTTGCTTTTTTACGTTTTTTTTTTTGTTTTTCATTTCTTATTTCTTTGGCTTTTTATTTTAGTCCATATTTATTACATTTATATGAAGGTTTTTTTTTTTTTCCTTTGAACTTTTATTGTTCCATTGCCTTTCTGTTCTCTTCTGTTCTGTTCTTTGCTATTTTGGCTGTTTGCCTTTCTGCCTATATATCTGTCTGTCTGACTGTCTATTATTCGTATTTATTTATATATTTTTAATATCCTTGAACTTTTTACTTCTTACTACATTTTAAATCAAAACATAAATAAAACAAAAAAAAAAAACAAAAAAAAAAAATCAAAATAAAAATTGGCCCTTAAGTCATTCATTAATAAACTATAATAAAAATGATAAAGTGACTTTCATGTACAATTAAAAGTTTAATATTTGATTATATGGACATGAATTTTAAACGGTATTGGCAAAATAATTTTACAAAATTCTTTTCTTACTTCTTACCATAAACATATAACAAAATTGCTAAATTACAAATTATAATCAAAATTTTTATATATGACACCATTTGTGGTATAATAAATTTATATAGATGTTTGTAACAATCATAAAAGGTTGCTATATAATTTTAAGTCTGTCTGTCTGTCTGTCTGTCTGTCTGTCTCTTTATCTAAATATCTGTGATCATGTTAAAGATTTCAATAAAATTCTTTCAATAGATTTATTTTGTTGTAGAAATATGGTGTATTATAAAAAATATTTATAATTGGAGCATATTTACCATCATTCTTCATGTAAAGCCATTTTTTTTCCAAGAAATCTTTCTATTGAAAGAAATATAATTTTTTAAAATATATTTTTATATAAATTGTGATTTAATTGTATTTTTATGAAAAATATATAATTTAAATTTATTCAAATTTAATTGAAAGTTATCCATGTTTTGAACCATCTCTCATGTAATTTTTTTTTTTGAAAAAATATTAAAAATTAAAAAAAATTTTGTTATATTCCATTTTGTTAACTTGTAATTCCCTTATTTGACATTTTTAGTTATATTGAATTAATTAATGTAGAATATTTGAGAGTCGGCATTGATTAACTATAAACTTTTCAGTTATTATTTAGAAGCCAATTTAAGGCTAGGATCATAAAAGGTTAAAGAATGACTTTATAAAATCAATTTAAATCTGATTAAAGATAAACAAAATGTATTGGAAATGTAGATTAGACTCTTCAATGTCATTTTGTACAACTGAAAATTTCCTTACACTTGTTTCAATTTGAGTTTTAGCCGATTTTGTATATAAATAGAATTAAAGCCATAGTTTCTAGATTTATCTATATAATAGAGAAAATCTTTTTCATCGTGCAAAGCTCATAAGATTTTCGCTAGCATTATTAACAGATTCATACAAGTTCTAAATAATTTAAACTCTTTGCCACAAAATGGCAAATTCTTAAACTTCCAGTACATTTAAATGAAGTTTCTTTTCCTTAAATTATTTCCTTAATTATTGCTACTTTTGCCATAAAAATTGGAAACGAGTTTTTATGTTGTGGCATTAGCCTACAAAAACAAAATGTAATGGACCCGTACGTTTTCTTTCAAACTGTTAATTCATTGAGTGACTCTGCCTAACGTGATCAACTGATGAAAATTATCCAAAGGTAGCTTTCTGTATTGAGTTTGGTCATTACCATGGAAACTATGAATCTATCACTACCTACATTCTACATTTTCATTCCTCTATCCAAGTACAGATTTTATAGGAATATTGGTCCATACTACGTGCAATTCTTCTAATTTCCTTTTTCCTCTGGTTTCTCTGTTTCTGTTTTTTCTTTTCGTTCAAGTAATTTATTCATAACTCTCAGTTTAGGATAAGTGGATAAGAAATTCTTGAAGGAGCATTAATAATCTCAACATATGAAGAGTTTTTTTTATTAGTTGCATTGAATAGACATTTCAAGTGTTTCTTTAAATAAAAGTCAATTAACAAATAAAGTGGGAAATAAATTTGGGAAAAATTGAACAATGCAAAAGGGATGCTTTTTATATGTGTCATAAGTGTCATGATAAAAGTGTCCTTGTTATTGTATCGCATAATCTAAATTTTTAAATTAGTAATAAATTTTTATCTAAATGGAGGCAAAGTAAGCTCATTTAATAAACCCATAATAAAACATTCGACAATTTATAAAAATTTACAGAAATTTGTAGAAATTTACAGAAATTTATAAAAATTTAAAAAAATTTGTAGAAATTTCTAGAAATTCTTAGACATTTATAGAAATTACATTTTAAGTTACAAGCAAAGCCTGCTATAAATCTTTTAAACAAAATTTATGCAAAAATCGAACGTTAATGTTTGTCTTGTCAAATGAGCGGCATAAAAAAAATTTAAAACAACAATATGCAAATCTCTTGAATTGGACCAAATTTCCAGCCAGAAATATTTTCTGAACCGATTCAAGCCTGCGGCTCCATTCATCCATCTGCTATCAAGCTACGGGTCGCAATGAAATTAATATAATTTGGCACACAGGCTTAAGTCGATTTATTAACTAATCCTGAGTCAATCGACACAATAAAACGTGGATCTATATCAAATTACGAACGTGTACTCAAAACAAAAATTAAGGCGGACAAATTTTACATTTAATTTTCATAAACTCACGCTAACATAATTCTCATATATTCTCTCTCTTTTATTCTAACGGTACATACAACGGCAATAGATTTGAAGTATCTCGATCTCACCCAATGAAAATTATCTAACCGTAGTTTTCTGTATTGAGTTTCGTCATTTTCATCGTAGCTATGACTCTATGGATATCCACATTCTACATTTTCAATCCTCCATCCAAGTACAAATTTTGTAGGAACATAGTTTTAGGAATATTGGTCCATAAAATAGGGACTGTCTGTTAAACGTGCTTACATCGGAAAGATGCATGATTTCTAATTGTAATATGTTGAATCCAAATTAGAGTGATAAGTATTTGGAGTAGGCACAAATTCCTTAAAAGAACACTCCCTTCTTTGACCAAAGAAAGAGGTAAAAAAGTAGAAACATTAAGGGAAGAGTTCTATTATATTTGTCTAGGCCCATCATTATTTGCGCCCAATAAAAAAACGATTTTTTCTTTTAGTAAAAATATCATCAAGCAATGGAAAATTTTTCAATTGTCTTTGGTGTAGAGGAAACTTAGACTATTCATAAAAAACCCAGGAAGCATTTTCTGTCAGTGGAAAATTTTTATTTTGTCGTGGTTGTTGTGAATTATATTGTGGTTGTAATTAGAAAATTCAATAAAAACACGCCGATGCACTTTCTGTGAATGGAAAATTTCCAAAATTGTTGTTCTTGTAAGTTCCACAAACAACCTTGCGTAATTTTTAATAAGTAAGTAGCTAGGCGCTACTTTACTTATTGATCCACTCTACTAAAGTTACAATTTTCATAAAAACAAAGTAGGATGAATTTTCTTTCAATAAAGAAAATTTTTCATTGTCAAGTTAAAATGTTTTTGAAAAAAGCTACAAGCCATCAGAACGTTTTTATTTGAGCTGAAGTCAACACCTAAAAAAAAGCTCGAAATATATTTTTTAAAAAAAAAATTTAAAAAGGATGATTAAAAAAACAGTTTTTTAAAAAAATTTTTTGAAAAAAAGGACAAAGAAACAAATAACACATAGATTTCTATAAATTTTTTTAAAAAGGATAAATCAGCATAAGGATTAAGGATACGTAACAATTGAATGATGATTTACAAGAGCCGCCTGGATGCCACTTTTATCTCCGAATTTGGAACGATTTTTCTTTGTTTAGAGAGAAAACATTTCACCATCAACAATCTAGAGGCAATTGTTTCATGGAATGCCAATGCGATGTCAATTCATGGTAACCTTATTTGATAACGCCAGATCAGGTAATTAAGCCAAGGTAGAAGAGAGGTGCCGTTGCCTCTTTTGTACTTTCAATGTTTCAATAACAACACCACGCGGTTTCTTATGGGAGAGGCATATATCACAACCAAGGGCAGTTTGGCCATTAAAGGTATACTAAATGTACATGGGACAATGGCATGCATTTGTGTAGCAGGCATTGTTCCATAAGGCATCGCGCTACCACCACGATCACATTGGAGGGTTATTCTGTCGTTCATTGTGGAGTTGCGAGTATTTGTCCATTTTTCCCTCTGGTACCAAGCTGGTATTGCAGCAAGCTCGATATGGTGATCTCAACCTATTATAAGGACTAGGCATAGAAACGGCTCTTCGAATTTGTAATATCGAATATTATAATATTGGCCTTCTATATAGTACGCATCAAGTCAACTGGCAAATATTTACTTGTACAAGCTGTATCTCAATTGTTGCGTAGCGTATGGTACCATGGTTTGTTAGGAAAATTGTCCAATATTGTCGCAGAGGTCTGTTCAAGTCCATCGGGTATTTGATGCTTTACGGATGCTGACTTCTCGGTATCACTAGCGGTTATTAATACGCATTTTGATGGCAGTCTAACTAAGTTGTGGGTATATAATTAAGGAGCCAGCAGAGGTAAGGATAATGGAAATGGATAAGTATTTTTTTTGAATGCACATAAAGGTATAATTACTATAAATGCTTCTTTTAAATTTATATTTGAACGGGTTTTCTTTAAATTTTTCCGTTAAAATTATAAGAAGCCTTATTATCTTTTGTCCTTTCCTTTCATGTTCATGTTCAGTTCAGTCCAGTTTGGAACTCTTCTTATACTGTCGTCGACAGTAACTCCTTCATTTTTGAATGATCGAATAAATTGAGCGTAATTTGTTGGCATACAAAAAACCGACAGCGAACGCTGATGAAAATTCCTCCTGAAATGGTAAATATGTTATGTGAATGAGTCTGGTGGCGTAACTACCTTTCAAAAATATTATTACTTAAATAGTTTTCATAAATTATTTGAAATGTATTCTGAAAAATGTCACTTGCATTTCATTATCCTAAATTTTTATTTAAACGTTTGGTTTGGTTCAGTTTCGTTCGTAGTGCTTGTGCTTTTGCTTGTAATATGGACAGCCCTATTTGCTGAAAGAGCTAAGAGAAGAAAGAAAATTCAACCATTTTAATTGCTCAGATATAAGAAATAGGTAAAAATTTAGGCAACTTATATTTAATGATTCATGAAACTTTTATTTCAATATCATTTCGAATTTAACTCTTATAATTCAATTAAGAAGGAAAGTAATAGGAGAAGACTGTTAAGACACACGATGCTTGTGGTAGCAATATTAAAATACGTATAAATAACCTCTGGTGATTCCGACAAGGCAACATCAGTGAAACATCGAGACCCATGAGATTGAACAGAGCCGTGCGTCAATAACGGACATTGAGATGTGTCCAGCAATATTCCACGCAAAACGTGGTGCTGCACGCTACGTAGTATATGGCATACAGCTGGTCAGGAAAAAATGGCCGGTTTACTTGGCGTGTACTATGTAAAAGTTTAATTTTATAGTATTCGATGTTATGAGTTGGAAAGGCCGTTTCTATGGCTTGTTTGTAAATGGGTTGATAATTCAAATTTCTCTTTGATGCAATACCAGCTTGACACCAGAGGCAAAAATGGACAAGCACTAGCAACTAAGCAATGGATAATGACTACGCAGTGTGATATTGGTGATACTGTATTGTCTTATAAAGCAAAGGCTGTAACACAAATGCCTGCCAGACTTCCATGTACATTCAATATACCTTGGAACGGCCTAAACACCTTTGGTTTTGATATACGCGTCACTTGTAAGCAACTGTGTGATGTTGTTATTGGAACAATGGCTATACGAAATAGGCAAAGACACTTTTCCTCTATCATGGGTCAATCATCTGATTTGGCGTAATCAAGTAAAAATTCTCTTAGCATTTGCAGACGATGGAACAATGCAAAAGTTGGTGTTGTTGATGGTGAAAAGCGATGTACTTTCTCCTAAATTATAAGGGCGTCTCAAAATTCGAATGAATTTTAATCAAGGACATCCCTGCTGCATTCAAAATATGTTAATATTTAATTATTATAATCTATAATATTTATTTTTTAAATGATTTTTTTTTTCAAAAATATATTTGTTAAAATCCCTTCAAAGTTTTATCTTTTTTTTTCGTTTTCTAAAGGATTTTCTATGTAAAAAAAAAACCAGAAAAATTCTGTAAAGACATTCCTCTTTTGATAACTTAAAGTAATTATCTATAAGTGACATGTCATAGTGAGTCGAAGTCATTATTATCTTGTCTATAAAAAGAAAAGAAAAATTAAGATTTGTACGCGTCTCGTAAAAGCGAAACGTCATCCTCCCATGAATTTAGGTCAAGTTACTTAATTGGACTTGGTCTTAGATGAATTGCTATTATGAATGTTAGACAAAAAAAAAAAAAGAACAACCGATGCTAGACCTAGAAATACAGTAATTGAATTGATGTGAATGGTAGTGAAGTGAAGAAGTGAAGTTATTTGTAATCGTGGTTTGTAATTGTTTGCATTTTATTACCTAATGACGATAAAATGGTGTTTTTTTTTTTTAATTTTCACGTTAACACATAGACAAAGGCGTTATACAAAAACCCGTTAAGAATGATGAAAGTAAAAATCATCTAAAAAAATAATGTTAGTGATACGATATTAAAGTGTTTTTGGTTTTTTTTTCTTTTTCGCATTTTTGTTTTCCAAAAATTATAAAGTTTTCACTTTGACTTATTTTTTTTTTATATTTTTTTTTGTTTTGCTGTTTTAACGTATTTTTGTTGTTGTCTTCAAAGTGTTTTTTATAACTTTTAACGTTTCAACTTTCAACTGATTTCAAGTGTGAGAAAATTGCTTGCTTGAAAAAAATATTTTCTACACTTAAATAATTTTGCGATATTTTACAAATAGATAAAAATTAATTTATCTCTCTTATTAAGTGAGTACATTTTTTTTTCTTACCTTCATGATTAAATTTATGTATGAATATATAAATTAAATGAAATATTGTGAAAAAAGGTGTAAAGAGAGTGTGAGAGAAATAGTGTGATAAAAATGAATTGGACGGTTAAGCTGAAAAAAAAAAGGAAAAAAAAAACAAATCCTTAACTTAGATAATGGAAAGGTGAACAAAGACTTGATGATAACCTCATAAAAATGTGCTCAAGTCAATTATTTCACTTGAATAAATTTATCTGTAATCATTGTTATTATTGTTATTATTTTGCAGTAAACTTATTTTATTAGAACGTTTGCAACACTCACATTTGATTTCTTATTAATTGAATTATTGACGTTTTACATAAATTTTGATATCTAACAATTACCGCACCTTTTCACTTATTTCCTTTAATTTTCTTCTGCTTTTTGCCTGCTTCCGTCTATTCACATCTTTTTATAGTATTTGTCCATTATTTCAGATGGCTTTTTCTTATTTCCGTTTTCATCTGTTTAAGTTCGTTTTCGTTCTTTTCCGCATGTGTTCCCGTACCTTTATCGCCTGTTTTTCTTTGTTCTCTTTTACTTTTCTCTTATTTCCATCTATTTTTGCCTAATTGAGCCGTCTTTTTTTTTTTTTTTATTTTCTCCTGTTTTAGGCTGCTTTTTTTAGACTGCTTCCTTCTGTTCTCTTTTTTTTTTCCGCCTGCATACGCTTGCTTTCACTTTTCCCCATGCTTTTTGCCTTTTTCCCCTCCTACTTTTAATAATGTGTAGTAAAAAATTCTGGTAAAAACAAAATGAAAAGAGATAAGTGAAAAGAAATGCGTATTGTGCCAGAAGTTCTTCGATTCTATTCATATAAATGTCATTTTATCTGTTCGAAAGTGAATTTTAAGCATTAAATGAGACAAATGTTGTGGGTATTTGAAAATTTTGCTAAAGTCAAGTAAATTGTTTGTTGTTTCTTGTATTTGAATGTTCCTTTATAAATTTCTTTATTTACTTATTTATTACATCTATTTATAAAAAAAAAGGAAGAATCTCCATTTCATGCAACACATTTTCTGCTTTTTTTCGCTTGCATAAATTTTGCTTTCTGCCCCATTTTTTCTTTTCTTCTTACTTTTATTCATTTTATTTTTTATTTTTATTTTTATTTTTATTTTTGTATCAGCTTTGTTTACTCGTTGAAGTGTCAATAATTTAAGGGATTTTTTTTTTTTTTTACCATAAGCAAAGACGAGAAAATAAAATTTGCAAAAAAATTGTTCTGTCAATTGGCAAAGTACATTTTTTAGTTACAGTAACATGAAGCTTCTTTTTGCGCTCATCAATTAAATATTTGAAAATGTGCACTTTTACTCAACTTATTTGTTTTATTTATTTATTATGAATGAAGTGTCAGAATGTTTATGTTACTGTTTGTCCGTCTGTCTGTCACTCTATTGGCCTGTCGATTCAAATTTATCATAAAAGCATCGTTTATTCGTAGTGCTAAAGGTATCGGTCCATCAAACAATCTTCAAATTTTACAATCAAGCGTAAAATTTATGCTGTAGATCCTTGGCTGGGCTTTCGGATTTATTTCTTCATAGCTCTTTAAATAATTCGATTTTAATATGAATATGAATATTATGAAAAATTTCGAATCCCTTATTTGAATATAACAAAACAAATTTAGATGGCAGGTGTTCTATATTTTTATCCAGCCATATATTATTCTCTTTTTAAGCAAAATATTAAATAAGTTAAAGTAAAATAAAATAAGAAAAGAAAAAAAAAAAAAAAGAAATAGTGTTAAAAATCGTTAACGGTCTTAACGACCCTTTAATAGGCCGGTAAGGTGGGAAGGGAAGTAGCACTTACCGGATATGAAAATAATAAGAGATGAAATTTAATATAAGTTTTATGAAGAAGAAAGATAACGTTTTAAAAAAAAAATGGGACACAAAAAAATTTAGGTTTCATTCAAATGCCACAAATATTACGCTTAAATCAAAATAAAATCTTCTCTATTTTTATACGTGAAAATATTTACAGATTTTCAAGTTAATAAAGATTTTAAGGGTTCATGTTAATTTTACATGTGAATATTATTTGTTAAGAAAATATTTTTACTTGATATTCAATAGAAATGTGTCTCAAGCAACAAATGTAATCGCTTCTTCTCATGTTTTTTTATGAGCCCTTGCGACACTTATGGTGTCAAATAATGGTTCTCAATCAATTTAAAGACTTTCTAAAGTCAATGGCTGCTATTTATAATTCATTTAAAGTTTTTTATATTTAATTAGTTAAATTGGCCCAACTTAACTTAACCCAACAACAATGATTTTAAAACAAGGCTTGCCATCCTTTGTAAAGCATATGAAAAACCTAAAGCCAGCGTAATCCTTAGAAATATGAAATTAATGAAAAGCGTTTACGCTAAGAGTGTTAGAGAGAGATAGAAATAGAGAGATATATATAGAGAAAGACAGAGATATTTTATAGAATGGGAGAGAGAGAACAACGTTGACCTTAAAGTAATTTTCATGTTAACTGCCATAACTTCCCAATTTAACTGATTTCAAATGAAGACAAATGAAGAAGAAGAAGAAGAATGGCTAATCATAAGAATGAAAACAAATTAAAAGTAAAATCGTTTAAGTTTTCATTGAAGAACGGAAGTGGAGTAACAAACGTGCTAAGATTCGTGGGTGTTGGAGTAAGATCGAGAAAGTACAATATGGCAAACAAAGGTAAAAGGAAAGTAAAATATAAATGACAATGTAAATAAAGCATAATTGAAAACATGCAAAACAACTTAGCATAGAGTTGTTCCCTTTTCGTACCTAAACGGGGTACGGAAAGGGAAGGAAGTAGGGCAAAATGGCAGAATGTACTTGGTGAGAAGTGAGGTAAAGCACAAAACAACACTAACAAAAGAAAAAAATTGTCATCCCAAAGATGACCAATTCAAATGCAATACAACAATATTCAGTTAGAAGAAACGCCACCCATTCAACCATTCAACCATTCAGCCACCAAATGTAAGGATGAGAGCTTTTTATTTTAAGGAAGAGACAACAAGTAGTATGGAAAAATTTATTGTTTCATATTTCTCTTGTTCGATGCCTTGCAAAATATGTGTGCTGTTTGCATGGCAAAAAAAAAAAAAAAAAAAAAAAAAAAAAAAAAACTAAGGAACAAGATAAGGCTGTAAGACCCAGATATATGAAGATAAGTTACACGCCATATAGCGCACGGTAAGTACAAGTAGCTTAACTAAAATTTATGAACTATTGTAAATTTGGTTGAATACAAATTTCATATACGCACCATTTTCTAAATGATAAGAGATTTTTAGATGGCCAAAGGCAAAAGCCATTCACTCAACTTTTCTAAAATTCGTCATATGTTTTACATATAACTTTGGTTCTAAATTCTAAGTTCTAAGAGATCAGCTCAAATATTTAATATAGAATTTCTTAATGCTTCTGAGAATTTTGAGATATGATTCAGTGAAGACTGTGGTGTCCATAATGCGCCTGATATATTTGTATTTAATCGGAATATTTGTATTTGATCGGAACTTGATCTATAGGCGAAGGCAAATGAAGCTTCTTGCCCTATTAAAAATAATCTATAGTTTAAATTTGTGATACTGATTTGTGATGAGGGGCCCCGTTATCAAAGAAAATTTGAGGTTCGAACAAAATTCATTCGTCCGTAAAACTCTGTGTATAATTCAAGTTAATACTACAAATTGCCTCAGGGGGCAGGGTTTGAAAACAAGTTTGAAGTTTCGATAATTTAAAATTTGAATTCAGCCTCTGGTGATATCGTGATTATGATTATGGCAAAATGACCATGCTACCACAATTTGGATGGCGGCTGGAAGCAGTATAAAAATTTTAAATGTCCAATGAAAAAAAAAAATACAAAATAAAATAGATATAAAAAAATAAGTTGAAGTAGTTGAACAAAATTGTGTATAAAATATACTGAAAAAAAAAAAAAAGGAAAATATATAGTGAACGATTTAGTAGTATAAGAATATGAAGAAGAATAGCAAAAAGAAGAAGGTGGCAATGATGAACAGGTGGCAATGTTTGATAATGTTTGGATAATATATTTAACGTAACAAAGGATTTTCAATGCAACATACATTTTCCATGCCATACCATGCCATCCCATGCCATCATCTCATACCACTTTAGCTCAGTTTCAGTTCAATTGAATTTATTTTAGTTTAGTTTAGCTTAATCAACTTTTAGCTCATTTCATTTAGTGCTACGAACCATAAAATATGAGCCATGTCACTAAGAAATTGTGGCATATTTCCCTAAATATTAATTTAATTTAGTACCGTTAGTATCGTTAGAAAATCGACAATATTGCAACGAGTCATGAATAAGCTTGTATGTCAACTAATAGTGTTGCATGAGAATTTGATATCAGTCATTCAATCTCATTCCATAATAAAAAAAAATTTAATTCTTGTTTCTTTGCTTTTGGAAGTGCTTTTGGAAATACACGAAAAAAATTCTTTTAAAAATCCTTAGAATTTTCATGTTCATATATCTTCATATGGTAGCAGTTTCATTTATGTTTGAAAAATATATTTTGTGTTAATTGAGGTACCGACATGGCCTGTGAATTTATGATACTGATTTTGACGGAGACGGTCTAACTGACAAACTGACTGAGAGAAGGATATGGCTTGTGAACTTACTGTATTACTGATAGACGGACTGACTGACGCACTAACTGACAAATGGAGATGGCATGTAAACTTATGTTACTGATGGACGGACTGATTGACATGACATATGAATTTTATGTTACTGTTATTATTGTTGATTCCACCCCTCATTATTATTTAGATTGTATATCACGTACAAAATGTATGCTCTTGCTGATCCATTTATCTGAGTATTGTACGTTTAGAATTTTTCTTTAATTTTCTTCTTCTTGATTTGTTTACACATTTTGTTGGTCTAAATTTTTAGATAAGAAAACAACAAGATGCATTTTGAGTCAAGTTACATTTTACAAATTATATTTAAACCATAACGCACATACAGTAGCATTAATTATCGTATAATCAAAGAACATGAAACATGTTGAAATAACAAGAATAAGAAGAAGATGATGATGATTAAGGTTTTAAATATATTTAATAAATATTTATATAAATGTCACGTCATAAAAATGAAAAAGGGAAATTGTATTATAAATATTTACAAAATAAATAAATGTAAAGACAATAAATAAACTTAGTTCACTTGAAGCGATCTTAATTAGTCAATTTAGTAGTCATTGTAATTTAAGGTGATTATTAAGAAATTGCCAAAATCATCATATTATTTTTATGGCTGCATTTTAAATTCCAAGAGTAGAAATTTCTCTATGAATTAGAAGTTTAATGCCAACTTTTGAGAAATACTGAAAATTTTATTAGTCTATTTACTCAGACTCTTCAGTTTTTATTTCTTAGCAAAATAAATGTCTATTCAAAATTTCAATTGAATAGATCAAATTTTCGAAGATGCGTTATCAGGTAAAAGGTAAGAGATTTTAAATTTTTTATATTTTCTTCTTAACTTTATCATTTGAAGATTATAAAGTTGTTAGTAAATTTAATTAGTGAATAAATTTAAATAGAAAATTCTAATTAAAAATTTCATTCTAAAGGTACATTTGTCATGCCGGAAGACTTTGAAAAGAAATTAAGGCAAGATATTTTGTAAGAAAACATTTAAAAAGTATGGAAACGATCAAAACGATGCGAACGTTTGGAACGTTGGACAATGCAATCCTTGAGAACGATGGGAATGTTGAATGTGAACACTGAGAATAATGCGAACTTTTGGCTAAAAAAGGCAATGAAATTATTTGTATTTATTTCTATTGATTAAACGCTCAATGAAATTTAACGAGTTTCGTTTTTTTTTTTTTTTAGGTTCACATTTGAGCAACTGATCATCTATAAAAGTCACTGAACGATTATTAACCACACTCACACAAAGGCGTGTAAAATCAATTCAAAAGAAATTAAAAAAATTACAAACAAAAAGAAAAAATTGAGTGAAACAAAAGTAATGAATAAATAATATTGTGTGTGTGTGTTTGTGTGTTTGTGTGTTTGTATGGCAGAAAAACATTTGCAACAAATAGATAATGAACAGAAGACAAAGATTAAATGTCTTAAATATTAAACACTATTTTCATAATAAGACTAAGAATAAATGAATCATAAATCTCAATGAAGCAAAACTGTTTGTTTATCCCTCTTTTGTTTTTTCTTATTTATATATTTATTTTATATAAAGAAATCTGCCCGTTTGTCCATCCGTCCGCATTGTCCATCCGTCCGTTTGTCCTTCCGTCCATTTGTCCATCCGTCCGCATTGTCCATCCGTCCATTTGTCCATCCGTCCATTTGCCCGTCCGTCCGCATTGTCCATCCGTCCATTTGTCCATCCGTCCGTTTGTCCTTCCGTCCATTTGTCCATCCATTCCATTTGTCCATCCATTCCATTTGTCCATCCGTCCGTTTGTCCTTCCGTCCATTTGTCCATCCGTCCGCATTGTCCATCCGTCCATTTGTCCATCCGTCCATTTGTCCATCCGTCCATTTGTCCATCCGTCCCCTTTCTTTTTGTGTTAACATCTGGCGTAAGGTACTTAATAGTCGGCCCCATTCAACTGTAATTTTATATTTTGAGATCTTCATATAATTCTAAATCATTTTATTAATGAAATCTGATTTTCTAAAGTGAAGAGAAGTAATGAAATTCTTAAAAGTTTTAACATTCTTCAAATTCTATGGTTTTTTTTTTTTTTTTACTTTCACGTTCTTCCATCTAAATTTTTCTTAAATGTAGTTATATCTTTTTTGCGTCCCTTAAATGCGGTTAGAATGTTTGCTAAAGTAAAATAATCTGCCGGATGTTACAAGAAAATCGGAGACCGAAAGAAAATAAAAAAAAAGACAGAAAGAAAGCAAAACTAACACTTTTTAACTACGGTAAATTTTTAAATAAATATTTACTAAAGATCTCAGCTGCAGCAAACGTCTAGGGAGAATGAGCAAGAGAAAGATAGTTAAAAAAATGATTCTAATTATATTTAATCAAGTGCAGCTGCACTGGCAACTGCACTGGCAACTGCACTGGCAACTGCAACTGCATTGAAAAGTTGTTTATTTTTAAAGTAAATCGAATTGATAAAATGATGAAATTATTAGTTAAATACATTTAATTCTTGTCGCGCTGCAACAATATTCAGGGTGGCAAACAAATTTTCTCAGTTTGTTCAGTTATCAATTTAAAGATGCGGTTTATTGAATTGAATTGAAGATTGATAATCGAGGAAAAGTATAAAGTCCTTAATATCATGAACCATTTGGCGCTACCAATTTTCCGTTTACTGTTTTCTGTTTATTGTTGTCGATTTGCTTTTTCTTCTCTTACCTTCTTTTCCTTTTAATTTTTTTTTTTTTTTTTTTTTTTGTTGTTTTTTTTTGTTGGAATTATCTTATAAGAAGATAGAAATAGAAATTGGAAATGTGGAAGAAGAGAAAATTGTATAATTTTGTAATTATTTACATTTCCATTTTTTTTTTTTTTGCTTGTCATTGGACCCTTTTTGTTTATTTTGTTCCAGTAGCCATTTAATATCACTTAAAGTCGGCAAAGAACAATCTGCCTATGCCGATGCTTTTATGTATGTATGTATATGTATTATGTGTGGGGTGGTGTGTGTATGTGTGTATGTGTATGTGTGTTGTTGTTGTTTTTTTTTTATATTTTATAATTATTAGATGCTACATTATTTGTGCTTGTGTAAGATTTAATGGTTTGAATGGTCTATCTAAAAGGATTTTTAGGATTTTGGAATTGAGTGCATTTTTTTTCTTGTCTCAAACAATTTACAAACACTTTTGGTAAGAAGTTAAACCTGCCTCTGCATATCGGTTCATTTGTTTAGCTGTCCATCTGTTGGGGTCCTCCAATCTGTTCATTTATCCTTTTATGTTTGTCTGTCTGTCTCTGGGTCCATGTAAAAATTCAAAGCACAATTTTAGAGCAATTTTTAAATAAAATTTAGTATGTAAATGTGTTTTTTGTCCAAAGCACGTCCAGAAATAATTATGAAAAATATTAGACTACGTTTCATATCCTTAGTGGATATTTCTTAATAAAAATTGAACAAAAAAAAAAACACAAAAAAATATTACGTTTTGTGGGCATTTTTAAAATTTAAAACAGATCCTTTCATTTTACGAGTCTTCTCATTCACTTGTAAATTGAGATCATATGCCGGGATAATCAATGAATTTTCAGCATTATTAATTAAATTAAGTAAAATAGTGTAGGGTATAATTAATAGTCAGCCATAATCTTCTATAAAATATATTAACTTTTTTTTTTGTCTTTTTTATTATTGTTATTATTATTATTATTATTATTATTTTTTTTTTTTTTTTGGTTATAAAAGTAGTGATCAAATTAAAGGCGTTTTCATTCGCTGCTCATTTAGGGCATTAAACATTAGATGATATGGACCATTATACGAACAGGTTAATGATAATTTAGAAAAATAATAACAACAAGAATAATAACAATAATAAAAAATGATAATGGTGAAGTAACGAAACATGTAAAAAAAATTAAATTTTCTTCACAAAAAATGTACAAGCATTCTTTTATCTTAACGTATAACAAGCTATCATAGTGTTAAATATAAAAGTAAGATTTATAAAAATAGAAAAGTTTCCATAATAATTTCATTTCATTTCATTCCATTTCATTTCTTCATTTTATGCCATTTCTTTTTACAATTATTATTCATACTTTTTATTTTATATATGTTTTTCATTTTTCATTTTTCATTTTTCATTTTATTGTTATTGTTATTATTATTATTGTTGTTGTTGTTGTTTTTTGTTGTTGTTTTTTGTTATATAATTTTTAGAATACTGTTTTCGTGATTTAGATTTTCCTTATCATTTTTTTTTTTTTTTTATTAATCCCATTTGAATTCATTTTATATTCAGCCATAACTTTTATATTTCTGCAAAATCTCTTCTCTGATTATTTTTGCTTACATTTTATATAAAATTTTTAAAGAAGGCAAAATACAAAAATCATATTTAACATTCCATATTTTAGGTTCTCAGTAATAATTAAGCATGTTGTGTTTATCATGCCATTTGCAATTTATATACATAAAACAACAACGATCCCAAAACAAAACAAAACAAAAAACGAACGATATAAAGAAAAACAGATTTCTAAAATTTTATTTCTATTCATATAAAATGTAAACGCATCATTTTCGTGCCTTTCATTTCAGTTGAACTAGGGGGGGGAACTTAAGGAACTTACAAAATTTTTCTCCACTCAAATGAAATGTAAATGAAGACGGAAATGAAATCGGAAAGATTCAAAACGTTTTCTGCCATATCATGATTCTAAGGTTTTTTTTTTTTTACAAACTTTTGCAATTGTTCCATAAGAAGTTACTGTAAAAGTACCACGTTCTTAATCATGCTCAATAAAGATCTTTTGGGGGCCTCCAAAATTCCTTCATCTAACAAATTTGATTAAAAATAATTGCAAAGTATCAGTAAAATTGCATGGTCCACTTTATAAAGTGTAAATGAATCGAAATTACATGAATGGAAAATTAGACAGATCATCAAACTGGCTTAAATTATTTCCCCATGTGATTGTTAATTCATTATGGATTTAATGGAACCATTTCTGGATGTTGCAATCATCTGCCTAAAATTTGTAATCCTCCATGATATAAGTGAGCAATTTTCTAGAAATTGAACAATTTTCTAGAAATTTATTTTGTATAAATCTTAGAGGCAAGTTCCATCTAAGCAGGTCATGTGGAATGTTTTGAATATTTTACATTAGAATGCCTTTGCCTTAAAGCTTAGTTGAAAATTAATTATTGAATTTTTCCGGAACACAATTGTTATTTAAAGAAATTTTTTGGGCCAATTATCATGATGGCAACCGACTAAAAAAAAATGGTTCGACAATAAAAGAAGCTACAAAATTTTCGAGCTAATGAAATGCTTAAATAAGGAAACTTGGAAAAATGGAAAACTATTAAATTCTATTTAAGGTCTACATTTAATATAGATTTTGAGTATTCAGCCTTATTTTGGATAAATTTTTTTTTTTTATAATATTTAATTGTAACAAAAATTTTCACAGCATTTCTAGAATTAAAATTTTTATTACACACTGCCGCATTTACGTTTTTATATGCTGTCGCAATTTTCTATTTAATAAATTATTGTTAGAATTTGTGGCATTTCATTATAAAGATAAAGTTTTCATTTAATAGATAGCGGCTTCTTTATACTTTGATTAATAAAACTTTTAATATAAAAACAACAGCAGCATAAAAATTTAAAAAAATCTTAAAAGTGGAGAAATGTAGAAATCATAAATTTCATTTTTTAAATACTTTCATTTGAAAATTGTGAATTTCGATTAAAAGAAAATAATGAATGCCCGGAAAAAAGTAGTCACATTTTAAAATTAAACTTTAGACTTAATATGGCTTAAATATGGCTTAATAAGGCTCTTAGTTAGATTAACCTTCAAATGATATGATTGGAATTTTTTCTAACATATCGATTTTAACTGATTCTAAAAATGAACAATCAACATTTGAATTATGAATATTGAGGAATAATAAATGTTAAGCAAATTGGCAGATATTTTTTCAAAATCTTTGCAAAATAATAAGCATAAGTTGTCGATGGGTAATACGATTTACCGAAAAGTTTCCCTCCCGTAGTAAATTTTTTAGAATGGTCATATTTTAGCCTTCCATATTATTCTGTGAAAATTTAATTACATTTAGATGATCAATTTATTTCGATCTCTGTAAAATTCTCGTAGTGGTGTAAATTTCAGTTTCATGGAGGCCAGCACAATGCTGAAAAAAAAGACAAAAAGGTCTACACATGTCTGTCCACCTGTTTGTCTATCTATCTATCTGTCTGTCTGCTGTCTGTTGTAAAGCTAGAAATAACAATTTTTCATATATTTTAATGATATTTGAATCATAAATGACGTTCTACTGGAAGTAATAAAAAAAATTAATCATTTTTACGGTACCTTCCCCCATAAAAAGCCTATTTCGCAAAGAAAAAAAAAACATTGTACGGAGAAATGTTATAATTTGTAGATTTTTTGAAAAATAATTTATACGCTAAATTTCATCTGAGATGAGCCATTTTTTTTTTGAACCCTTTGCCATATAAAGAATTTTTTTAAATTTTGAAAAAAAAAATTCTTTTTCAAATTTTATTAACTCATAATTCACTTAATTATTATAAATGTTTTAAATAATAAAAAAGACACCAGAGTTTAAAAAAGTTTGGTAATCACTGCATTTAGATGAGCATGCAACATAAATGCAACAATTTGCTAAATCTACTCATGTTATTGTTGAACTTTAAATATATAACAATACATGCATATGTGTATGTGTGTGTTGTATGATGTAATAAAATTAAAGATATTCGTAAGAAAAATTAGAATGAAAAATAATGCAATAAGAAAAAAAGAGGGCGTAAGGGCGTAAGGGCGGAAGGGCGGAAGGGCGGTCGGGTGAATGAATGAATGATTGCGAATTATAAAAAGTATCTGGTATGACATGTAAGCATGTAGGTGTCACTTATATAAAACGACACACACATACATATGCACATCATCCGCCAAGCAGCATCTAAAAAAGTTAACCAAAAATGCTATTTGTCATACACTTGTATTATTGCATTTCATCTATTTCATATAGAGTTCTGTAGAAATTTACATAAACACATATACATATATACATATATATATATATATGTACGTACATATATATAAATATATAAAGATATGACAACATATAATTTATTGTTGCAATTTAAATATTCTGTATAAAATTTCTATTCACCTCTTACTTGACTTACATTTGTTGCTAGCTCTTATTCTTGTTCTTATTCATATTCTCATTCTAATTTGACACTAAATGCATTTATAACAAATCTTATATATTTCTTATAGTTTTTTATCTTCTTCTTCTTGTTTTTCTTCACTTCCCTGTTCTTTATTGTTTGACAGTACTAGTTAGTGAGGCAAATGCGTGATGGTATTTTTTTTTTTAATTTCAATAAAGTTATAATAAAAAATTTTTTATTATTATTATTATTATTATTATTGTTATTGTTGTTGTTGTAATTTTGTTTTAAAAAAAAAAATTTAGAGAAGTAGTATCAGCAGAAAATTTTATATAAAGCTTTAGATGTAACGTTAAAAAAATTTTGCTTCGATTTGTTCAAAATTTTCTTTATATAGATTTAATTTATGCCAAAACATAAATTTTGTTTTTTTCGTTTTTTTTTTTTTTTTTTGAAAAGAAAGTTTCTTCTTTTCTCAAATTGCATACAAAATTTCTTATAAAAATATTTCAAATTGTCATTTGATTTTATAAAAATATGATTTACAAAAGGTTTGAAAATGATTTAGGAAATATTTTTGCATTGACCGGCTGAACTCAAAAAAAAAAAACAAAAAATAGAAGCTTTTCTCTAGAATTCTTCTTCTAAAAAAATTAAAAAAATATTCAGTTGAATTAAAGTTGAAAATTGAAATTCAAAACAATATTTTAAATATAAAAATTAAGAAAAGTGAAAAAAGGCAAAAAAAAATTTTGAAATTGCCCGAACATTCTTATTTTTGCTTTTAATGGACTGAAAGGACTTTAATAAACGTTTAAATATTTTTATTAACAATTTCTATTAATTTAAATAATTGATTAATTAATTTGTCTTAATAAGAATTTTAAAATAATTAATTTAATTAAAATAAGAATTAATGTGTTTTGTAAATTGCTAAATTAATTTGAACAAAAATTATTTTCACCATAAACGCGAAATTCTCAAAAATAAAAAAAAAAGGCGAAATAGAAAACACACACACGTAAAAAAAGAAAAAGAATTAAAATTAAGATTTTATAACGATTTTTTTTTTCTTTTTATTTAATGTTTGTCACATTTTTATTTTAAAGATATTTTTTATGATATGGATGATTGGGCCTTTGCAACAACAACAACAACAACAACAACAATAATAATAATAATATAATAATAATAATAATAATAATACAAAAAACAGCAGCAGCAACAGCAACAACAACAACAACCATAACAATAAGAGGCAAGAAGTAAAACAAGAAGAAGAAATTGAAGAAGAAAAATAAGTAGAATTAGAAGGTGACGAAGAAAACCAAAAAAAAAAAAATAGACAGGGAGAGAGAGACAGAGAGAGAGAGAGAGAGAGAAAGAGAGAGAGAGAGGGAGAGAGAGAGGGAAAGGAAAATTAATAAAAATGAAAGAATTATTAAAATTACACTAGAAATGATGAGAAAATGAAAAAAAGAAAAAGCGAAATATCTGTTTTAAATGAAAATAAAATCGCTGCATTTTATTTCAATTTTCACTTAAAATTAATGGAAAAGAGTAGACTTTACTTATTCACTTCTTTTTTTCCTGCCTTTTTTTTTTGGTTCTTCATTTTGTTGTTGTTGTTGTTGTCGTTGTTGTTGTTGTTGGTTTCTTTTTCTTTTTTTTTTTTAAATTTTAGTTTTAGTTTATCAAAAAATTTCTCATTTATTCTTTTATTGTTGAAATCACTTGCCAGGTATTTTAAAGTGTGTCTGTATTTTGAATCTAAATGGCTGAACTGGCGCCATTAACCACAACTTTCATAACTAATTAAAATGCGTACACTAAACACAAATTAAAAAAAAAAAAATAACCAAGAAAAAACTATAATTTGAAACTTGAAAGTCGATCGTAATGGAGATCTTTTAAATACCCTACAACATGCAATTAAAACAATTCAAATGATTTTATTTATAAAAATGAAAATTTCAAAATGAACAAACTTCAAATAGAAATTGAAAATTTTCCAAATGATATGTAAAATTTTTTCTATGGATACAAAATTAATTATTAATTTTTTTTTTAAAATTAATAATTAATTTTCTTAGTTATATACAACATTTTTAAATGTTTTATAGAAATGTGCCTTTAGCTTGAACGATTTGGAATAAAACCAAATATTGTTTTACAGTCGTTTGGCCTCAGAAAAGTTGAGTGTAAGTTGAGACTTTTTGCTGAGCATTATAAATATCTAAACAAATTTGTAAATCTTTGTAATATAAATAGTGTAGAGTAGAGAAGGCAAAATCATAATAAATGAATAGACATTGAGGCAAATAGACAGCGAGGCAGCTTGAAAGTTAAACGATGAGACTTTTTTTTCTGATGATAACTCATTAATAAATTTGTCATATCTATAAAATTTAATTAAACGAAACGATACAAACTAACACACAATATAGCAGCAGCATCAACAGCAACAACAATAACAAAATTAATATTGAAAAAAGTTTAAGTCTACTTTATGATTCCTTCACACATAACACATAACTTAACATAACTTAAAGTAACTTAAAATAAGATAAGACTAAAACATTATAACAACCACCACTCAGAGATTTGAGGTATATGCATTTAATCATTATGTTTGTAACGCCTACAAGGAAACTTTTTGTTCAGCATCAAATCCTGAATGGATTTAGATGTTTGCGTGGGTCTGTCCATCTGTCCGTCTGTCCGTCTGTCCGCCTGTCCGTCTATCCATCTGTTCAATTGTCTGTTGTAAATATTCTTGTGATCGTAAAATTTGAGATATCAAGCTCACATTTAGTTAAATGATTACAAGTTCTTGCATGTAGGTTGGAAGTGAAAATGGGTAAAATCGGTTAAAGAACACGCCCACGGTGTAACATTAAAGAAAACCTCAAAATTTTTAAGCAAAATCTGGCAGTTTTTTGTACATCATTTTCAAACTGCAAAAGATAGAAAATTCAAATTCTACCCAAATAGGGAGGCTATTGATCTACAATGTCTGTCCAAAAATCATATTATTCGGTTTGTCCTATGTGATATTGTTCTGAATTGTAATATCATAGTCTCTGAATAGTAGGCATCTAAGATTTTAGAGTACCCAAATTTATTGCACTTTCTGTTGTTTGTGTAATTTTATTAATTTTATTTTTTCCTTTTTGTAAAAAAAACTAAACTTAGATGTAAAATAAAGTCAGCATTTGTTACAACAATATAAATGATCTTAAAAATGCTTGAAATTCCAATTGAATTTAAATTTTTGTTGATGAAAATTTATTAACTTTTTTTACATGCAGTTACAAATGTATTATTTACAAAATTCGATGCACAAATGAAAAATTAGTATAATTTTAAACAGAAAAAAGCGCGCTTACGAATTCTTGTTTAAAATGTATGAAAATATTAAAAAAAATACATTTTCGAAACGAAAAATCATTTACAAAATACAAAATTACAGATTATAATAAGTATGGACGCGTTTTGAATGCAATATGGATGTCCTTGATTATCATGCTTTCGAATTTTGGATCGCCCTTATGATTTCGAAGAAAGTACACCCCTTTTCACCATCGACAACAACTTTTTGCATTGTTCCATCGTCTGCAAATGCTAAGAGAACTTTTACTTGATTACGCCAAATCAGATGATTGACCCATGATAGAGGAAAAGTGTCTTTGCCTATTTTGTATAGCCATTGTTCCAATAACAACATCACACAGTTGCTTACGAGTGACGCGTATATCAAAACCAAAGGTGTTTAGGCCGTTCCAAGGTATATTGAATGTACATGGAAGTCTGGCAGGTATTTGTGTAACAGCCTTTGCTTTATAAGACAATACAGTATCACCAATATCACACTGCGTAGTCATTATCCATTGCTTAGTTGCTAGTGCTTGTCCATTTTTGCCTCTGGTGTCAAGCTAGTATTGCAGCAAAGAGGTATTTGAATCAACGAATTTTACAAACAAGCCACAGAAACGGCCTTTCCAACTCATAATATCGAATACTATAAAATTAAACTTTTACATAGTACACGCCAAGTAAACCGGCCATTTTTTCCTGACCAGCTGTATGCCATATACTACGTAGCGTGCAGCACCACGTTTTGCGTGGAATATTGCCGGATACATCTCAATGTCCGTTATTGGCGCACGGCTCTGTTCAATCTCATGGGTCTCGATGTTTCACTGATGTTGCCTTGTCGGAATCACCAGAGGTTATTTATACGTATTTTAATATTGCTACCACAAGCATCGTGTGTCTTAACAGTCTTCTCCTAATACTTTCCTTCTTAATTGAATTATAAGAGTTAAATTCGAAATGATATTGAAATAAAAGTTTCATGGACCATGAAGTATAAGTTGCCTAAATTTTTACCTATTTCTTATATCTGAGCAATTAAAATGGTTGAATTTTCTTTCTTCTCTTAGCTCTTTCAGCAAATAGGGCTGTTCATATTAAAAGCACAAGTACAAGCACTACGAACGAAACTGAACCAAACCAAACGTCTAAATAAAAATTTAGGATAATGAAATGCAAGTGACATTTTTCAGAATACATTTCAAATAATTTATGAAAACTATTTAAGTAATAATATTTTTGAAAGTTAGTTACGCCACCATTTACACTCATTCACATAACATATTTACCATTTCAGGAGGAATTTTCATCAGCGATCGCTGTCGATTTTTTGTATGCCAACAAATTACGCTCAGTTTATTCGATCGCTCAAAAATGAAGGAGTTACTGTCGACAGTATAACAAGAGTTCCAAACTGGACTGAACTGAACATGAACATGAAAATAAAGGACAATAGATAATAAGGCTTCTAATAATTTTAACGGAAAAATTTAAAGAAAACCCGTTCAAATATAAATTTAAAAGAAGCATTTATAGTAATTATGCCTTTATGTGCATTCAAAAAAAATATTTATCCATTTCCATTATCCTTACCTCTGCTGGCTCCTTAATTATATACCCACAACTTGGTTAGACTGCCATCAAAATGCGTATTAATAACCGCTAGTAATACCGAGAAGTCAGCATCCGTAAAGCATCAAATACCCGATGGAATTGAACGGAGCTCTGCGACAATATTGGACAATTTTCCTCACAAACCATGGTACCATACGCTACGCATCAATTGAGATACAGCTTGTACAAGAAAATATTTGCCAGTTGACTTGATGCGTACTATATAGAAGGCCAATATTATAATATTCGATATTACAAATTCGAAGAGCCGTTTCTATGCCTAGTCCTAAATAATAGGTTGAGATCACCATATCGAGCTTGCTGCAAAACCAGCTTGGTACCAGAGGGAAACATGGACAAATTCTCGCAACTCCACAATGAATGACAGAATAACCCTCCAGTGTGATCGTGGTGGTAGCGCGATGCCTTATGGAACAATGCCTGCTACACAAATGCATGCCATTGTCCCATGTACATTTAGTATACCTTTAGATGGCCAAACTGCCCTTGGTTGTGATATATGCCTCTCCCATAAGAAACCGCGTGGTGTTGTTATTGAAACATTGGAAGTACAAAAGAGGCAACGGCACCTCTCTTCTACCTTGGCTTAATTACCTGATCTGGCGTTATCAAATAAGGTTACCATGAATTGACATCGCACTGGCATTCCATGAAACAATTGCCTCTAGAATTGTTGATGGTGAAACGTCTTTCTTCTGTACCAAAGAAAAATCGTTCCAAATTAGGAAGATAAAAGTGGCACCCAGGCGGCTCGTGTGTATCATTCAATTGTTACGTATCCTTAATCCTTATGCTGATTTATCCTTTTTAAAAAAATTTATAGAAATCTATGTGTTATTTGTTTCTTTGTCCTTTCTCCAAAAAATTTTTTTAAAAAACTGTTTTTTTAATTATCCTTTTTAAATTTTCTTTTTAAAAAATATATTTAGAGCTTTTTTTTAGGTGTTGACTTTAGCTTAACTAAAAACGTTCTGATGATTTGTCGCTTTTTTCAAAAACATGTTAACTTGACAATGAACAATTTTCTTTATTGACAGAAAATTCATCCTACTTTGTTTTTATGAAAATTGTAACTTTAGTAGAGTGGATCAATAAGTAAAGTAGCGTCTAGCTACTTACTTATTAAAAATTACGCAAGGTTGTTTGTGGTACTTACAAGAACAACAATTTTGGAAATTTTCCATTCACAGAAAGTGCATCGGCGTTTTTTTATTGAATATTCTAATTACAACCACAATATAATTCACAACAACCACGACAAAATAAAAATATTCCACTGACAGAAAATGCTTCCTGGGTTTTTTATGAATAGTCTAAGTTTCCTCTACACCAAAGACAATTGAAAAATTTTCCATTGCTTGATGATATTTTTACTAAAAGACAAAATCGTTTTTTTAATGGACGCAAATAATGATGGGCCTAGACAAATATAATAGAACTCTTCCCTTAATGTTTCTACTTTTTTACCTCTTTCTTTGGTAAAAGAACAGAGCGTTCTTTTAAGGAAGTTTGTGCCTACTCTAAATACTTATCACTCTAATTTGGGTTCAACATATTACAATTAGAAATCATGCATCTTTCCGATGTAAGCACATTTAACAGACAATCTCCATTTTATGGACCAATATTCCTAAAACTATGTTAATACAAAATTTGTACTTGGGTGAACGAATGAAAATGTAGAATGCGGATGAGACAATGTCTCACAAAAAAAGCAAAAACACAAACATTCTTTGAAATTTTTTCTTAAAACTCTCGGTAATGTAAATTTTATATGTAAAAAATGTAAAAATGAGAAAAAGTATGTAAGAAATATGTAAAAACATCAAATGTCAAAAATGTTATGTGTAGAAAGAAGTAAAATATTTAAACTATAAAATGTACAAATGTAAAAAATTCAAAATGTTAAATTAAAATATGTAAAAAATGTAAAAAATATGTAAAACCATCAAATGTCAAAAATGGAAATAAATTTAAAAAATGTAAAAAATGTTAAATGTAAAATAAACTAAAAAATGTAAAAGGTAAAAAAAAAACGTAAAAAGTGCAATGTGCCAAGTTGAAGGCGTATAGAACCCGGACTTTCTAATAAAAAAAAATGATTTAGAAACTCATTGTTCAATCCATTTAATTTTAAATATGCCGAAGACCTTTTACTTTTTATTATAATTATTACTTTATAGAAAATTGACCTAATTTTTCTGTGCTTTTCTTTCTGTTGACATTTCGTTTGAATGTCAGAAAATGTTCATTTAAATTGTACTTAATTTAATTAATCAAATTAACTTTCATTGAGAATTTTCTTTCTTTTTTTATGAAAAATATTCATGCTTATTATCCGATTTTATTCATTTTCAAGGCTTTCAAGGCTTCGGCGCAACTGGACTAAGCAAATCATAGATAGACAAATAAACTTAGTCCTTTCGATTCGATTCAATTTCATTTGTATCATTTTGAATGGAAAGATGCTTATGAATTTATTGATGGATCCATCTCAGGTCTAAAATCGTTCCACTTTGTACACTCCAAAACTTTGTAGGGTATGAAACATGTTTTGTGTACTAAAGCTACATACGGAACATATTTTTGTGTTTCTTTTTGTTTTATTCTTTTAACTACGGATTGTGAGTCCTTACTCGAACATTTCTCTTCTTATGCCTTCTCTACTTTCCATTCTTTTTTCATCATTCTTTATTTTTTCACTTGATTTTAATTGCATAATATTTAGTGTTATTAAAGATGCATTAAATACGTCAAGTGACATAAATACAGACAGCGGAAGATGTCCCAAGTTAAACGCAATCAAGAGAGGGCCTGGCATATGGTAAAGATGATAGAAATAGAAGGAAGAAATAATGAAGATAGGAGACTTTGATATACGTCTCCATTCGTGTTTTGAACTGTTGAAAAATATTTACTCCCACATAAAAGCTCAATAATTGTCAATTTGCTACAATTTCTACATACATTACATTGTTTACATTTTCTAAATACTTGCAGCTAATTAATACATATTTAGAAAAAAACCAGGATAATTGTTCTTTGATGAAAAATCTAAATAAAAAAGTTGGTGTCTAAAAATCTAAATCTAAAACTTTAAATACCAATCAATTTGTATTTAGAACAAACCAAGAGATTTTTACTTTTAAAAATAAAAGTTTAATATTTATTGAAAAAGTTGTAAAAATATAAAGATGTTTTAAATGCAATATGAATGCCGTTGTCTACCATCCTTTCGAATTTTTGATCGCCCTTATAATTTAGGAGAAAGTACATCGCTTTTCACCATCAACAACACCAACTTTTGCATTGTTCCATCGTCTGCAAATGCTAAGAGAATTTTTACTTGATTACGCCAAATCAGATGATTGACCCATGATAGAGGAAAAGTGTCTTTGCCTATTTCGTATAGCCATTGTTCCAATAACAACATCACACAGTTGCTTACAAGTGACGCGTATATCAAAACCAAAGGTGTTTAGGCCATTCCAAGGTATATTGAATGTACATGGAAGTCTGGCAGGTATTTGTGTAACAGCCTTTGCTTTACAAGACAATACAGTACCACCAAGATCACACTGCGTAGTCATTATCATCATTATCATTACATCTCAACGTCCTTTTTTGGCGCACGGCTCTTTTCAATCTCATGGGTCTCGATGTTTCACTGATGTGGCCTTGACGGAATCACCAGAGGTTATTTATACGTATTTTAATATTGCTACCACAAGCATCGTGTGTCTTAACAGTCTTCTCCTAATACTTTCCTTCCTAATTGAATTATAAGAGTTACATTCGAAATGATATTGAAATAAAAGTTTCATGGACCATGAAGTATAAGTTGCCTAAATTTTTACCTATTTCTTATATCTGAGCAATTAAAATGGTTGAATTTTCTTTCTTCTCTTAGCTCTTTCAGCAAATAGGGCTGTTCATATTACAAACACAAGTACAAGCACTACGAACGAAACTGAACCAAACCAAACGTCTAAATAAAAATTTAGGATAATGAAATGCAAGTGACATTTTTCAGAATACATTTCAAATAATTTATGAAAACTATTTAAGTAATAATATTTTTGAAAGGTAGTTACGCCACCAGACTCATTCACATAACATATTTACCATTTCAGGAGGAATTTTCATCGGCGTTCGCTGTCGGTTTTTTGTATGCCAACAAATTACGCTCAATTTATTCGATCGTTCAAAAATGAAGGAGTTACTGTCGACGACAGTATAACAAGCTTTCCAAACTGGACTGAACTGAACATGAACATGAAAATAAAGGACAAACGATAATAAGGCTTCTAATAATTTTAACAGAAAAATCTAAAGAAAACCCGTTCAAATATAAATTTAAAAGAAGCATTTATAGTAATTATGCCTTTATGTGCATTCAAAAAAAATATTTATCCATTTCCATTATCCTTACCTCTGCTGGCTCCTTAATTATATACCCACAACTTAGTTAGACTGCCATTAAAATGCGTATTAATAACCGCTAGTGATACCGAGAAGTCAGCATCCGTAAAGCATCAAATACCCGATGGAATTGAACGGAGCTCTGCGACAATATTGGACAATTTTCCTCACAAACCATGGTACCATACGCTACGCATCAATTGAGATACAGCTTGTACAAGAAAATATTTGCCAGTTGACTTGATGCGTACTATATAGAAGGCCAATATTATAATATTCGATATTACAAATTCGAAGAGCCGTTTCTATGCCTAGTCCTAAATAATAGGTTGAGATCACCATATCGAGCTTGCTGCAATACCAGCTTGGTACCAGAGGGAAAAATGGACAAATACTCGCAACTCCACAATGAACGACAGAATAACCCTCCAATGTGATCGTGGTGGTAATGCGATGCTTTATGGAACAATGCCTGCTACACAAATGCATGCCATTGTCCCATGTACATTTAGTATACCTTTAGATGGCCAAACTGCCCTTGGTTGTGATATATGCCTCTCCCATAAGAAACCGCGTGGTGTTGTTATTGAAACATTGAAAGTACAAAAGAGGCAACGGCACCTCTCTTCTACCTTGGCTTAATTACCTGATCTGGCGTTATCAAATAAGGTTACCATGAATTGACATCGCATTGGCATTCCATGAAACAATTGCCTCTAGGATTGTTGATGGTGAAATGTTGTCTCTCACCTGAATCAAAGAAAAATCGTTCCAAATTCGGAGTATAAAAGTGGCATCCAGGCGGCTCTTGTAAATCATCATTCAATTGTTACGTATCCTTAATCCTTATGCTAATTTATCCTTTTTAAAAAAATTTATAGAAATCTATGTGCTATTTGTTTCTTTGTCCTTTTTTTCAAAAAATTTTTTTAAAAAACTGTTTTTTTAATTATCCTTTTTAAATTTTCTTTTTAAAAAATATATTTCGAGCTTTTTTTTAGGTGTTGATTTCAGCTCAACTAAAAACGTTCTGATGGCTTGTAGCTTTTTTCAAAAACATGTTAACTTGACAATGAAAAATTTTCTTTATTGAAAGAAAATTCATCCTACTTTGTTTTTATGAAAATTGTAACTTTAGTAGAGTGGATTAATAAGTAAAGTAGCGTCTAGCTACTTACTTATTAAAAATTACA
The DNA here is from genome assembly GCA_023089585.1 of Melophagus ovinus. Classification (NCBI taxonomy): domain Eukaryota; kingdom Metazoa; phylum Arthropoda; class Insecta; order Diptera; family Hippoboscidae; genus Melophagus; species Melophagus ovinus. The sequence continues at coordinate 9,921,317 of JAKKIB010000176.1, read as the reverse complement.
CAAGGTTGTTTGTGGTAGTTACAAGAACAACAATTTTGGAAATTTTCCATTCACAGAAAGTGCATCGGTGTTTTTTTATTGAATATTCTAATTACAACCACAATATAATTTACAACAACCACGAAAAAATAAAAAATTTTCCACTGACAGAAAATGCTTCCTGGGTTTTTTATGAATAGTCTAAGTTTCCTCTACACCAAAGACAATTGAAAAATTTTCCATTGCTTGATGATATTTTTACTAAAAGAAAAAATCGTTTTTTTATTGGGCGCAAATAATGATAGGCCTAGACAAATATAATAGAACTCTTGCCTTAATGTTTCTACTTTTTTACCTCTTTCTTTGGTCAAAGAACGGAGTGTTCTTTTAAGGAAGTTTGTGCCTACTCCAAATACTTATCACTCTAATTTGGATTCAACATATTACAATTAGAAATCATGCATCTTTCCGATGTAAGCACGTTTAACAGACAGTCCCTATTTTATGGACCAATATTCCTAAAACTATGTTCCTACAAAATTTGTACTTGGATGGAGGATTGAAAATGTAGAATGTGGATATCCATAGAGTCATAGCTACGATGAAAATGACGAAACTCAATACAGAAAACTACGGTTAGATAATTTTCATTGGGTGAGATCGAGATACTTCAAATCTATTGCCGTTGTATGTACCGTTAGAATAAAAGAGAGAGAATATATGAGAATTATGTTAGCGTGAGTTTATGAAAATTAAATGTAAAATTTGTCCGCCTTAATTTTGTTTTGAGTACACGTTCGTAATTTGATATAGATCCACGTTTTATTGTGTCGATTGACTCAGGATTAGTTAATAAATCGACTTAAGCCTGTGTGCCAAATTATATTAATTTCATTGCGACCCGTAGCTTGATAGCAGATGGATGAATGGAGCCGCAGGCTTGAATCGGTTCAGAAAATATTTCTGGCTGGAAATTTGGTCCAATTCAAGAGATTTGCATATTGTTGTTTAAAATTTTTTTTATGCCGCTCATTTGACAAGACAAACATTAACCGTTCGATTTTTGCATAAATTTTGTTTAAAAGATTTATAGCAGGCTTTGCTTGTAACTTAAAATGTAATTTCTATAAATGTCTAAGAATTTCTAGAAATTTCTACAAAGTTTTTTAAATTTTTATGAATTTCTGTAAATTTCTACAAATTTCTGTAAATTTTTATAAATTGTCGAATGTTTTATTATGGGTTTATTAAATGAGCTTACTTTGCCTCTATTTAGGTAAAAATTTATTACTAATTTAAAAATTTAGAGTATGCGATACAATAACAAGGACACTTTTATCATGACACTTATGACACATATAAAAAGCATCCCTTTTGCATTGTTCAATTTTTCCCAAATTTATTTCCCACTTTATTTGTTAATTGACTTTTATTTAAAGAAACACTTGAAATGTCTATTCAATGCAACTAATAAAAAAAACTCTTCATATGTTGAGATTATTAATGCTCCTTCAAGAATTTCTTATCCACTTATCCTAAACTGAGAGTTATGAATAAATTACTTGCTTATTATGAATAAATTATTTCCTCTGGTTTTTCTGATGAGAAAAACCAGAGAAAAATGAAGCTAGAACTATAAGTAGAAAACATGACAATGAAATCAATAGCAACAACAACAATTGCAACAATTGCAATTGAATTTAATTTAAAACGGAACTTGTATAAATGACTGACATTTACTCGAATACTTCCGCATGGCAAAATGCATCCTGTAATGTATTCATATTAACATTTTATGTAAATTTGAATTTTAGCCTGCATCACAAACTACACCATCATTATGAAGCGCAAGGCTGCCGGTTATGCCTTGCGTCTATTTCGTAACAAATACAAACACAAATACAAATACAAATGCATTAGATGGCATCACAACACTCGTAAATACTTTAAACATACAAATGGATTTTCTTCCTTTTTTTTGGTTTCTCTTTTTGGTTTTAATTTTCCACCTTTTCAAGTGGACTTTTATAGCAATTGGGTATATGTATAGTTAGCAGAAAGAGAAAATTGTGTTTAATGGAATGTTGATTAAATCACTTGAACTGGATTTACAAGTTATTTCCTTGATTTTCTCTTATTTTTTTCCAGCTCTGTAAATTTGGGTAAATATTTTTAATACCTAGAAGAAGTCAAGATATATTCACCTTTTATTATAGCGATCCATTTAGAATTACTTCCTGAATCGTTTCAGGTCTAAGCTTAAAAACTTCGCAGTTTTTAAAAGAATTTGAATGCAATGCAATGCGTAAAATGAGGCAAATCTTATTGAAAATGTTTATAATCGCATAAGCTAAAAATAGTTTTAGGAATATTGGTCCATAAAATAGGGACTGTCTGTTAAATGTGCTTACATCGGAAAGAAGCATGATTTCTAATTGTAATGTGTTGAATCCAAATGAGAGTGATAAGAATTTAGAGTAGGCACAAATTTCCTTAAAAGAACACTTCGTTCTTTGACCAAAGAAAGAGGTAAAAAAGTGGAAACATTAAGGGAAGAGTTCTATTATATTGGTCTAGGCCCCTCATTATTGCCGCCCAATAAAAAAAACGATTTTTTCTTTTAGTAAAAATATCATAAAGCAATGGAAAAATTTGCAATTTTTGTTGATATAGAGAAAAATTAGAATATTCATAAAAAACCCAGGAAGCATTTTCTGTCATTGGAAAATTTTTTTATTTTTTTTTGGTTGTTGCAAAATTGTTGTTCGAATTAGAATATTCAAAAAAAAAAAAACGCCGAAGCATTTTCTGTCAGTGGAAAATTTTTAATATTTTTTTTTTAGTTGTAATTAGAATATTCAAAAAAAACCTTGAAAGCTTTTTCTGTCAATGGAAGATTTCCAAAATTGTTGTTCTTGTAACTACCACAAACAACCTTGTGTAATTTTTAATAAGTAAGTAGCTAGACGCTACTTTACTTATTGATCCACTGTACTAAAGTTACAATTTTCATAAAAACAAAGTAGGATGAATTTTCTTTCAATAAAGAAAATTTTTCATTGTCAAGTTAACATGTTTTTGAAAAAAGCTACAAGCCATCAGAACGTTTTTAGTTGAGCTGAAATCAACACCTAAAAAAAAGCTCGAAATATATTTTTTAAAAAGAAAATTTAAAAAGGATAATTAAAAAAACAGTTTTTTAAAAAAATTTTTTGAAAAAAAGGACAAAGAAACAAATAACACATAGATTTTTATAAATTATTTTAAAAAGGATAAATCAGCATAAGGATTAAGGATACGTAACAATTGAATGATACACAGGAGCCGCCTGGGTGCCACTTTTATCCTCCGAATTTGGAACGATTTTTCTTTGGTACAGAAGAAAGACATTTCACCATCAACAATTCTAGAGGCAATTGTTTCATGGAATGCCAGTGCGATGTCAATTCATGGTAACCTTATTTGATAACGCCAGATCAGGTAATTAAGCCAAGGTAGAAGAGAGGTGCCGTTGCCTCTTTTGTACTTTCAATGTTTCAATAACAACACCACGCGGTTTCTTATGGGAGAGGCATATATCACAACCAAGGGCAGTTTGGCCATCTAAAGGTATACTAAATGTACATGGGACAATGGCATGCATTTGTGTAGCAGGCATTGTTCCATAAGGCATCGCGCTACCACCACGATCACATTGGAGGGTTATTCTGTCGTTCATTGTGGAGTTGCGAGTATTTGTCCATTTTTCCCTCTGGTACCAAGCTGGGATTGCAGCAAGCTCGATATGGTGATCTCAACCTATTATTTAGGACTAGGCATAGAAACGGCTCTTCGAATTTGTAATATCGAATATTATAATATTGGCCTTCTATATAGTACGCATCAAGTCAACTGGCAAATATTTTCTTGTACAAGCTGTATCTCATATGTTGCGTAGCGTATGGTACCATGGTTTGTGAGTAAAATTGTCCAATATTGTCGCAGAGCTCCGTTCAATTCCATCGGGTATTTGATGCTTTACGGATGCTGACTTCTCGGTATTACTAGCAGTTATTAATACGCATTTTGATGGCAGTCTAACCAAGTTGTGGGTATATAATTAAGGAGCCAGCAGAGGTAAGGATAATGGAAATGGATAAATATTTTTTTTGAATGCACATAAAGGCATAATTACTATAAATGCATCTTTTAAATTTATATTTGAACGGGTTTTCTTTAGATTTTTTTTTTTAAATTATTAGAAGCCTTATTATCTATTGTCCTTTATTTTCATGTTCATGTTCAGTTCAGTCCAGTTTGGGACTCTTGTTATACTGTCGTCGACAGTAACTCCTTTATTTTTGAACGATCGAATAAACTGAGCGTAATTTGATGGCATACAAAAAACGGACAGCGAACGCTGATGAAAATTCCTCCTGAAATGGTAAATATGTTATGTGAATGAGTCTGGTGGCGTAACTACCTTTCAAAAATATTATTAATTAGTTTTCATAAATTATTTGAAATGTATTCTGAAAAATGTCACTTGCATTTCATTATCCTAAATTTTTATTTAGACGTTTGGTTTGGTTCAGTTTCGTTCGTAGTGCTTGTGCTTTTGCTTGTAATATGAACAGCCCTATTTGCTGAAAGAGCTAAGAGAAGAAAGAAAATTCAACCATTTTAATTGCTCAGATATAAGAAATAGGTAAAAATTTAGGCAACTTATACTTCATGGTCTATGAAACTTTTATTTCAATATCATTTCGAATTTAACTCTTATAATACAATTAGGAAGGAAAGTAATAGGAGAAGACTGTTAAGACACACGATGCTTGTGGTAGCAATATTAAAATAAGTATAAATAACCTCTGGTGATTCCGTCAAGGTCACATCAGTGAAACATCGAGACCCATGAGATTGAAAAGAGCCGTGCGCCAAAAAAGGACTTTGAGATGTAATGATAATGATGATAATGACTACGCAGTGTGATCTTGGTGGTACTGTATTGTCTTATAAAGCAAAGGCTGTTACACAAATACCTGCCAGACTTCCATGTACATTCAATTACCTTGGAATGGCCTAAACACCTTTGGTTTTGATATACGCGTCACTTGTAAGCAACTGTGTGATGTTGTTATTGGAACAATGGCTATACGAAATAGGCAAAGACACTTTTCCTCTATCATGGGTCAATCATCTGATTTGGCGTAATCAAGTAAAAATTCTCTTAGCATTTGCAGACGATGGAACAATGCAAAAGTTGGTGTTGTTGATGGTGAAAAGCGATGTACTTTCTCCTAAATTATAAGGGCGATCAAAAATTCGAAAGGATGGTAGTCAACGGCATTCATATTGCATTTAAAACATCTTTATATTTTTACAACTTTTTCAATAAATATTAAACTTTTATTTTTAAAAGTAAAAATCTCTTGGTTTGTTCTAAATACAAATTGATTGGTATTTAAAGCTTATTAAATTTTTCATCAAAGAACAATTATCCTGGTTTTTTTTCTAAATATGTATTAATTAGCTGCAAGTATTTAGAAAATGTAAACAATGTAATGTATGTAGAAATTGTAGCAAATTGACAATTATTGAGCTTTTATGTGGGAGTAAAAATTTTTCAACAGTTCAAAACACGAATGGAGACGTATATCAAAATGTATATTTAATTCTCTCTCCTCTCTTCATTATTTCTTCCTTCTATTTCTATCATCTTTACCATATGCCAGCCTCTCTCTTGATTGCTTTTAACTTGGGGCATCTTCCGCTGTCTGTATTTATGGCACTTGACGTATTTAATGCATCTTTAATAACACTAAATATTATGCAATTAAAATCAAGTGAAAAAATAAAGAATGATGAAAAAAGAATGGAAAGTAGAGAAGGCATAAGAAGAGAAATGTTCGAGTAAGGACTCACAATCCGTAGTTAAAAGAATAAAACAAAAAGAAACACAAAAATATATTTCGTATGTAGCTTTAGTACACAAAACATGTTTCATACCGTACAAAGTTTTGGAGTGTACAAAGTGGATCGATTTTAGACTTGAGATGGGTCCATCAATAAATTCATAAGCATCTTTCCATTCAAAATGATACAAAAGAAATTGAATCGAATCGAAAGGACTAAGTTTATTTGTCTATCTATGATTTGCTTAGTCCAGTTGCGCCGAAGCCGTTGAAAGCCTTGAAAATGAATAAAATCGGATAATAAGCATGAATATTTTTCATAAAAAAAGAAAGAAAATTCTCAATGAAAGTTAATTTGATTAATTAAATTAAGTACAATTTAAATGAACATTTTCTGACATTCAAACGAAATGTCAACACAAAGAAAAGCACAGAAAAATTAGGTCAATTTTCTATAAAGTAATAATTATAATAAAAAGTAAAAAGTCTTCGGCATATTTAAAATTAAATGGATTGAACAATGAGTTTCTAAATCATCTTTTTTAATTAGAAAGTCCGGGTTCTATACGCCTTCAACTCGGCACATTGCACTTTTTACGTTTTTTTTTACCTTTTACATTTTTTAGTTTATTTTACATTTAACATTTTTTACATTTTTTACATTTTTTTCCATTTTTGACATTTGATGGTTTTACATATTTTTTATATTTTTTACATATTTTAATTTAACATTTTGAATTTTTTACATTTGTACATTTTATAGTTTAAACATTTTACTTCTTTATACACATAACATTTTTGACATTTGATGTTTTTACATATTTCTTACATACTTTTTCTCATTTTTACATTTATTACATATAAAATTTACATTGCAGAGAGTTTTAAGAACCAATTTTAATGAATGTTTGTATTTTTGCTTCTTTTGTGAGACATTGTCTCATCCGCATTCTACATTTTCATTATTTCAACCAAGTACAAATTTTGTAGTAACATAGTTTTAGGAATATTGGTCCATAAAATAGAGATTGTGTGTTAAATGTGCTTACATCGGAAAGAAGCATGATTTCTAATTGTAATATGTTGAAACCAAATTAGAGTGATAAGTATTTGGAGTAGGCACAAACTTCCTTAAAAGAACGCTCCGTTCTTTGACCAAAGAAACCGGTAAAAAAGTAGAAACATTAAGGGAAGAGTTCTATTATATTTGTCTAGGCCCATCATTATTTGCGTCCATTAAAAAAACGATTTTTTCTTTTAGTAAAAATATCATCAAGCAATGGAAAATTTTTCAATTGTCTTTGGTGTAGAGGAAACTTAGACTATTCATAAAAAACCCAGGAAGCATTTTCTGTCAGTGGAAAGTTTTTTATTTTTTCGTGGTTGTTGTAAATTATATTGTGGTTGTAATTAGAATATTCAATAAAAAAACACCGATGCACTTTCTGTGAATGGAAAATTTCCAAAATTGTTGTTCTTGTAACTACCACAAACAACCTTGTGTAATTTTTAATAAGTAAGTAGCTAGACGCTACTTTACTTATTGGTCCACTCTACTAAAGTTACAATTTTCATAAAAACAAAGTAGGATGAATTTTCTTTCAATAAAGAAAATTTTTCATTGTCAAGTTAACATGTTTTTGAAAAAAGCTACAAGCCATCAGAACGTTTTTAGTTGAGCTGAAATCAACACCTAAAAAAAAGCTCGAAATATATTTTTTAAAAAGAAAATTTAAAAAGGATAATTAAAAAAACAGTTTTTTAAAAAAATTTTTTGAAAAAAAGGACAAAGAAACAAATAGCACATAGATTTCTATAAATTTTTTTAAAAAGGATAAATTAGCATAAGGATTAAGGATACGTAACAATTGAATGATACACACGAGCCGCCTGGGTGCCACTTTTATCCTCCGAATTTGGAACGATTTTTCTTTGGTACAGAAGAAAGACATTTCACCATCAACAATTCTAGAGGCAATTGTTTCATGGAATGCCAGTGCGATGTCAATTCATGGTAACCTTATTTGATAACGCCAGATCAGGTAATTAAGCCAAGGTAGAAGAGAGGTGCCGTTGCCTCTTTTGTACTTCCAATGTTTCAATAACAACACCACGCGGTTTCTTATGGGAGAGGCATATATCACAACCAAGGGCAGTTTGGCCATCTAAAGGTATACTAAATGTACATGGGACAATGGCATGCATTTGTGTAGCAGGCATTGTTCCATAAGGCATCGCGCTACCACCACGATCACATTGGAGGGTTATTCTGTCGTTCATTGTGGAGTTGCGAGTATTTGTCCATTTTTCCCTCTGGTACCAAGCTGGGATTGCAGCAAGCTCGATATGGTGATCTCAACCTATTATTTAGGACTAGGCATAGAAACGGCTCTTCGAATTTGTAATATCGAATATTATAATATTGGCCTTCTATATAGTACGCATCAAGTCAACTGGCAAATATTTTCTTGTACAAGCTGTATCTCATATGTTGCGTAGCGTATGGTACCATGGTTTGTGAGTAAAATTGTCCAATATTGTCGCAGAGCTCCGTTCAATTCCATCGGGTATTTGATGCTTTACGGATGCTGACTTCTCGGTATTACTAGCAGTTATTAATACGCATTTTGATGGCAGTCTAACCAAGTTGTGGGTATATAATTAAGGAGCCAGCAGAGGTAAGGGTAATGGAAATGGATAAATATTTTTTTTGAATGCACATAAAGGCATAATTACTATAAATGCATCTTTTAAATTTATATTTGAACGGGTTTTCTTTAGATTTTTCTGTTAAAATTATAAGAAGCCTTGTTATCTTTTGTCCTTTATTTTCATGTTCATGTTCAGTTCAGTCCAGTTTGGAACTCTTGTTATACTGTCGTCGACAGTAACTCCTTTATTTTTGAACGATCGAGTAAACTGAGCGTAATTTGATGGCATACAAAAAACCGACAGCGAACGCTGATGAAAATTCCTCCTGAAATGGTAAATATGTTATGTGAATGAGTCTGGTGGCGTAACTACCTTTCAAAAATATTATTAATTAGTTTTCATAAATTATTTGAAATGTATTCTGAAAAATGTCACTTGCATTTCATTATCCTAAATTTTTATTTAGACGTTTGGTTTGGTTCAGTTTCGTTCGTAGTGCTTGTGCTTTTGCTTGTAATATGAACAACCCTATTTGCTGAAAGAGCTAAGAGAAGAAAGAAAATTCAACCATTTTAATTGCTCAGATATAAGAAATAGGTAAAAATTTAGGCAACTTATACTTCATGGTTCATGAAACTTTTATTTCAATATCATTTCGAATTTAACTCTTATAATTCAATTAGGAAGGAAAGTATTAGGAGAAGACTGTTAAGACACACGATGCTTGTGGTAGCAATATTAAAATAAGTATAAATAACCTCTGGTGATTCCGTCAAGGCCACATCAGTGAAACATCGAGACCCATGAGATTGAAAAGAGCCGTGCGCCAAAAAAGGACGTTGAGATGTAATGATAATGATGATAATGACTACGCAGTGTGATCTTGGTGGTACTGTATTGTCTTATAAAGCAAAGGCTATTACACAAATACCTGCCAGACTTCCATGTACATTCAATATACCTTGGAATGGCCTAAACACCTTTGGTTTTGATATGCGCGTCACTTGTAAGCAACTGTGTGATGTTGTTATTGGAACAATGGCTATACGAAATAGGCAAAGACACTTTTCCTCTATCATGGGTCAATCATCTGATTTGGCGTAATCAAGTAAAAATTCTCTTAGCATTTGCAGACGATGGAACAATGCAAAAGTTGGTGTTGTTGATGGTGAAAAGCGATGTACTTTCTCCTAAATTATAAGGGCGATCAAAAATTCGAAAGGATGGTAGTCAACGGCATTCATATTGCATTTAAAACATCTTTATATTTTTACAACTTTTTCAATAAATATTAAACTTTTATTTTTAAAAGTAAAAATCTCTTGGTTTGTTCTAAATACAAATTGATTGGTATTTAAAGCTTATTAAATTTTTCATCAAAGAACAATTATCCTGGTTTTTTTCTAAATATGTATTAATTAGCTGCAAGTATTTAGAAAATGTAAACAATGTAATGTATGTAGAAATTGTAGCAAATTGACAATTATTGAGCTTTTATGTGGGAGTAAAAATTTTTCAACAGTTCAAAACACGAATGGAGACGTATATCAAAATGTATATTTAATTCTCTCTCCTCTCTTCATTATTTCTTCCTTCTATTTCTATCATCTTTACCATATGCCAGCCTCTCTCTTGATTGCTTTTAACTTGGGGCATCTTCCGCTGTCTGTATTTATGTCACTTGACGTATTTAATGCATCTTTAATAACACTAAATATTATGCAATTAAAATCAAGTGAAAAAATAAAGAATGATGAAAAAAGAATGGAAAGTAGAGAAGGCATAAGAAGAGAAATGTTCGAGTAAGGACTCACAATCCGTAGTTAAAAGAATAAAACAAAAAGAAACACAAAAATATGTTCCGTATGTAGCTTTAGTACACAAAACATGTTTCATACCGTACAAAGTTTTGGAGTGTACAAAGTGGATCGATTTTAGACTTGAGATGGGTCCATCAATAAATTCATAAGCATCTTTCCATTCAAAATGATACAAAAGAAATTGAATCGAATCGAAAGGACTAAGTTTATTTGTCTATCTATGATTTGCTTAGTCCAGTTGCGCCGAAGCCGTTGAAAGCCTTGAAAATGAATAAAATCGGATAATAAGCATGAATATTTTTCATAAAAAAAGAAAGAAAATTCTCAATGAAAGTTAATTTGATTAATTAAATTAAGTACAATTTAAATGAACATTTTCTGACATTCAAACGAAATGTCAACACAAAGAAAAGCACAGAAAAATTAGGTCAATTTTCTATAAAGTAATAAATATAATAAAAAGTAAAAAGTCTTCGGCATATTTAAAATTAAATGGATTGAACAATGAGTTTCTAAATCATTTTTTTTTATTAGAAAGTCCGGGTTCTATACGCCTTCAACTCGGCACATTGCACTTTTTACGTTTTTTTTTACCTTTTACATTTTTTAGTTTATTTTACATTTAACATTTTTTACATTTTTTACATTTTTTTCCATTTTTGACATTTGATGGTTTTACATATTTTTTATATTTTTTACATATTTTAATTTAACATTTTGAATTTTTTACATTTGTACATTTTATTGTTTAAACATTTTACTTCTTTATACACATAACATTTTTGACATTTGATGTTTTTACATATTTCTTACATACTTTTTCTCATTTTTACATTTGTTACATATAAAATTTACATTGCAGAGAGTTTTAAGAACCAATTTTAATGAATGTTTGTATTTTTGCTTCTTTTGTGAGACATTGTCTCATCCGCATTCTACATTTTCATTATTTCAACCAAGTACAAATTTTGTAGTAACATAGTTTTAGGAATATTGGTCCATAAAATGGAGATTGTCTGTTAAATGTGCTTACATCGGAAAGATGCATGATTTCTAATTGTAATATGTTGAATACAAATTAGAGTGATAAGTATTTGGAGTAGGCACAAACTTCCTTAAAAGAACGCTCCGTTCTTTGACCAAAGAAACCGGTAAAAAAGTAGAAACATTAAGGCAAGAGTTCTATTATATTTGTCTAGGCCCATCATTATTTTCACCCAATAAAAAAACGATTTTTTCTTTTAGTAAAAAATCATCAAGCAATGGAAAATTTTTCAATTGTCTTTGGTGTAGAGGAAACTTAGACTATTCATAAAAAACCCAGGAAGCATTTTCTGTCAATGGAAAATTTTCCAATTGTATTATTGCTTGTAAGTATCAAAAACACATTGCGCATTTTACTGCTAGAGTATTTAATACATTCAAAAGTTCAATTTTAATACAAAACAATAGGATAATTTTATATTCTAGAGAATATTATTTCCACTTTCAAAATTACATTTTCATAAAACAAAGTAAGGATGAATTTTCTTTCAATAAATGAAAAACTTTATTCATTTCAAAGTTAAATGATATTTAAAAAAAGTTCTTAAACAAAATTTTTTGAGGAAATAAACAAAAAACAGCTAGAATTTTTTTAAAAAATTAATTAAAAATTTTTAAAAAAGACAAAGAACAAATAAACAGACATTATCAGGATTAAGGATACGTAACAATTGAATGATACACAGGAGCCGCCTGGGTGCCACTTTTATCCTCCGAATTTGGAACGATTTTTCTTTGGTACAGAAGAAAGACATTTCACCATCAACAATTCTAGAGGCAATTGTTTCATGGAATGCCAGTGCAATGCCAATTCATGGTAACCTTATTTGATAACGCCAGATCAGGTAATTAAGCCAAGGTAGAAGACAGGTGCCGTTGCCTCTTTTGTACTTTCAATGTTTCAATAACAACAGCACGCAGTTTCTTATGGGAGAGGCATATATCACAACCAAGGGCGGTTTAGTCATCTAAAGGTATACTAAATGTACATGGGACAATGGCATGCATTTGTGTAGCAGACCACCACGATCACACTGGAGGGTTATTCTGTCATTCATTGTGGAGTTGCGAGAATTTGTCCATATTTCCCTCTGGTACCAAGCTGGTATTGCAGCAAGCTCGATATGGTGATCTCAACCTATTATAAGGACTAGGCATAGAAACGGCTCTTCGAATTTGTAATATCGGATATTATAATATTGGCCTTCTATATAGTACGCATCAAGTCAACTGGCAAATATTTTCTTGTACAAGCTGTATCTCATTTGTTGCGTAGCGTATGGTACCATGGTTTGTGAGTAAAATTGTCCAATATTGTCGCAGAGCTCCGTTCAATTCCATCGGGCATTTGATGCTTTACGGATGCTGACTTCTCGGTATTACTAGCAGTTATTAATACGCATTTTGATGGCAGTCTAACCAAGTTGTGGGTATATAATTAAGGAGCCAGCAGAGGTAAGGATAATGGAAATGGATAAATATTTTTTTTGAATGCACATAAAGATATAATTACTATAAATGCATCTTTTAAATTTATATTTGAACGGGTTTTCTTTAGATTTTTCTGTTAAAATTATTAGAAGCCTTATTATCTATTGTCCTTTATTTTCATGTTCATGTTCAGTTCAGTCCAGTTTGGAACTCTTGTTATACTGTCGTCGACAGTAACTCCTTTATTTTGAACGATCGATACTGAGCGTAATTTGATGGCATACAAAAAACGACAGCGAACGCTGATGAAAATTCCTCCTGAAATGGTAAATATGTTATGTGAATGAGTCTGTGCGTAACTACCTTTCAAAAATATTATTAATTAAATAGTTTTCATAAATTATTTGAAATGTATTCTGAAAAATGTCACTTGCATTTCATTATCCTAAATTTTTATTTAAACGTTTGGTTTGGTTCAGTTTCGTTCGTAGTGCTTGTGCTTTGCTTGTAATATGAACAACCCTATTTGCTGAAAGAGCTAAGAGAAGAAAGAAAATTCAACCATTTTAATTGCTCAGATATAAGAAATAGGTAAAAATTTAGGCAACTTATACTTCATGGTCCATGAAACTTTTATTTCAATATCATTTCGAATTTAACTCTTATAATTCAATTAGGAAGGAAAGTAATAGGAGAAGACTGTTAAGACACACGATGCTTGTGGTAGCAATATTAAAATACGTATAAATAACCTCTGTGATCGTCAAGGCACATCAGTGAAACATCGAGACCATGAGATTGACAGAGCCGTGCGCCAAACGACATGAATGGTCCAGCAATATCACGCAAAACTGGTGTCACGCTCGTAGTACATGGCTACAGTGTCAGAAAATGGCTTACTTGGCGTGTACTATGTAAAAGTTAATTAAGATTCGATATTATGAGTTGGAAAGGCCGTTTCTATGGCTTGTTTGTAAAGGGTTATGATTCAATTTCTCTTTGCTGCAATACAGCTTGACACCAGAGCAAAATGGACAAGCACTAGCAACTAAGCAATGGATAATGACTACGCAGTGTGATCTTGGTGGTACTGTATTGTCTTATAAAGCAAAGGCTGTTACACAAATACCTGCCAGACTTCCATGTACATTCAATATACCTTGGAAGGCCTAAACACCTTTGGTTTTGATATACGCGTCACTTGTAAGCAACTGTGTGATGTTGTTATTGGAACAATGGCTATACGAAATAGGCAAAGACACTTTTCCTCTATCATGGGTCAATCATCTGATTTGGCGTAATCAAGTAAAAATTCTCTTAGCATTTGCAGACGATGGAACAATGCAAAAGTTGGTGTTGTTGATGGTGAAAAGCGATGTACTTTCTCCTAAATTATAAGGGCGATCAAAAATTCGAAAGGATGGTAGTCAACGGCATTCATATTGCATTTAAAACATCTTTATATTTTTACAACTTTTTCAATAAATATTAAACTTTTATTTTTAAAAGTAAAAATCTCTTGGTTTGTTCTAAATACAAATTGATTGGTATTTAAAGCTTATTAAATTTTTCATCAAAGAACAATTATCCTGGTTTTTTTCTAAATATGTATTAATTAGCTGCAAGTATTTAGAAAATGTAAACAATGTAATGTATGTAGAAATTGTAGCAAATTGACAATTACTGAGCTTTTATGTGGGAGTAAAAATTTTTCAACAGTTCAAAACACGAATGGAGACATATATCAAAATGTATATTTAATTCTCTCTCCTCTCTTCATTATTTCTTCCTTCTATTTCTATCATCTTTACCATATGCCAGCCTCTCTCTTGATTGCTTTTAACTTGGGGCATCTTCCGCTGTCTGTATTTATGTCACTTGACGTATTTAATGCATCTTTAATAACACTAAATATTATGCAATTAAAATCAAGTGAAAAAATAAAGAATGATGAAAAAAGAATGTAAAGTAGAGAAGGCGTAAGAAGAGAAATGTCCAGAGTAAAGATTCACAATCCGTAGTTAAAAGACTAAAACAAAAAGAAACACAATTATGTTCCGTATGTAGCTTTAGTTCACAAATTATTTTTCATACTTTATTAAGTTTTGCAGTGTACGAAGTACACTACTTAGATTTTAGATATTAGATTTTAGACTTGAGATGGGTCCATCAATAAATTCTTAAGCATTTTTCCATTCTAAACGATACGAATGAAACTGAATCGCATCGAAACGACTAAGCTTATTTGTCTATCTATCATTTGCGTTGTCCAGTTTTGCCGAAGCAGTCGAAGGCCTTGAAAATGGATAAAATCGGATGAAAAACATAATTTTCATAAAAAAAAGAAAGAAAATTTCCAATGAAAATTAATTTGATTAATCAAATGAAGTACAATTTGAATAAACATTTTCTGACATTCGAACGAAGTGTCAACATGAAGAGATGTACAGAAAAATTTTGCCCACTTTTCTATAAACTACTAATTATAATAAAAAGTAAAAGGTCTTCGGCATATTTAAAATTAAATGGATTAACCGATGGTTTGTAAATCATTGACTTTAAATTAGAAAGTCCGATTTCCAAAAGCCTTTAACTTGAACTTGAATTTGAACTCGAACTCGAACTTGAACTTCAACTTAAACTTGAACTCAAACTTGAACTTGAACTTAAACTTGAATTCGGACTAATCTGAACTTGAACTCTAATTTGAACTCAACTTTACACTCTGCGTTTTTTACTTTTTTTTTGAATATTACCTTTTTTCAGTTTTTTCTACATTTAACATTTTTTACATTTTTGACATTTGATGATTTTACATATTTTTTACATATTTTAATGTAACATTTTGAATTTTTTACGATTGTACATTTTATACTTTAAATATTTTACTTCTTTCTACATTTAACATTTTTGACATTTGATATTTTACATATTTTTTACATTTTTTTTTAAATTTTTTATATATTTTTTAGCATTTCTAAATTTTATATATACAAAATTTACATTGCCGAGAACTTCAAGAACCAATTTCAATGGACCACACTATTTTTTTACTTATTTTATAAATATATGGACAAAAACAAATGGACAGAGGTCAAATAAAGTATTGGACCATGAAGCATAGAATTTTTCTCTCTGTTTTTTTCTGCGTTTAGGTTTTTTCCTTGTTTGTTTTTCTTGGGTTTTTTTGTGAGACATTGTCTACACTACTAAATGGAATGTCTAGACACGCACAATAACTGAAAGACAAATAAAGAAGCAAACAACAAACAAACAAGCAAGAGCAACAACAACAGCAACAATAGCAAAATTAAACATAAAAATGAAATATCTCAACGCGCAAAATTGAGCATAAAAACTATTATAATAAAATAATAATAATAATAATAATAATAATCATAATTTTTTTTTTAAGTAACAACAATATGAATTATCTACTGTAAAACAGCAGCAATAGCAATAGCAACATTAATGGAAATAAACAAAAGGAAAAGGAAAAATTATTAACTGCTGTAGGAGTTTACAGTTAGGGCAAATGGTCACATACATAAATTCAAATTTAAAGAAATGTATAACAAGAATGTTATTATTGTTGTTATTGTTATTATTATTATTATTATTGTTGTTGTTTCTGCTATAATGTTGTTGACATTAAAATGATGATGATTACGTTGCTGGTGTGGACGTTAATATTTGGACAATGTTGGCAGCGATGCTAGCAATGATACTGCATAACATTATAAATTATACAACAACAATAATAACAATAACAATAACAATAACAATAACAATAACAATAACATAAACAATAATAATAACAATAAAATGATCATATATAAAAATTAAGTTGTCATTTTGTTTGTGTGTTGCCCTTTTTTTTTGGTCTGTTTTCATCTCTCACAATTTTTTTCTTGTGATTGTTATTTGTTCGTTCGTTAACTCTTACACAAATTTTTTTTTTACATTATTTTCATTGTTTTCTTTCTGTTTATTTGTTTGTTTTGGTTGTTTGTCTAGTTGCTTTATTGATTTAGCCTCTCAGCATGCGTGACATTTATTATAATTTATTTTGTAATAGCAAACTGAAAGAAAGTGTTGTTGATAATAACAGCAACAACAATAGTAATAATAGCAAGAACAGTAACAGTAACAATAATTGTAATAATTGCAATAATATCAGCAACATTAATGATCAATTATTATCGCTATAAATTTAACTATTATAACAATAACAACAACAACTACAAACAATAATAATAAGGAAATTGTGAAAAAGCAACAACAATATATACAACAAAAACTTAACGACCAATTTAATTATCTAGCGGCTAATACGAGCCACCTTCCAAACATAATTTGTAGATATGGGAAAAAGAAAAAGAAAAAATGATTAGATGGGTTTGTCCATCCATCCGTCCATATGCCCATCCATCCGTCTATACGTCCATCCATCTGTTCATCAAAACACAAAATGCAATTTTCAAGTTACAATTTACAGATGCGATTTAGTCCAAAGACCAATTTTACTTATGGGTAAGATCAGACTATTATTAAGAATATTTCCCATCGACTAACGACTTATTTTTCAAAAGATTTTTATGTGAAAAAAGCTGGCAATTAAAAAATTACAAATAAAAAACTCTCTTTATTTTTATTTTTATTTATGGATTTTCCATGGATTGTCTAAACTTTATGAAATCAAATGTGGAGTAATATCTATAAAATTGGTTTAAATATTTTAATAAATATCGATTAAAGGGTCACATATCAAAATCCATCATTTCCAATTCTTTTCAATGCGATTGTTTTTTCTTTATTCCATTTGATTATTTCTTTGTTTTTTATTTGTTTAGTATTTTCATTTTTTGGTTGGTGTAGAAGAATATTTAAGTTCATAAATGATCAATTGATAAAATTGCTAAAATGTCAGTGAATAAAAGAAATTCAGTAGAGAAGGCAGGCAAAAGTAATTAAAGAAGCAAAAAAAAAAAAAAGGAAAAGGAAAAGGAAAGGGATAAAAAAAAGTCTGAATTGACATTTTTTTTGTGTTTATTGTTGTTGCTTTCTGTTAGCTGATAACTTATATTTGCCTTCTTGTTTATTGTTTGAACAAAACAACAACCAATAAAATTACTTTGTTGTCATAAAATTTTGTAAAATTATTCAGCCACTGATCACGCAGCCACTTTATTTTATTTAAATATTTTGTTATTTATAAAACAAGAAATGCTTTCTTATTATTCTTATTCTTATTCTTATTCTATTGTTGTTGTTATTATTATTATTGTTATTGTTATTGTTATTGTTATTGTTATTGTTATTGTTACTCAGTATAAATGTCCATTAATGTGTGGAATATTTTTTGGTATGGACACATTTTGAAAGTCAGCTTATCTTCTCATCTGTCAAGTGACACACCCACGAAATAAGTTAAAAAAAAAAAAAAGTAACGGAAAAAACCTAAAAAAAGAAAAGAAAAAGAAAGACCACACAAAAAAGGAAAAAAAAAGGAGAAGTAAGCAACAAGTGATCGCTTTTTACTTGACTTGTGAATTTGCCTAACAAACAGACATGAACGACTGCAATGAATCCTAGATGTGTTGCCCAAGAGAGAGATAGAGAAGAAGAGGGGGAGATAAAGACAGATAAAGAAATTTTAAAAATTTATAAAATTGCATCCTTTAAAAACCCATTATTTTTTTGCTTGTTTTTATTTTAAACAACACGCGGGAAGCAATATTTGCTTGAGACTTTCATAAAATATTGACAAATGAGTTATGGATATCTAAAGTTGAATTACCAAAATGCCATATTAGGGTAACAATTATTATCATATAAGCTTTATATATGTTTGTAGAAAACTTTATACATTAACAACATTTGTAAGAAATGTTGCCGCATGTCAAAAGCTATAGAAATTGCTAATTACAATTCAGAGACTAACTTAAAAAAAAATCTATTTATTTAGATGGCTCCAAAGTTTTTACCATCTAATATTAATCAGGAGGCATGGCCGTTTAATATATTTCCAATTTTTAAAACTTTGCATTTTATTTGAGTAAAATTTCAGCAATTTGTACCGTTTGCATCATGGACCCCCAACTGAAAAGGTTAAAAATTGCTGCAAAGCCAAAAAGAAAAAAATACGGTAAAAAAAACTTTAGCCAGGCTTAACTGAGGGCATGACTGTGGGCATGACTGTGGCATGACTGTGGGCATAGTCGTGATTATAGTTTCTATTATTTTTATGCCATTTACAAAAATATATTTATATTATGAAAATCTTCTATTTCTCCAAATGGACAATCAAAATATTTCTTAGGTCCCTTGTGGGCATGGCTTTTTACAACAATGTGCCACAACTTCCATCGAGATTTAAAACTTTTAATATTAATATATACAAACATTATTTTCTATCTTTGCCCAGGCATGGCCATTTGAGGCTTGATTTACTACTTCTATGGCAGTTTAGATAAATAACTTGGTGAATGATTTCCAAATTAATTGATCTATTAAAGTTTCTAGATTATTTAAACTTTTTATAACACTAAAATATACAAATTAAATATAGATAAAAATTTTCCATAGCCTTTAGCATTGGCATGGCTATGGACTTGGCCATGGGCATGGTTATCGGCGTGGCTATGAATGTAAATTATTTCTTCTAAGGCAATTTGATCTATACGGAATGTATATAGGAAATATTTTATTTTCACAAATATTAATTTAAAGCAATAAAAATTTTACTTTGCCATTTCAGGTTTATAAGGCCAATGGGCGTGACCTCTTTTCATTATTTTACATGATTATCAATCTTTTGAGACATGTAAAATATTTACATTCTTAATCTCAAATTTTTTTTATAACTTATACAAATACACCCAAAGACAAAGGCAAGTACCAGAGTTAGATATATTTGGCTTTATTTAACATACTTGACTCTTTGAAATGCTACAAAATTCAAACAAAAAATGTGTCCATTGATATACCTTCAAATTTGTATCACTTTAAACCTTACTTGCGTTTTGGTTTTTTTTTTTTTTGCACAGCAAATTTTGTCAGTATCTAAAATTGATAAAATTGACGGTGATTTTCCAATTTTCTTTCATTTTTTATAACTAAACTACAAACTTGTTGAACAACTGACTACGATTATAATAACTTGGGCATTTTAATAATAATAATAATAATAATAATAATAATAATAATAATAATAATATTTCAATGTATATTTTCATTATGTAATTTGTTTGTATGTATGTATGTTTGTATATATATTTATATGTATGAAAGAAAGCCATCACGAACGCTATATTTGGTTGACTGGTTTGGCAAATTTTATGTTGTATTGTTAGCAATTGAAATTGTTATTATTGTTGTTATTACAATATTGTTAATGTTGCCTTGAATTTCTATTTTTCCATATTTTTTTTTTCTACATTTTTCTTCTTTTGTTACATTTTAATGAATGGCATGCCTCACAGATGACCGCAAACCATGAAAATCCAAATGCATCTAAATTTGGGTTGCACTTTTTTGCTACATTTTGTTGCATGTATGTATCTATCGATCTATGTATGTGTGTATGTGTATGTGTATAATGTATTGTTATTGTTTATTAAGTGGGGATGATAAAACACATCTCTCAACAATATTTTGTGCGTGTCTTCTTGTTATTATTGCTTTTTGTTTAGTTTGCTAGTTTTTTTTTTTTTTTTGGTTTTTTTCTGCATTTTAAAATTTTCCCTATATACTATTTGCTTTAGCTATTACATTTATTTATTTATTTATTTAAAATTGTTGTTGTTGTTGTTATTATTATTATTATTATAATACATATAAAATGCTCTTGTTAGTTGCTGACTGGTGTTTACATAGTTTAACCTTAATTTGTACCACTGGCCAAGTGACCAAACATTACGTGACACTAATGATTTTCCTCTTAACAAAATGCATACCAACGTTACCATTATCACCAACCACCAACCACCAACCACCAATCAACACCATCATGTTTAGTGAAGAAAAATTGAAAATAAAAGAAGGCTATAAAACTATAACAACGTATTCATTGACTTTAAAACTATCAACATGGTATATACATGTCCATGGATAATTCTGTTAAACAACCAGTCAATTTAAGTTAATTATTATCAACTTTAAAGTTTGCCTTTTTTTCTTCATCACTCTAACACTGCAACTTTCCAACTTTCCAACTTTCCAAATTTCCAACTTTCCAAATTTCCAACTTTCCAATTTTGTAATTCTCTGGCAAAAGGAATTTATTAAATAAAATCAAATAAAATACGATTTATAGCAATATTTATTTTCTATCTCTTTATTATTATGTCGCTCACTCTTTCTCTCTCTATATATACCTATCTCATTTTAATTTACTTTTACTCCCTCTCATTTTCATTGTAACTTTCTAAAGCTTTTCAACTTTCTATAGCTCTATCTCTATCTTTATCTCCCTCTGACGCTTTCTCCTTCTCGCTTTATCTTGCTGAAATTAGTCATTATATATATATATGTATATAAATATATGTATATATGTACATCTTTAAAATAGTTTAACACCGGAAATTTTCCTGCTTATTTCTTTCATTTTCTTTTTCAACCTCTACACGTTCATGTTTACACTGTTTTCATTTCATTCCTCTTATTTTTATTATAATAAACTATTTGATACACATGCATACATGATACATATATATATATATATATATATATATATACATAAAAATATTGCATGGTGAGTTGGTAAGTTATGCAAGAAAAAAAAAAGATTATTATTTCAAATACTATGAAAGTATACTGGACACTGCCACTGCATGGTTACATAGTTCTTAGTAAATGCATACATTTATTATACATAACAAGCATCTATACCAAATTGAATATATTATCTAGGGCACAAATGTATGTAACATTAAACAAAGGAAACTTTAAGTGCATGACCCAGAAAGGTCGTTTTTTTGTTTTTTTTTTTTGTTGATATATTTTAAACTTAGAGAATACGGTCGAATATTGGGCGCCTTAATAACTCTGGATGTATTATGCTGAAAACTTAAAACACCAATAAAAGCTGATTCAATTTAAACTGTACAAGAATATTGCTTTTAATCTAGTTTTTTCGTCTTGCAGTTTTGTCCAAAAATTTATGGACAATTTTAAATTGAAATTTTAACACTTCACAAATTTTGTTAAATATTATTGTAATAAAAATGGGCAAATTGGTAACTATAAGAAATTTTAACAAAATAAATTAATTTTATAGGCGGTTTTTTGGGAAAAGAATCGAAGTCTATAACTGAAAATTCTGAAGAGAAATAGAGAGATATAGAGAATTCAAATGTATCCTTAAAAAAATATTCATAAATTTAAAAAATTTTTTACATAAACTGACCTAGAAAGACGCAGCACTTGTTCCTTTCGAAAAGTTTTGATGTATCAATATTTTAGGAGTATTGTTTAAAATTTTAAAAAATATATATTTTTAATAAAAAAAATTAATCAAAATAAAAATTGCGGACTATAACAATTAAGTAAAAGTGTTTCGAATGCAGCATGGATGTGCTTTATTACCATTTCTTCGAATTTTGGCTCGCACTTATGGTTTAGAAGAAAGTACACTGCTTTTCCCCATCGGCAACACCAACTTTTGCATTGTTCTATCGTCTGCAAATGCTAAGAGAATTTTTACTTGATTACGCCAAATCAGATGATTGACCCATGATAGAGGAAAAGTGTCTTTGCCTATTTCGTATAGCCATTGTTCCAATAACAACATCACACAGTTGCTTACAAGTGACGCGTATATCAAAACCAAAGGTGTTTAGGCCATTCCAAGGTATATTGAATGTACATGGAAGTCTGGCAGGTATTTGTGTAACAGCCTTTGCTTTATAAGACAATACAGTATCACCAATATCACACTGCGTAGTCATTATCCATTGCTTAGTTGCTAGTGCTTGTCCATTTTTGCCTCTGGTGTCAAGCTGGTATTGCAGCAAAGAGAAATTTGAATCATCAACCCATTTACAAACAAGCCATAGAAACGGCCTTTCCAACTCATAACATCGAATACTATAAAATTAAACTTTTACATAGTACACGCCAAGTAAACCGGCCATTTTTTCCTGACCAGCTGTATGCCATGTACTACGTAGCGTGCAACACCACGTTTTGCGTGGAATATTGCTGGACACATCTCAATGTCCGTTATTGGCGCACGGCTCTGTTCAATCTCATGGGTCTCGATGTTTCACTGATGTTGCCTTGTCGGAATCACCAGAAGTTATTTATACGTATTTTAATATTGCTACCACAAGCATCGTGTGTCTTAACAGTCTTCTCCTATTACTTTCCTTCCTAATTGAATTATAAGAGAAATTCGAAATGATATTGAAATAAAAGTTTCATGGACCATGAAGTATAAGTTGCCTAAATTTTTACCTATTTCTTATATCTGAGCAATTAAAATGGTTGAATTTTCTTTCTTCTCTTAGCTCTTTCAGCAAATAGGGCTGTTCATATTACAAGCACAAGCACAAGCACTACGAAAGAAACTGAACCAAACCAAACGTCTAAATAAAAATTAAGGATAATGAATGAAATGTATTTTTCAGAATACATTTCAAATAATTTATGAAAACTAATTAATAATATTTTTGAAAGGTAGTTACACCGTCACGTACACTCATTCACATAACATATTTACCATTTCAGGAGGAAATTTCATCAGCGTTCGCTGTCGGTTTTTTGTATGCCATCAAATTACGCTCAGTTTATTCGATCGTTCAAAAATAAAGGAGTTACTGTCAACGACAGTATAACAAGAGTTCCAAACTGGACTGAACTGAACATGAACATGAAAATAAAGGACAATAGATAATAAGGCTTCTAATAATTTTAACAGAAAAATCTAAAGAAAACCCGTTCAAATATAAATTTAAAAGATGCATTTATAGTAATTATGCCTTTATGTGCATTCAAAAAAAATATTTATCCATTTCCATTATCCTTACCTCTGCTGGCTCCTTAATTATATACCCACAACTTAGTTAGACTGCCATCAAAATGCGTATTAATAACCGCTAGTGATACCGAGAAGTCAGCATCCGTAAAGCATCAAATACTCGATAAAATTGAACGGAGTAGTGCGACAATATTGGACGTTGCGGAGCGTCCAACAATTTTCCTCACAAACCATGGTACCATACGCTACGCAACAATTGAGATACAGCTTGTACAAGAAAATATTTGCCAGTTGACTTGATGCGTACTATATAGAAGGTCAATATTATAATATTCGATATTACAAATTCGAAGAGCCGTTTCTATGCCTAGTCCTTATAATAGGTTGAGATCAACATATCGAGCTTGCTGCAATACCAGCTTGGTACCAGAGGGAAAAATGGACAAATACTCGCAACTCCACAATGAACGACAGAATAACCCTCCAATGTGATCGTGGTGGTAGCGCGATGCCTTATGGAACAATGCCTGCTACACAAATGCATGCCATTGTCCCATGTACATTTAGTATACCTTTGGATGGGCAAACTGCCCTTGGTTGCGATATATGCCTCTCCCATAAGAAACTGCGTGCTGTTGTTATTGAAACATTGAAAGTACAAAAGAGGCAACGGCACCTCTCTTCTACCTTGGCTTAATTACCTGATCTGGCGTTATCAAATAAGGTTACCATGAATTGGCATCGCATTGGCATTCCATGAAACAATTGTCTCTAGAATTGTTGATGGTGAAATGTTGTCTCTCACCTGAACCAAAGAAAAATCGTTCCAAATTTGGAGGATAAAAGTGGCACCCAGGCGGCTCCTGTGTATCATTCAATTGTTACGTATCCTTAATCCTTATGCTGATTTATCCTTTTTAAAAAAATTTGTAGACATCTATGTGTTATTTGTTTCTTTGTCCTTTTTTTCAAAAAATTTTTTTAAAAACTGTTTTTTTAATTATCCTTTTTAAATTTTCTTTTTAAAAAATATATTTCGAGCTTTTTTTTAGGTGTTGATTTCAGCTCAACTAAAAACGTTCTGATGGCTTGTAGCTTTTTTCAAAAACATGTTAACTTGACAATGAAAAATTTTCTTTATTGAAAGAAAATTCATCCTACTTTGTTTTTATGAAAATTGTAACTTTAGTAGAGTGGATCAATAAGTAAAGTAGCGTCTAGCTACTTACTTATTAAAAATTACGCAAGGTTGTTTGTGGTACTTACAAGAACAACAATTTTGGAAATTTTCCATTCACAGAAAGTGCATCGGTGTTTTTTTATTGAATATTCTAATTACAACCACAATATAATTCACAACAACCACGACAAAATAAAAATATTCCACTGACAGAAAATGCTTCCTGGGTTTTTTATGAATAGTCTAAGTTTCCTCTACACCAAAGACAATTGAAAAATTATCCATTGCTTGATGATATTTTTACTAAAAGAAAAAATCGTTTTTTTATTGGGCGCAAATAATGATGGGCCTAGACAAATATAATAGAACTCTTCCCTTAATGTTTCTACTTTTATACCGGTTTCTTTGGTAAAAGAACGGAGCGTTCTTTTAAGGAAATTTGTGCCTACTCCAAATACTTATCACTCTAATTTGGATTCAACATATTACAATTAGAAATCATGCATCTTTCCGATGTAAGCACATTTAACAGACAATCTCCATTTTATGGACCAATATTCCTAAAACTATGTTCCTACAAAATTTGTACTTGGATGGAGGATTGAAAATGTAGAATGTGGATATGTGGATATATAGAGTCATAGCTACGATGAAAATGACGAAACTCAATACAGAAAACTACGGTTAGATAATTTTCATTGGGTGAGATCGAGATACTTCAAATCTATTGCCGTTGTATGTACCGTTAGAATAAAAGAGAGAGAATATATGAGAATTATGTTAGCGTGAGTTTATGAAAATTAAATGTAAAATTTGTCCGCCTTAATTTTTGTTTTGAGTACACGTTCGTAATTTGATATAGATCCACGTTTTATTGTGTCGATTGACTCAGGATTAGTTAATAAATCGACTTAAGCTTGTGTGCCAAATTATATTAATTTCATTGCGACCCGTAGCTTGATAGCAGATGGATGAATGGAGCCGCAGGCTTGAATCGGTTCAGAAAATATTTCTGGCTGGAAATTTGGTCCAATTCAAGAGATTTGCATATTGTTGTTTTAAATTTTTTTTATGCCGCTCATTTGACAAGACAAACATTAACCGTTCGATTTTTGCATAAATTTTGTTTAAAAGATTTATAGCAGGCTTTGCTTGTAACTTAAAATGTAATTTCTATAAATGTCTAAGAATTTCTAGAAATTTCTACAAATTTTTTTAAATTTTTATAAATTTCTGTAAATTTCTACAAATTTCTGTAAATTTTTATAAATTGTCGAATGTTTTATTATGGGTTTAGTAAATGAGCTTACTTTGCCTCCATTTAGGTAAAAATTTATTACTAATTTAACAATTTAGAGTATGCGATACAATAACAAGGACACTTTTATCATGACACTTATGACACATATAAAAAGCATCCCTTTTGCATTGTTCAATTTTTCCCAAATTTATTTCCCACTTTATTTGTTAATTGACTTTTATTTAAAGAAACACTTGAAATGTCTATTCAATGCAACTAATAAAAAAAACTCTTCATATGTTGAGATTATTAATGCTCCTTCAAGAATTTCTTATCCACTTATCCTAAACTGAGAGTTATGAATAAATTACTTGAACGAAAAGAAAAAACAGAAACAGAGAAACCAGAGGAAAAAGGAAATTAGAAGAATTGCACGTAGTATGGACCAATATTCCTATAAAATCTGTACTTGGATAGAGGAATGAAAATGTAGAATGTAGGTAGTGATAGATTCATAGTTTCCATGGTAATGACCAAACTCAATACAGAAAGCTACCTTTGGATAATATTCATTGGCTGCCATCATGACACTACAGATCGATTGAGACATCTCACGTTACTTATTTTTAAGTTTCACATTTAAGTTTTATAATTTATGATACTTAGAAGCAGGCAACAAAAGCAAGTTGAATTTGAAGGACATTCTATTGGAAAACAAAAAAATTTGGAAAATAATGATAATGATAAAGAAATAAAACGTTTAAGTCAGTGATCGTTTTCTCATCATGTCGCTCAAATTCCAAATGGCTAGGTACCATACAAATAGAAGGCTAAAATTTCAGAAAACCAGGCAGAATGAAAGAGTTTAGAAGACCGGACAATCTAATGACGAAAATTTTTCTACAGCTAGAAATCGAAAAGAAATTTAGAGTGTACTAAAAGCCCGACAGCCAAAGAAGAATTAATATTTTTTAAAAATCCTGAATCCACTTGAAGCTACTTGCAATTGCTGCTGGCTGCAGCTATACACATACACTCGTATTTATGTAATTGTGGGATATAAAATACATTGTATTTCATTACTGTTAATCGGTTTTTGTTTTTCTTTTACTTTTTTTTTAATAATAATAATTAATTTTATATGATTATTATTTATTTGACGTAATTTTCAAAGATTTACGTAAGATTTTCTTTTTGTGTTGTATTTTCTGGTTGCGTCGTTAATTTTAATCAGTTAAATAATAATAAAAAGAATGAGGGGAAATGCTTTTCATTACTGATTGAGATTATTCGATATTATTGCATTATTAATTAATATTATTAATTTAATATTGTTCATTAACATATTCCTTGAAATATCATTTGTTTTCATACAAATTAATAGTCTTTTTATGAATGTCCTTTTACAATTGTTACAAACATACATCAACCAAAAACGACACATGTTGAAAGATGTGTCTCTTACTATCTCTTTCTATTTCTCTTTTTCTCTCTTTCTGTCTCTTTCTGTCTCTATATGTGACTTGTAAATTTTATATAATAAAACGGGTCAATTTAATGCCTGCAACAACAGCAACAGCAACACTAGCAGCAATCAATCACTTGTTGATATAGAGGTCTTATAAATTTATGCAGATATTTGTAATATTCCCAAATAGTTGGCATACTCTTAGGAAACACTATCTGAAACGATTTCAACATGTGTGTCCGTCTGTCTGTCTCATAATTCATAAAAACTTTTTATCAAGGTACATGACCCAACTTTTGCGATATCCTAATGAAATTTGGTACATAGATTGATAATGGCTTAGAGACAAACCCTATTGAAAATATTTGATAATGGACCATTTATACGGACCCATTGCCTTACTATGTTATTATGGGAAGAAATTCTGATTAATTGAATAAAAATGAGAATTTAATTATAATTTTTTATATTGTCTGATATTTTAATATAAGAAAATTTTTTTTTGGATAACATATTTATAGATTTTTTATATACCTTGTCCATTATACCACGAACTTAGCAAATCATCAATTTTTTAATGAATGTTTTTAATTTTTCAGCCCCAATCAACTATTAAGATTAATCTTGCTTTTTAAATAAATATAATATAATTTAAATAAAAAATCCAAAAAAAAAAAAAAAAAACAAAATCAAATCGAAAAAAAAATTTTAATTGAATCATTAACAAATTGACTTTTAAACATCTGCCATCTCTTTCTATCATCATTATAAAATGTTTAAATAATTAACTGAAAATTAAGAAATTTAAATTTACCATTACTAGTTGCTTTTCTTCTTCTTTTCATAGAAATTTTATTTTATATTTAAATTTTTTTTTAATTATTTTGAAATTTTAGTTTTTATAATTCATTACAAAAAAAAAAAAAATAAAGCGAAAATTTTATATAAATGAAGAATTTTTTATTTTTAATGTTCTATAATTTTTAACATTTCAAATGATTCATGAAATTTTATTGAATACGATTTTTTTCATAATTTTTAATTTTATTTTTATTTTTATTTATATATTTTTTTTTTTATTAACCAAAAACTAAATCCAAGTGATATGTTGCGTATGTATGAATTATATTTAAAATGTTTCCTAAATATTTATGAAAAAATAAAATGAAATAAAATTTTTTTTAAATCGAGAAACAAAAAAATTTAAAAACAAAAAAGAAATTACAAAAAAATTGCTCAAAATTATGCAAGTAAGAAATTGTGTGTGTGTGCTTGAATAAGTGAATACGAATACGTAGATTTGTGAGCATTCAAATTGCATAATAATTAAACGTTGTTTTCAAATAGATCGTTAACGGAAATTTGTTTAAGCATTCACTTAAACATTCAAGCAACTTTATCACCCGCCATCCATCATACGTCAACCATTATACGCCATCCGCTATTCGCCACCAATCAACCATTACCCATCATCTATCAATTGAAATTCATTGTCCATCCATCCGTCCATCCATCCGTCCATCCATCCATCCATTCATCGCCATTGTTTGCCATTAATATTTACAAACTTCTCAACGCATTTTACACTTCCATCTAACTCTTTCCGCATTTACCAAAGTACCATTAATAAACTAACCAACTTATATATACATAGAATTTATAATTAGTATGTAATCAGATTATATTTCAATGGATTTTGTGGCAAAAATTTTTGTTACACGCTTGAAAAAAAAAAAGCGTAAGTGTTAGTAATTGTGTGTGTGCGTGTGTGTGTGTGTGTGTGTGTGTGTGGTCTGTGTGTGTGTTTGTATGTGTATGTATTTTAATATATGTATTTATGCAACCTGACCAAAGCAATTACCGGTGCAGGCGGCAAACCAACAGTTAGCTACTGATTGGTCTTTTGGCTCCTTATGCATTATCTGTGTAATCTGATAGTTACTGCTGCTCTTACTATTACTATTATTGTTATTGTTGTTGTTATTGTTGTTGTTATTGTTTTGTATGATCATGATAGTTTCTTTTTCTACATAGACCTCTCTCTCTATCTCTCTCTCTCTCTCTCTCTATGTGTCCATATCTCTTGCCATTCAAATCAAGCCAATAAAATTTTACTTATTTTACATAAGACATTCATAAATTCGTTTCATACTCGTAGTTTATGGCAAATTATATTCTTGTGTGAGAATAAATTTCAACTAATAAAAATCGAAATGCAAAAACAAAAAAGCAAAAAAAAAAAAAAAGAAAGAGAAACAAAAAATAGTAGAAATAGAAGAGAGGCAGAAAGAAAGAA
Source organism: Melophagus ovinus (assembly GCA_023089585.1). Lineage (NCBI taxonomy): Eukaryota > Metazoa > Arthropoda > Insecta > Diptera > Hippoboscidae > Melophagus > Melophagus ovinus. The sequence goes on along the minus strand of JAKKIB010000176.1, from coordinate 9,891,332 downwards.
AAATCTTTAGGAAAAATGCCAGGAAACTTATGCAGAAGTAGAACTAGAAGAAGCACAAGAAAAAGAAAATATGATAATGGAATCACAAAAAGGGTGATTGGTGTAAGAAAATGTAAGCAGAATAGAAGTATAAGTAATAAATGATGTGAAGTTCGTTGCAAAAAGAAGTTTGGTCTTTGTTTTTGTTTTTTTTTTTTTTTGCCATTTTGTATGGAAATTAAATATTTATGATTTTTTGTTTTTTTTTTTTTGTTTTTTCTATTCTATTCTCATTTAATATGTAACTTTTATTTATTACTATTAATCTAATCTGCATATTTTAATCGCATTTTATATGGCCAAACATGAATGATTTTTATTCATATTTTTCATTTGATTTAAAATTTTCTTCTTGTTCTCCATTCAAAACGATTTGATTATCTCTAAATGGAAATTTATTAATTATAGTTATAATATTTCTTTGTGTGTTACTTATGTAGAAACTTTACAAAAAAAATTTTTTTTTTTTTATTTATATTCACTTATTCACTCACTCTACACTATTTGTGGCATAGTAAATTTGTGCAGATGTTTGTAACAAACAAATGGTGTTAACTTTAGTTTAATGTTTATTATAACGATCAACTCAGAATCATTATTCGCATGGATTTTAACATGACCTATCTGTATGTTCATCTGTCCGTCGTATCGTGTGTCTGCCTAACCAGTTAAGGACATTCTGTATGCAAAAGTTACATTTTTGTGTAAACTTCAAATAAAATTAAATTAGCGTTGCTTTAAATATAAACAGGAAAAAACGAACTTCTAACGCTTTAATTATTTAATAATTTTAATAATTTTTTCAGTATAAAAAAAAGAAAAGTAAAGACAAATTATAAAAATATATCAACTTTTACAATTATATTTTTACAAAAATCCATGTACAAATAAACGAAATTTATAAAATAGTAAACACATATATTTTTTTAAAGGCAAAGAGGGTGCGGATTCTTGTTTAAAAAATATGAAAGAATTCTAACAAATATATTTTTGAAAAGTAAAATCTTTTATAAAATTAAAATAAGGTACGAACGTGCTTGGAATGCACCATGAATGCCTTGAATACCATTCTTTCAAAAAATTGGACCCAGCTTACGATATAGAAGAAAGTACACGCCATTTCATCATCGACAACACCAACTTATTGCATTGTTCCATCGTCTGCAAATGCTAAGAGAATTTTTACTTGATTACGCCAAAAATAGAGGAAAAAGTGTCTTTGCCTATTTCGTATAGCCATTGTTCCAATAACAACATCACACAGTTGCTTACGAGTGAGGAGTATATCAAAACCAAAGGTGTTTAGGCCGTTCCAAGGTATATTGAATGTACATGGAAGTCTGGCAAGCATTTGTGTTACAGCCTTTGCTTTATAAGACAATACAGTATCACCAATATCACACTGCGTAGTCATTATCCATTGCTTAGTTGCTAGTGCTTGTCCATTTTTGCCTCTGGTGTCAAGCTGGTATTGCAGCAAAGAGAAATTTGAATCATCAACTTATTTACAAACAAGCCATAGAAACGGCCTTTCCAACTCATAATATCGAATACTATAAAATTAAACTTTTACATAGTACACGCCAAGTAAACCGGCCATTTTTTCCTGACCAGCTGTATGCCATGTACTACGTAGCGTGCAACATCACGTCTTGCGTGGAATATTGCTGGACACATCTCAATGTCCGTTATTGGCGCACGGCTCTGTTCAATCTCATGGGTCTCGATGTTTCACTGATGTTGCCTTGTCGGAATCACCAGAGGTTATTTATACTATTTTAATATTGCTACCACAAGCATCGTGTGTCTTAACAGTCTTCTCCTATTACTTTCCTTCCTAATTGAATTATAAGAGTTACATTCGAAATGATATTGAAATAAAAGTTTCATGGACCATGAAGTATAAGTTGCCTAAATTTTTACCTATTTCTTATATCTGAGCAATTAAAATGGTTGAATTTTCTTTCTTCTCTTAGCTCTTTCAACAAATAGGGCTGTTCATATTACAAGCACAAGCACAAGCACTACGAAAGAAACTGAACCAAACCAAACGTCTAAATAAAAATTAAGGATAATGAATGAAATGTATTTTTCAGAATACATTTCAAATAATTTATGAAAACTAATTAATAATATTTTTGAAAGGTAGTTACACCGTCACGTACACTCATTCACATAACATATTTACCATTTCAGGAGGAATTTTCATCAGCGTTCGCTGTCGGTTTTTTGTATGCCAACAAATTACGCTCAATTTAAATGAAGGAGTTACTATCGACGACAGTATAAGAAGAGTTCCAAACTGGAATGAATTGAACATGTAAACAAAAATTAAGGATAAAGGGTAATAAACGACATTTCTTATAATATTGACGTAATAATTTAAAGAAAAATCGTTAAAATACAAATTTAAAAGTAGTGTTTATAGTAATAAGACCTTTTCTGTACATTCAAAATGAAATATTTACCCATTTCCATTATCCTTACCTCTATTGGGCTTCTTTATCTGTTATGTACCTTCAGCTTAGTTAGACTGCCATCAAAATGCGTATTAATAACCGCTAGTGATACCGAGAAGTCAGCATCCGTAAAGCATCAAATACTCGATAAAATTGAACGGAGTAGTGCGACAATATTGGACGTTGCGGAGCATCCAACAATTTTCCTCACAAACCATGGTACCATACGCTACGCAACAATTGAGATACAACTTGTACAAGAAAATATTTGCCAGTTGACTTGATGCGTACTATATAGAAGGTCAATATTATAATATTCGATATTACAAATTCGAAGAGCCGTTTCTATGCCTAGTCCTTATAATAGGTTGAGATCAACATATCGAGCTTGCTGCAATACCAGCTTGGTACCAGAGGGAAAAATGGACAAATACTCGCAACTCCACAATGAACGACAGAATAACCCTCCAATGTGATCGTGGTGGTAGCGCGATGCCTTATGGAACAATGCCTGCTACACAAATGCATGCCATTGTCCCATGTACATTTAGTATACCTTTAAATGGCCAAACCGCCCTTGGTTGTGATATATGCCTCTCCCATAAGAAACCGCGTGGTGTTGTTATTGAAACATTGAAAGTACAAAAGAGGCAACGGCACCTCTCTTCTACCTTGGCTTAATTACCTGATCTGGCGTTATCAAATAAGGTTACCATGAATTGACATCGCACTGGCATTCCATGAAACAATTGCCTCTAGAATTGTTGATGGTGAAATGTCTTTCTTCTGAACCAAAGAAAAATCGTTTCAAATTCGGAGGATAAAAGTGGCACCCAGGCGGCTCCTGTGTATCATTCAATTGTTACGTATCCTTAATCCTTATGCTGATTTATCCTTTTTAAAATAATTTATAAAAATCTATGTGTTATTTGTTTCTTTGTCCTTTCTCCAAAAAATTTTTTAGAAAAACTGTTTTTTAATTATCCTTTTTAAATTTTCTTTTAAAAAATATATTTAGAGCTTTTTTTTAGGTGTTGACTTTAGCTCAACTAAAAACGTTCTGATGGCTTGTAGCTTTTTTCAAAAACATGTTAAGTTGACAATGAAAAATTTTCTTTATTGAAAGAAAATTCATCCTACTTTGTTTTTATGAAAATTGTAACTTTAGTAGAGTGGATCAATAAGTAAAGTAGCGTCTAGCTACTTACTTATTAAAAATTACACAAGGTTGTTTGTGGTAGTTACAAGAACAACAATTTTGGAAATTTTCCATTCACAGAAAGTGCATCGGGTTTTTTTATTGAATATTCTAATTACAACCACAATATAATTACAACAACCACGACAAAATAAAAATATTCCACTGACAGAAAATGCTTCCTGGGTTTTTTATGAATAGTCTAAGTTTCCTCTACACCAAAGACAATTGAAAAATTTTCCATTGCTTGATGATATTTTTACTAAAAGAAAAAATCGTTTTTTTATTGGGCGCAAATAATGATGGGCCTAGACAAATATAATAGAACTCTTCCCTTAATGTTTCTACTTTTTTACCTCTTTCTTTGGTCAAAGAACAAAGTGTTCTTTTAAGGAAGTTTGTGCCTACTCCAAATTCTTATCACTCTCATTTCGATTCAACATATTTCAATTGAAAATCATTTTTGGTTTGAAATTATTTTTATTGGCTTTCGTAGTTACTTTGATACATCTATGTACTTCTGGATCAAGTTAGATTAAACAGATTAGTTTGGTGTTAGTTTTCCTGTAAAAGCGACCTGGGCCTTAGATATCTATGGCTTAGATCTATTTGATTATAACTCATAAGTAAGAAATAAAAATGACTTAAGCAAAAAATTTTGGTTGAAAAATTTTTAATTTTAAATTTTAATTTTAAATTTGTCTTGTGGACGCGTAAATAAAGAGCTTTAAGATTTGTCACAATCTTCTTGCAAGAATTTTTCAATGAAAATCTTTAAATTTGATTTCAAAGAATCCAAATCACAGACGGCTAATTATTTGTACATTAATTTAGAATTTGGTACATTTTTAGGATCGTTAAATTTTTTTTTCTTTGGTTATTGACAAGTTCTTTGATCATTTGGTTGGTTTGTTGAAGTTGAAGAGATGAAAAAATTAAGGAAAATTTTAAGCAGAATATAGAAAAAAAGAAAATAATAAAGAAAAAAAATCTGAAATGTGTGAACTATGCTAACTGGTCACACTAATAAAATCTGCAAACGAAAGCGTAAAAAGTTTATGGTCTGCTCATTTATCAGAAAGTAAGATGAAATGAAAAATCTAAAGGAAAGTATCACTTTATTGCACGATGCGCAATAGTGCTATTCATGCATATAAATACTTACTTTTATATGTAGGTTTATATATGTGTGTATGTGTGGGTGTGCTTGTTAGCAACTTTGCCATTAACTTTTATTGTTATTTAAATGATGCATCTCTCGACGTTTGTTGCGGTTTAGCTTTTATCTTAGATTTTCTTTAAGATTCTCCCTTTTTGTTTTTTGCTTTTTGCTTTCTTCTTCTTTTAGCTTCATACTATTGGGTTATTCAATAAAAAACAACTGACTCTTACTAATTGCTTAATATAAACGCTTGCTTTATCAAGCGCCCGCTATAAAATCTTAATTATAGTTTAAATTTGATTCGAGTGCTTCAATTCAGCATAATATTTATTTGGGGGCTTGGTAGGAGTGGCAAAAGAGTTTCTAAACTTAAGGGGCTGTATATTAAACATTCCTTTATGCTTTCTAATTCTGTTAGTCCTTTGGCAATAGTATTCTTACTATTCTCTTAGGCGAACCCAATTCTTTGGGCTTTTTTCTCATTAAATGCTTTTATCTTGCATATTTAAGCAGAATCAATAAACTTTACGAATCTAACCTTAAATATTATAATGAATCAAAGGTTGAGTAAGGTTGTGTGTAAGGTTTCTTTAAATTTTGACACTTCTAGATGCCGTCATCTAAAATGTAAATGTCACTTAAACTTTCAATTGAAATCAATGTTTAGATAAATAAAAAAAATCGAGATTCCACGTTAAATTGGCCTTATCATTTTTGTTACAGGAACCTTGTATTATTAGGCAATATTTTTTTTACAAATACTAGTAGGCCGCTACTTGAAATACAGGACTCTGCAACTAAATTTGTAATCTTAAGTAAGAACGCAAAATTGCAAAAGAGATTTTTCCATTTAATGATCTAATATTTTTATTGACGACTACAAAACTATTTAATAGACATTTCAAGTTACCACACACACTTTGTTAGATAGAGATAGTTATATAAATAGATATAAAGATCAGAAAAGCAACAGAAATACATAGAAAAATTTTAGTTAGATTGTGTCATTGCCATCATATTTTCATACAATTTTCTGTCCATGTAAAAATGTATTACAATATAAATTTTTTTTGTATTTTCTACTCCCAACTGCCCTTTATTTTGCATTTAAAGTTGGTTTTGTATTTGATTTTGCCCTCAACCATCTTACGTTTAGAGTACTAATTCACCTTAACCACCATCAGTGAATTTTTCCCTTCAATTTCACGAAACATTAAAAATTAATGGCCAAGAGAAATAGGAAGTTAAAATTGAATGCACAAAGCTAGATAGTTTTAATATATATATATATATATATATAAATGTATAGAAATGTATATTAAAATGATTGTAACTATGCTGGCATTGTACTTAGGAAAAGGAAACAGAAGTTAAGTAAATTTCAAACAGAAAGACAGTTGCATCGTAAAATAAGATTTTCATATTACTTGCTTCGCCTTTTTATATCTAACAACCAGTAATTGGTGGCATAATCAATTTACTACAATGTTTGTAACATCACAAAGGAAGCAAAAGGAAGACATATACTTTGATCAGCAACAATTGCTGAAACGATTAAAACATGTCTCTTTGTCTGTACATCTGTCCATCCGTCCATCTGTTTATCTGTCCTTATGTGTTAAACATTTTAATCATGTTAAAAATAGAGATATCGGCTTTAAATTTGGCAAAATCATTAAAAATTCTTGCACGTAGCTTGGTCTTGAAAATGGGCCAAAATGATCAAAAGACACGCCCTTAATACAACATAAACTAAGAACATTTCAGGTTTTTTAAAATATAAATTTTTAGTTTCTTTGTTCATAAATTAAAAACCAAATATTTTAATGGTGGGTAACAAAGATTTGGCCAAGTTGCACACTTGCTTTTTTTTTTTTTTAAACTAAGAAAATACAATAAACATCGTACGTAATTACAAACATTATAAAAGAAAATGATGATGCGGTAATAGCACAAGAAATAGAATAATATTAAATTTATATAACTGAACTGAAAGTCTTTATATTTATTAATATAAAATAATGAAAATTTTTTTAAGTAAATAAAAGTTATAATCAAAATTATTGATACGTAGTTGAAGCAATAATAAAATTGATAATAACAATAACAAAATACTGTAAAAATGTAAAAATATTCTTTTGGCATTTGCTAAAATTTTCAAGGAAGCATGATTCAAATTAATCGCATTATTAATATTAATATAAATAATAAGTAGAAATGTTTCAATTGAATGAAGATGACTATTAAAAAAATACCCTACATCAAGTTAGGGTAATCATTTACAAATCTATAAAAAAATAATAAGAAAATATTGTATTTTTTATATGTTTGGGAAAAATGTTTCTAAAAAATGGAAAACCCGAAAACGCAAAAGAAAAGTTTGATCCATTTGTCAAAAAAAAAAAAAAAGGCAAATCCAATTTTCGTTTGGCTAATTTCAAAATTTTAATTTCTTATCTATAAACGAACTTTTTTTCCTAAAAGACTTCATATGGATGGTAGTAGTAAAAATGGATCAATTTGGATCAAATTAGATGTATATATGTTTTTTATATTAAGAAAAAAAAAATAAACCAATTTTCATTAAGATATATATAAAATTAAAACTTTTATCCATACACTAAATTTTTTTAAATAAGGCTTTATAAGGGGAGTTGTAAAAATAATGGTCCAATTTTAATTATTTTCAATAAGCTTAGACCAAGGGCTATGATAAAATTATGAACCAAATTTCATTGGAATATTTTAAAAATTGCAATATTACTGCAGTGTGGTAAAAAATATACATGGACAGACATCAGACATACAAGCAAGCAGGCTTAAGACGAATCAGCAAGTGTTTCTGAATTTATTGAGGTCTATTTTAACTTCTTTTGAGTATTACAAACAACCCCAGAAACTTATATCAAAAATATCTTTCCAAAATTTCATGGACAAATAGATAAAACAGACGGACATGTATGATATTTATTTATAATTAAAATAAAAACAATTTATGCAGTTTAAAGAAATTTTTAATGTTGGCGACCTTTTAAAAAACTCAACCTGGCTATTTGCCCATATGTCTGTCTATCTGTCTGATTTTTGCTTTCAATTTTTATACAAATTTCTTTGCCATTGTTTGAATATTGAACAAAATGTTTTTTACATTGAAATTTTTCATATATTTCATATGGTTCCTTTTAAGAATATCCTTCAATAAAATTTGCCACAATAATTCGTGTTTATATTAAAAATTTGCGATATTAAATTGTCAGTTGTTGATTGATTAAAAGATTTTTATTCTTGAATCTTTTGACTTTGCTTTGTTGGTTTGTTTGCGTATTTAATACATTATTTATACATATATACATACATACATACATATAAGTTAACGTTTTTTACATTTTTTATAAATTATGCATGCAATGAAAATAAATAAATAAACCAAAGAAAATATGTAAAAAAAAGTTATTACAAAAAAAAAAAAGAAAAAGAGGGGGCCAAACGATTGTAGAAATTCCGATAGAACTGTCAAATATTTAATGTATTTGCTTTTTATGTCAAATTGCCAGAGAAAAGCTCTAACAAGAAAAATAACAAGAAAAATTAGTACAAAAATAAGAAATCAAGTGAAACAGAGGGGAAAAAATAAACAGGAAACAATTATTAATAAACACAAAAAATTTGACAGACAGACATTTAATAGTAAGGACAATAAAAATAATAACAAAAATATGATAAAATTCGCGCACAGAAGCCGCTTCCACGTTTCATAGAAATGAAAAGCACAAAAACGCAAACTATTTTGCACAATTTTCAAATAAGAAAATTACAGATCAATTGCAAAGTTTCTGCAAATATTTTGGAACCGCACAGTTCCAAAATATCACTCAAAGATTGATTATGAGTATGATTTCGTTTTATGAGATTCAGTCAAGAGACTTTTGATTAGCCTTGCATTCGTTAACTGATTTAGCCATTAAAATTGTCTCTTCATCTGTCTATCTGCCTATTTGCCTGTTCATCTGGCTGGCTTTTTGAAAGTCCGTTTATCTTGTTCTATCTGTTTCGCTGGCCACCTACTTCACCACTTGACCGTTTACATATCTAACTGTCTATTTTTCTAGCCCTTCATTACTCTATCTATTTTTTTGACTGTTGGTCCACTCAAACGTTTTTTTTTTGCGTATTCTTCTGATCTTAAAATTTACGTAACGTAAAATTAACGTAAAATTTGCCAGATACTTTTAAAATGTTTACATATAATTTGAGATTGATATTAAACCAAACCGATATAAAGGACGTATCCATAATTCAACCTATTTCGCTTTCTATTTTTGCCTTTTAATTGTTTTTCTTTTCAGGCCACTCTTGAAGTTTCTAACTTATAAATTTTTATCAAAAGAAAACTTTAACGAAACAAAGATAAAGCAAAAGTTTTTACGGGCAAACATTCAAGATGTCGCCTAAGAACCAACTGGATATTTTTCAATTTCAATCAATAACACAAATTTTTCAAATTTTTATTTTTTATATGAATTTTATTTTAAGGTATTTTCATTACAATAATAATTCAATAGAAAGAGATATAAATTTTTGATGTTGAATATGAACTTTCATATTCAAATAATTACTTTAAATTATTCTATTAAGGAAAACAAAACAAAAAGCAGAAAAAAAAATAATTCAATTAACAATTTTAAATTCATCTCTTTAACGCGTTAATTGAGTTTAAGTATAATTTCAATTAAAAACTCTAACCCATACAAAAAAAAAAAAAAAAAAGAATAATTAACATAACTCATGAAAACTTCTATTACGTTAATGTTCATGTGTATTTAAATGTATATGTATTTGTATGACGCCAGCCAAACGGCCAACCAATTAACATTTTTAAATAAGCATCCATTAATATTTTGCTTCAACCAAAGAGAAAGAAGTAACAGCTTCAGGAAGAAAGAAACTTTCAGTTAATTTCAAGAATTCGCTCTTTAAAAAAATTTCCTTAAAATGCATGCTTATATTTTTATAAGGCAACACGATTTAGTACTGCAATTTCTGGTACAAGTTATTGTAATCTTAAGATCTCTGCTCAATGTCTCAATACCTTAAATTTATGCCAAATTTAATTTTCTGAAATTTTGGTTCATTAAATTGTTGCCTAAAGATTCCCATAAAAATGGTACTCTATTAATTTATATATAAATTAATGAAGTAAATAATATTAATTACCTTTAATTTAAGTTAACTCTAATATAAATTAAAGAAGTCCGAGTTTACATAATTCTTAAAGCCATTCGGTACCTTTAAACCCTTTGTTTTGATAGAAAATATTTGTTTTGAGTAAGATTATTAAGTAAGATTTTTATAAAATTGCATTGAGTCTATGTATCAAAATTTAATATCAATTTAAGGGCCAAGCTAAATTCCATAATTTAATCCTTTATCATTTCAGGCTTTCCTTATTAGTTTGAATAACATTTTGGTAAAAATGTTAGGCAGTGAGATTTAAGAGACAATTCCTTCGATTTCTTATAACATTTTCCCCATTGTTTGTTGTTGTTGTTGTTGTTGTTGTTATCATCATCATACTTCTTGTTAATGTTGAAATCAAATGCCTAAAAAAATGTATTTTATATAGATAATTAATTTTAATTTTTTTTTTCTGTCTCTCACTTTCTTTCTATATCTCTTACCATCTCTATTTCCCTCTCGCTTTCTCTCTTATTAAATCTTTCTCTTTTCAATTCATTAAATTATAATAATTTTTTAATGAAAATTTCGCGTGATCTTTGGTATTTGTGTTTTTGGTATGTTGTTCTGTTGTTTATGTTGTTGTATTACATTGTTGTGTTTATGTTGTATGAAGAGAAGTTTGTTTAATAATACTAAAAATAATCATAATAATAATAATATGTAATAATAAAATGAATAATAAATTGTAATAATAATATTTTAATCATCTTTATTGATGGTAAAATTGGAGAAAGTCTTTTTTAATAATGTGATGGTCCTTTGACTTAATATACCACTAACATGTACCGTAATATTATTACCATCTCTCACAAATTCCATGGTAACAGAATGTCCAATTGCATGACATTTACGAAATGATATAAAATTGAGTGTCTTAGATTCGCGTAGTAGACGTACAGCCCATGGAGTTAATGCACCACAATTAACTAAACTTACTTCACGTAATTGTGGACAACAATCAATGAATAATTTTAAATGAATATCAATCATATTCTCACGGCAACCATCCAATTTTAAATATAATATTGATGATGGTGCATAAACGGTTAACATTGTTAATGATTCCATAGTGAAGAATGGTGATGATATGAATAGATGAGTTAATTGTTCCAAATTAATTAACATATTCCATGTTGTGATGCCAGGACAATCTAAAATTTGTAAACGTTTTAAACGTACACATCTACCAATTTCCGTACAAATATTTGTATCAATTTTCATCATTTGTAATGTTAATTCTTCTATAGCTTGACAATGTGACAATAATTTTGCTATAGATTTTTTTTGTGCACTTAAAGCACGCAATTCTAAAATTTTAACATATTTTGCTTGAAAATATGGACGATTGATTAAAAAATTTCGATTAAATATTGGATCATTGACAGTGATACGATTCAATCGAATATGTTTAATGCGTCGCTTCAATATAAATTGCATGGCACCCGAATTTAAAGTATTATCATATAAATTCAATTGCTTCCAAAGTGAAGCGTCCCTCGAGCAACGTATAAATCGTTTACAAACCAAATCGCAGTTCAAGAGACTTAAAACCGGTAAATATTCAAAGATTTTTATTAATGTCTCATCAGGCAGATAATCGAAGAGATTTTCACCATTTTCCAATTTCATTTGTAAAATGGACTTCTCTTTTGGTTTTTCTCCATTCATTTTAGAATTTTGTAATGTTGCTACCGTTAAAATATTAGAATTATCCATGTTAAATCTTATGAAATTTGCTTTCCAAATCTTCTTGTAACCTTGGACTGATCAATTGATTAATTTTTTCACTATTTATTTTATTTAATCTTTAATAAAATATTAAAGGATTTTAATTGCAAGTTATTAATTACTTTAACACTTTGAAAACTTTTCTGCTTTAAATTTTTTAAATTACTTGTTCTTTTTATTTTTTCTCTGATTTTTTCTAATTTTGTTTTCCCCAACTTCCAGCAAAAATTACCTTAAGAATGCAAGTAAGCGCTTTCGTCTTTTGCCGTCTAACGCAAAATTTTTTCTGCTGACTCAGTCTCCGCTTTTTTTTTTTTTTTTTTCTTTAATTTTTGAATATTTGATTAATGCTAACTAGATTGATTTTAGTAACAAATTTATGAACACAGTTAATATTGACCACTTAAAAACAGCGCAGGAAAAACAAAAGAAGTATAGAAACAATCACATGTTAAAGTAATTTTATGCAAAGTAGCCGAATGGCCGAGAAATAAACGACAAAGTTTTTCACAATTTTGTATTCGATAGTTTTTTACGCCAATATATTGAAGGTTATAAACGAATTTTCCCTCATTAAACAATCTTTCTATTCTTACTCTTAAGAAGAATTCAATTAACTTAATTTGATTTAAATTTCAATTGAATTCAATTCAAATTAATTTAATTTATTTCATTTCATTTAATTTAATTTAATTTAATTTAATACAATTTAATTTAATGAATTTTAATTTAATTTAATTTAATGTAATTTAAATTAATTTAATTTAATTTAATTTAATTTAATTTAATTTAATTTAATTTAATTTAATTTAATTTAATTTAATTTAATTTAATTTAATTTAATTTAATTTAATTTAATTTAATTTAATTTAATTTAATTTAATTTAATTTAATTTAATTTAATTTAATTTAATTTAATTTAATTTAATTTAATTTAATTTAATTTAATTTAATTTAATTTAATTTAATTTAATTTAATTTAATTTAATTTAATTTAATTTAATTTAATTTAATTTAATTTAATTCAATGTAATTTAGATTAATTTAATTTAATTTATTGTAATTTAGATTAGTTAATTTTAATTTAATTTAATTTAATTTAACTTAATTTAATTTAATTTTTTAAATTTTAATTAATTTATTTTATTTAATATTAATTAATTTAATCTTATTTTATTTTTTTCTAATTTATTTCATGTAATTTAGATTAATTATTTTAATTTAATTTAGTTTAATTTAATGTAATTACATAAATTAATTATAATTTAATTTCATTTAATTTTGTTCTATTTTATTTTATTTCATGTAATTTAGATTAATTTAATTTAATTTAAATTTAGTTTATTTATATTTGACTTACTTTTCCTTAATTAACTTAAGCATAATATTTATTAATTAAAATATTTTATTTTATTTAATATAATTTAACATATATTTTCATGTTAATTTGCCTATATTTAATTAAGCCTTAATTATATTTAATCTTACATAATTGAATATTATTGAATTTCATTTCAATACAATTTTATTGTTAACTTAATTTAAAATACTTTAATTACATATAATTTAGTATCATAAAATTTGAATTTAATTTCAATTTTATATATGAAATGCTTTAATACGTTATTGATTTCAAATCATTATCATTATCTATTATTTACATTAATGTATAAGATATCGGTCATTAAATCTCTAGGGTAATCGATCGATTGGCATCTTTTACGTTTTACCTTAAACCTTGAACAATACAATTAAAGGTTTAATTGATGAAAGTTTGAGAGTGGCATGAAACAGCTTGAGAAATATTTCCTCTGATTATTGTAAATGCTTTAATAAAATGCATAAATTTTCGAATATTAAATGGAGTTTTTGTATTTGAAAAAAAAAGAAAAAGAAAAACAAAAAATAAAATACCATAAAATTTTGTTCAAAATTATACATTGGAAAATTATTAACAAGTCATCATTGTCTTTATAAAACACTTGGACAATTGAAGAGTTAGAGCATCATCATAGATGAACTCACATAAATATTTTTTTTTTGTTTATCGTACTAAAAGAAAGATGCATTACCAAGTTGACATTTTTGACACATTACAAGTGCCATGCCATACACTAACACACACATACATACCGCATACATATACATTCAGTGATTCAGTCAGTCAGCCAGTCAGTCAGTTAAGCAGTTAGTGTTACTTATATCTTGCCATTTACATAAAATGATCAAAATTGTATGCATTTGTGTGCATACAATTTTTAGATGCACTAATGATTAAACTTTTAAAGTCCAATATGTATAAATGGCCTATATATATATACAAATATATATGCATATATATATATGTGTGTATGTATATTTATGTATATATATGAATGCTTTACACACCTTAGAAGATGCTTTACACGCATAAAGTCACGAGACAACACGCATCACAAGTTATAGTATAATCTTTCAACTGATAAAATCATCAGCCAACTGAACTTTTTGATTCTACTTTGTTTTGCCTTGCTCTGCTACGCTTCACTTCACATCACTTTACTTTATTGTATTTTGCTTTATTTAGTTTGCTTTTATTTATATCGGTTTAAGTAAAGCCGCTTCTTAGAAATCGTTGATTCTCCGTTTTTTTTTTCTCATTTTCATTTATTATTATTATTATTTTTTCCTACGTTTTTCAATGTTTTTATTATTATTTACGTGAAGTTCTTTAATTCACTTGGTTCTGTTTTTTTTCTTTTTTTTTTTTTTTTGTTTTAGATATTTTTTATAGAGATATTTCATTCAAAATTCATTGTAAAAATTATGTACATTTAAGTGATTTACGGAAAAACCCAGAAAAAAAACTAAAATTAATAAGAAAATTAGATTTGGCTGGAGCCAAATCTTGGATACTTTCCTTTTTTTGGTTAAAAGACCCAACAAAGAGATCCTCTCAATTTACGCTGCCCTGTAGGCGTACCTTTGAATCAACTTGGCCTATTTTCAATATTAATCTGCATGCAAAAAGTTTCAACGGTTCTGCGAAAATTAAGTTCATATTAGATGATGACGGATGGACGGAAGGACGGATGGACAGATGGTCGGATGGAGAGAGGAATAGATGTACGGATGGACAGATGGACGGATGGACAAATGGGCGGTTGGAAAGGTGGACGGTTGGGCAGATGGACGATTGAACGAATAGACAGATGGACGAATAGACAAATAGGCGGATGGAAAAATGGACGGTTGGACAAATGGACAGATGGATTGACGGATGGGCGGATGGACAGATGGTCGGATGGACAGAGGAATAGATGGGCGGATGGACATATGGACGATAGAACGAATGGACAGATGGACGGGTGGACAGATGGGCGGATGGAAAGATGGAGGTATGGACAGATGGATAGGTAGACGAATAGACGGATGGACAGGTGGACAGATGGATTGACGGATGGACGGATGGACATTTCAACAGACGTACAGACATAAAGATAAGTCTAAATCGTTTCCAAATTTGATTATTTATTACTGATAATTCCCTTCTGATGCAAACATTATAACAAAATGAGTACATGCTCAACCTCTAGGTAGCGTGTATAAAAATGAAATGAAATGAAATTGAATGGAATGAAATGAAATGAAACAATTAAATGTTGAGGGCACGTTTATATTCTATATACGATAAAAAGACGAACAAAAAAAACTAGTGCGCTCTTGTATTTTGACTTTTTTTATATTTGTTTTGTTGCTGTTGTGGTTGTTTTGTTTTTGGTTTTTCAAAGTCATTTATTATCTTTAGCTGTTACATTGTTTAACAACCTTTCATAGACAACCAACATTTCTTGTGTTGTTACTTTTTCTCTTTCACTCTTAGTCTATCTCTTTTTACCTATATCTCTCTCACTATCTCTATCTCTATCCTTAAAATTTTTTTTTGTACATCAACCTACAATTATTACTCATTACTTATTCTTGTATCATATTTTAAAGTGATTTGTAGAAACAACAACAACTAAACATAAAAATTAAGAGGCTTTCAATTCTATTCACATTTGCTTTTTTAACTCGTACAAGTTAAATTAAATAAAAAACCAAAAACCAAAAAAAAAAAAAAAGAGCAAAGAAGAAAATAAAATGTCTTTCGCTTTTGAGTGGTGTTCTTTACAAATCGAGCAGGCTTTTTCTTCTTCTTTTTGTTTTTTTTTTTTTTTTTTAGTAAAAAATCTCTATGCACAATTTTTAGAGTTATGAGAAAAGTGAAATAAATCTCAAGAAATTTGTTTAATTTTCAAAAAGATTTTTCTCTCTAAATGTGCTCAAAAATCAGCTTTATATAACAGGGTCCTTCAAAAGTATTTTTTATTGAAATTACCTCCATAATTAAGGGAGATTAAAATATGTCTGTCTATCCATTCGTCTGTTATTTGTACCGGTTTATGTGTTATCAGAGTATAGGCCGCTGTTTTAGAGTTGATAAAGGAGTTTAGTTAATAAAAGATCTTTGGTTCCGAAATAAATATAGACCATTTTCGGTACAACAATTTCGAATTTTTAAAAGCGATATATCTAAATTGCTCAGTACATTTAACTGTCTGCTTCCATTGAGTATAACATTTTTATTTAGTTCATTGTCACCTATCTGTCCATCTGACCGTCCATCTGTGTATTCATCTATCTATCGATCCGTCGGTCCATCCGTCTCTCTATCTATCTGTCCATCCGTCTGTGGGTTGCCAAACAAATAACGCAATTTTAGAGCTATGTAAATGAGATTTTGAAAGTAGGCGTATCTTAGACCAAAAACGTCTAGAATTCGTTATAACTAAAATCAAACTATTATTACAGCCACGCCCTATACAACAACTTAATTTGCAAAATGTTTCTATATATGAAAAATGCCTAGTTGTCTTAATAAAAGTCCAGGTACATAAGACACATTCTTGCATACAATCAAAACTTCGACCTAATCAATCAATTTTTCGAGTCCCTTACACCCATTTGTAAAAAAAAAATCTCAAACAATTTCATTTTCTAGAATTTTAAATCTCAACATTCTTACTCATATTCGGTAAACTGGTGTAGGGTGTATAAAAGCCGGTGTCCACCGACCTTATTTTGTTTGCAGGTTTTTTTTTTTTGTAAAGTTATCTTTTAAAAGCACTGAAAGAAAAATCTTTGTAATTTATTATATTATTGAAAGGAAAAATTAAGAAAAAATTTCAGACTTTTTTTTCACATTTACATAAAAATATGACAATTCCTTTAGCAGCTCATCATTTATGTGTATTTGTAAAGTTTTCTTATTTACTTGCTTTTATTATTGTTGTCAATTGTGTTAATATATATATATATATATATATATATATATTTTGTTTGGTTTTTGGTAATAAAATGTTAACGTTAATAATTGTCCTTACATTTCTACATAAATTTTCATAATTTATTTGCTTATCACCGTTATTCATATTTTAATACATAAATCACATATTTATATAACAAACAAACAAATAAAAAACAAATGAAGAAGAAGAAGAAGACAATACATCATTTGGCTGTGAAGAAAATGAATGAAGGCAAAAAGGTAACATCAAAACAAAAGACAGTCATACAAAGTAAATACAAAACTGAACTGAAATGAACTGAACTGAACTGAACTGAACTGAATTCAATTGAATTGAGCTGAATTGTATTGAATAGAAGATCAGTACAAATACAACAAATACAACAATAATAATAATAATAATAATAATAAGTCATTTGACATTGATGTACAACATGCCATTCATGTCAAATGAATTTGTTATTATTTAAGTTGTAAGTTAAATGTTTATTTCTCTATTTAACCAGAATATTTGACTCAACTTTTCAACTTTTTCCATCTGTTTGGATGCTTATATCGTTTGGCTTTATTTTTAATTTTGCTTTTGTATTATATGAAGTACCGTTAATTGTAAAAAATCAAATCAAATCAGATCAAACCAAATTGTAGGGTTTTTTCATAAAAGAAAAACCCCCTTCAATTTTAAGTAAATTTGCAGAAATTAAATTTGAAAAGCGATAAAGATTCTTTACCTAAAATTAAATTTTTTCATAGAAATTTTCAATTCAAATATTCAATTTTCAATAAGAAAAAAAAAACACCACAGAAATTAAAAGAAAAATATTCTTTAAAAATTTTCTACTTATAATACTTATAAAAATAGTAATTCAGATAAATCAATAAGAACGATGGCACTTTAAAAAAAGGCCTTTCAAAGGTCCCATTTTTCAATACTCATTCTAATTTAAAATTTTTCATAATTTAGAATGATTTTAACAAAAATTGTGAGAAATAAATGACATTAAAAAAGAGCTTAGATATTTCTGTAACCACTAACCAGATATGGGGTGTATGGTCATTTTGCCATTAAGTTTGTAACACACCAAAAAAAGTATCAAAGATCTTAGACCATTTCTATTTGAATTGATTTAGAAATGTCTGTCTCTCTGTCTGTCTGTCTGTGTGTCTGTGTGTCTGTCTGTCTGCCTCTTGACCAGTCTATCTTTTGGCCTTAAAGCCCTAGTTATACTAAGTTATACTTGCAAGTCGGCTGATATTAAAAATGAATAAAATCGTTTAAAGGATACGCCCAAACAAATTAGGAACATCGTTGTTTTTTTAAAGCAAAATTTCATCGTTTCTCATTTAATAAAATTATTGTTCAAAACATCTAAGAATTTTTGTTTTTTGTTATATATTTTTTCGAATAGTAAAATTATCGGTAAAAGAGCATCTTTTACAACAACAATAATAAAAAGCGTAATAAGAAATTTGTATTTTTTTATTAAATTGAAAAATTTTAACATTTCCGTTTAGTTAATTTGGAATTTATTGGAATCTTTTTTTTTTATGTCTTTGGTCATTGACTTGAATTTCTATTGAGTCCAAGAAAAAGTATGACAAATGTCATTAAAAAATAAGACAAAAACATAAACTCACAACGAAAGTCAAAGTTACAAAAATCTTAATAATAAACTTTATAATAATTTTTTTATATGAAATTAAAAAAAAAAAAATAAAACAAAAACCATAAAAAAAAAGACTCAAGAAATGAATGTTTATTAAAAATTTTTTTTATTTTACTGAAAAGTTACATTTTTTTAATTAAAGAAAAAAAATTTTGTATTTTTTTTTTTTTGGTTTTTTTTTGTAATTTATATTTTTAATGCTTATTTTTTATTGTACGGTGAGCAATGAAACACACATATAAAAATACACATTTAATGATTTTATGTTGGCCGTCTGGCCGGCCACACTTTTATTTTGTTGCTGCCATTTTATTTTTTTGGTTTGTTGTTGTTGTTGTTGTTGTTGTTGTTGTTGTTGTTGTTGTTGTTGTTACTTGTATATTATTATTCCATTTTTACATGGTTTTTCTTCTTGTCCAACATTTTTTTGCTTTCCGTTTCTTACTTCTTTAGTGCATATTTAATTATTTAATAATAACAATAACAACAACAACAACAGCAAAAATTTTTAAATGAGCTTTGGCTAAAATAATTTCTTTGTGGTACTTTGTTTTGCTTCTGTTAATTCTTGTGATTTATAAGAATTTAATTTCTATTTTAATTTTCATTTTTCATTTTATATTTTTATTTAATTTTGTTTACGATTCGCTTGGATTTTATGTTGTTATTTTTCTTTTTGTATGGTTTTTATTAACGCTGCCGTTACATTTATGATTTATATAAAAATTTCAGTCTTTACTTTTTATTTTAGATTTATTTCTCCCCGATTTTTCTCCAATTCCCAACGATTTCTCACCGATTTCCCATCGATGTTCTCATGATTTCTTACATGTAAACTATTTTGGCATAATATTTTTTTTTTGTTGTTTGTGGACCAAAAAATTAATTAGCAAGGACTAGAAGTTTTGAAAAACAAAAAAAAAAAAATATCAACGTTAAAAGAAAAAAAAAAGAGGAAAACGGTGCAAGAGCAAAAGACCTTTTGATGAGAAATTAATTGAAAAAAAATTTGTTTTTTAATTAAGGAAAAAATTTTTAAAAAATTTAAAATTAATAGCAAAAAAAAAAAGAAAAAATTAAGAAAGCAGAAAAAACTTGAAACCTTCAAAAAAAAAAAGTTCAGTTGTTAATTTTTTTATGTAAAATTGGAAAAAAAAAATTTCTTGAAATAATGAAATGAATGTTGAATGAAAATTTATTATTATTTACAAGATTCAATTGTTCAATGGAACCTTCACAAATAGTTATTTACCATTTAAATTATAATGAAAAAAAATTCTACAAATAATCTGATTTCGTATCTGTCATTAACATTTTAAATCCATTAAGCGATTTTCATTTATATCAAATTACAATTTAGCATTTACACAAAAAAAAAAAAAACTTAATATTGCTAAATGGCGAGAAAAAAATATAATTCATTATTTCATAGATCAAAAATCTGTTGTTTATAAATGATTTGCTGTAAGAAACAAAAAAAAAACCAAAAAAAAAAAAAACAAAAAAGAAAAAAAGGGAAAATTTCATTTTATGCAACATTTTATGAGGCTTCCTCGTTGTTGTGCCATTTTTTTTTTTTTTGATCTCTTTTTTGGCGTTTTGATTCCTTTGATGATTTGCGCATATTAAATAAT
The DNA here is from genome assembly GCA_023089585.1 of Melophagus ovinus. Taxonomy (NCBI): domain Eukaryota; kingdom Metazoa; phylum Arthropoda; class Insecta; order Diptera; family Hippoboscidae; genus Melophagus; species Melophagus ovinus. The sequence continues at coordinate 9,870,878 of JAKKIB010000176.1, read as the reverse complement.
ATAGAAATTATGGCCTACATTATTTATGATATGTAACGACTAATAGAGTTTAAAATGGTTTTAAGTTTTAGGAAAACTACTTCCAAATTCGAGTTAAATCTAAAGGCTTTAACGATCATATAAACTTAAAACAAATTTATCCGACAATGATCCTCAAAATATAGATCACAAATTTTTCTTAAGTATTTTAATAAAAACGGCCCAAATAACTGGCTTCAAGGTAAACGTATTTGAATATGGATAAGTTTGGATAACTTTTCTCATGATTATCCATATAAAGTTATATAAAATATAAGAGAATTGGAGATATATCAATTTTTTTATTCTATCGTCTCTCGACTCTTGACTCTCGATTCTTGATTCTTGACTCTCGACTCGGAGTCACATTGTTTTATTTTGGAAACGATTTGAGCTTGACGTGATCAGTTCCATTACCTTTAAGGCAAACTAGAAGTAGAGAGTTTTTGATAAGGATGTTGTTGTTGCTATTATTATTATTATTATTATTATTATTATTATTATTATTATTATTATTATTATGTTGTTGGTTGTTGTTGTTGTTGTTGTTGTTATATCTAGAAACCTTTACATTGTTTTTCATTTTGATTTAATTTTTTTTTTTTTGAATATTTTTTCACATTCTGCTTGTTCTTCTTTTGGCCTTTCTTCTTTTGTCGTTGTCGGTATTTTGGACGCTTTTTTTTTTTTTTGGTACCTTTTTATTGCATTTTTCGCAGGTTCCTTCTTCATCTGGTTGCTTAATGCTTGATATTACAGATTGTTTATCCCACTGACATGACGTGTAATCTGACGTGTAAAATTACGAATAATGAAAAGTGAGGTAAATGCTCATAAAAAAAAGCAACAACAAAAATGTAAATAAATACGAAAAAATATGAAAAACTAAAGACTAAATAAATTGCTCACAATATTTATTAGCTGTAATTTTTAAATTATAAACAACAAGTATAATAACAATAGCAACAACAATAATAATAATGAATAACATAATATAATGAATGCGTAACCCTTCATTATTAACAACTTAATTTGCTCTTTGGTTTTTTTTTCTTTTTTGGCTTTTTTTTTGACGAAAATTTATGGTTGTTATGAAAAACAACAGAATCATTTACCTCCCAAAAAAAAAAATAAATAAATAAAAAAAAACACGTAAAAGAGCAGAAATTCTAAAAAATTAAAAAATTCAAAATTAGAAGGTTTCATATCAATAACAACAACAATTAAGAAAATTATATTTGGCAAAAGCCGAATTTAGAATACCCATCATTTATTAACATAATACAGCGTAGGAATGAATTTTTTACTGCAAAAAGATAGAATTTGCAAATAAAAAGAAAAATATTGAATTGGTATTTAATAATTTCGCGTAGGCAGGTCCAATTGCTCTTCTCGATCAATGGCCTTAATTCTATTTAATATAAAAATTTCAGCTTTTTTATGACGTTTGCATTGAATAAGCAAAGAAGAGACAAAATGTTGCTAAAAAAAAAAAACCGAAGGCCTTCTCAGTTTATAATGCGCTGTAGGCGTGTCCCTTGATCGATTCCAAGAATACAAGAATTTCTAATGTAACTTAAATATCTCAGTTTTTATGGCTAAAAGATTCTAAAAAATTCATGGACAGATGGACAGATTGACAGATGGATCAAAATATCTAAATCGAATTTCTAATTTGATGCTGACATGGACTACCTAGGGCCTGTCTGTGACGTTTGCTCTTTTTAGGCCTTACAACCCTAATGATAAATTGAATATATTAGCAACTGCTGGTTAATGGGTAGTAAGGAAAAGAAAAAAGAAAAACCACTTACAAAATATTATTTTTAAGCAGTTTTATTAAGGGACCAAAACTGAAACTTTCCAACAAAAATTTTTTGGCGTTTTCTTCAAACTACATCAAAATTGTTTTTTTTTTTTTTGTTTAACTTGTATAGAATTTTGTTGCGTTATATGTTATGGGTTATGTGTTATGTGTTATGTGTTATGTTGGCCCCACCCAGTAGGTTAGTAACACCCATGTCATGGACACGCTCTTCTATTTTTTTTAACTTTCGTTTTACTTTCTTTTGATTTTTTTTTTGTTCTTTTCATTTGAATGTCTTAGCTCAGTTTTGTTGTTCTTGTTATTATTATTATTGTTGTTTTATTTACAATAAGATCTCAATAAAGGGTTGAGTGCGAAGGAGAGTAGTGTGCGATCCAATCTCATATGTGTCATATGCATATGTAAACGTAATGAACGCACTCTTGATATGACCGACACATAAAATTCTTGTTATTATTATTATTATTATTATTATTATTATTATTATTATTATTATTATTATTATTATTATTATTATTATTATTATGTTGTTGTTGTTATTATTATTGTTTGTTATTTTTACTATACTTTTTTATTACATTTATAATAAATAAAAGTTCCTTTTATTATTTTTTTTATTATTATTATGGTCTTATCGTGTATGAGTTTTTGCGGTTGCGTGGGGGACTTACATGTCATACTTAAATATCGCCTCAAGGTACGAACGCATGAACATGATGTGCTTTGATGCGTGTTCTTATTATTGTTGGTGTTATTGTTATTTCAGCTTTCTTTTCTTCAACTATTTCTTCGCCTTTTACACTGCCATATCGCCATATCGTTTTATTATTAGTATTATTATTATAAAATTTTCTCCTCACTTTAACATGAAGTTTCTTAATCCATTTATCCCTGTTGCATACAACTCTCGATGGTTTTATGGCTGAATTCTTTCTCTTCTTTCTTTCCTCATTTTCCTTTGTACTACTTTTCTATATCACCATCTTTCTTCATCAAATTCTACTTCATCTTTTTTCTTTGTTTTTTTTTTTTTTGTTTTCCTACTTATTATGCTTTTTTCTTTCAATTTTTCATTTTTTATTTTTTTTTTACTATTAAGCTGTTCAATGAACTGATTTCTTACCGTGTATTTAATAATATTATATCCCCAAAAGATCTGCGCTACTGGAAATTTTTAACCTTATGCATAGGTTTTGTAACATCCAGAAGAGTCTTTGAAATAGACGCTGCTTTTGTAATAACTATCGAAACATTCATTTCCTAATTCAATGTAAGCTCGCCGATGCGTCTGCCCAATAGTCCAATTGCCCGTTTGCCTGAATGTAAGACCGTGCGATTGTACCATTTCATTCTTTCCGCCTGCAAGTCTGTCCGCCTGTACGTCTGTCCGCTTGTTAATCTGTCCGCCTGTAAGTCTGTTCGTCTGTAAGTCTGTCCTCCTGTACGTCTGTTCGCCTGTACGTCTGTCCGCTTGTTAATCTGTCCGCCTGTAAGTCTGCCCGTTCATCCATCTCTCCGCCTAAACATTCAGTCCGCCTAACCATCTATCCGCCTATCCGACAGCTTAATTGTCCGACTTTAAGCCTACCTTACCATGCAACTTCTTTTTATCCGCCTGTACGTCTAACCACCTATTCAAATCTCCAGGCATCCATCTGTCGGAAATGTTTATCATAATTTTATGAAATTTTTCATGCAAGCATATTTTGTTCTTAAAATAAAAACTATTGAAAATATTTGGAAGTGAATAATGTTTACGATGTTTCATCCCACATAACGCCTTTCAGTACAAAACCCCTCACGCGTTACAAATGTCATTTTAGACAAAAAAAAACAGCGCAATTTTAAAAAGTCTCCTAACATTTTAATAATATTTAGTCTTTATATCAAAATTTGATTCTGATTGAACTACTTTTACAGGCTCTACTTTCCTATTATGAATAGAGTTTTTCAAATCATACAAAAACTTTAAAATTTTTGCTTTTAAAATTTTTCAACTAATTTAAAATAATTTTAAAGAAATTGCTGTACAATGTTCAAGAGCCGGCTTCGATCGTTTGGAACGCTTACACTTGGCTAATTTTTTTTTTGATTTTTGGATTTTTGAGTTTTATTGTTGTTGCTGCTTTTCCTTGCGGTTTGGATTATTTTATATTCGTGTTTAAAGTGAAAATTGTTTTCGCATACACAAAAATGCTTTTGTTCGTTTTTTTTTTTGGTTTTTATTTTTTGTTTTTTTTTTTACTTTTTTTCTGGCTTTTATCTTATTTATTTTTGGTTTTCTGTTATCTTCTTTTACCGGTAATTTGCGGATATTACTTTATAGAATCTTTTTCGTTATTATTATCATTATTAATTTTTTTTGTTTCCTTTGCTTTTGCACAAAAATGCCATAACAAAATTCTTATTTTGTTTTATTCGTATGCACAAAAATGTATATTTATCATTTTAAGATGATTTATATAATAATAATTATAATAATTATCATAATACTAATAAATATTTACAAAAAAAAAAAAAAGAAATAAAACCAACAAAAAGCAACAACAATTGCAGCTGGTTGATCGATTGGACTTTTTAAGTGTCTTAAAATGTGTCGATTTTTCTTTTTCGTAATTTCATTTTATAAAATTTGTTTCTTTATATTTTTGCAAATGAGTAATCCAATGACAAATTATATGGCAATGGAAAGTATGAATAAACTCTTGAGGCCAAAGAAATCCTTTGTTTTCTTTGTTTTCTTTGTTTTTTTCTTACAATTTTTTTTGCGTTTGTTTGAAATGGAATTTAATGGAATTGAATGAAATTTAATGGAGTTTAATGATGTTAAATGTAATTGACAGGAATTAGATGGAATTAAATGGAAGTTGAATGGAATTGATAGAAATGAAATGCAATTGGAATTAAATGAAATTGATATTGGAATTGAATGGCATTGAAGGAATTGGAGGTAAATAGAATTTTAATGAGATTAAATGTAATTGAAAGGAATTAAGTGGTATTACATGGAATTGAATGTAATGGAATTGAATGGCATTGTATGGAATGGAATGGACTTACATCGCATAGTATGATATTGAATGGAATTATCTTCCTTTATAGCATAATTAATTTACCGGTTTGGAAATAGGATCTTTGATTTCATATTACCAATTGGACTAATTTAAATATGAATAGTTTTCGATTTTTATTATTGTTTGTTGCCTTTTTTTCGTGTAAAAGGTTATATAAAAATTATGGGCGTGCCATATAACCAGAAACTTTCAATGTTCCCTAATTTGAAATTCGAAATGCTGATCAAAAATATAACAAAATTGCTAAATTGGATTTTTGTTGGGGCATTTAGTTTTACATTTTTTGTGACATTGTAAATATGCCATCTATAATCTTTGTATAATGCGAAATCTATATAACAATATCAATAGATTATTAATACACATTGAATGGATATTTGTTCATGTTATTTTCAAGTTTTATTCGATGTAAATAATTTATAAACAATATGTAATAAATAGCGATTAGAATGTCCGATTGTCAATTGTATGGACAACACCTTCATTATACCCTTTAACAATTAAGGTAATTCTGAAGTGTAATAAGCTTATCCAGATATGTGTAACGCGTAAGGGAAAGTTCTTGCCATTATAAAAACTAATATAGATTTATATTGTGAAATGAACCATTTTGTAAACTAATTTATATTGCAGTTCTAAAAGTTACTTTGCTACAAAATTTTAGTAAAAAATCAATATTGAACATTAGGAATTCCTTTTAAGGCCTACCTTTTAAACCATGTCATAGGTACCGTCCTCTCTTTCCCGATATATCTATTTTATTTGAAATAGCATGCATTTAATTTTTAAGATCTCTAAAATTCCGGACCAAGATATATTACTTTTTACAACAACCTTGTTAAACTGAAATTTTAGGTTTCTTTGGATATATCCCTTGGAAAAAATCGTTCTTATTGAGAAAGATAAGAATTTAGAATTTTTTACGATTGTTAGTAAAGATTTTTATATATTCAGCATATAAATAACCAATCGAATAGAGCTTGCTTTTTTTCTTTTTTTTGGTTGGTTTTGTAAGGAAGGTGTATCAATTTTTTGTAATCAACCAGTCCGATTAAGACTAGTTCATTATGTAAAATGATTTTTTCCATAATGCACAAGAAATTGTATATTTGCAAAATAAAAAAAAAACCAAAGAAACATAACTTTCGATAGGTGTGATTCTAAAAAAGGTGTGGTGTATTAGGATTGTAACTTCAAATTGTTTGTAACTTTTTCATATCCCATGTCATTTTATTTTGTTAGTATAAATCCATCAAACTTATTATTATTTTTGTTGCTCTTCGCTTTTTTTTTTGCAATTATTGTTTTGTGTCTTTACCTTTCTAATACATTTAAAAATTAGAAGTTGCATTAGAAGTGTAAAATTTTATGTATTACATTACTTTACATAAGTAAATGTAAAGAATGGGCAAAATGGTAAAATAGTAAAATGTAGAATCTTAGAAACAAGTTCTTTTTTTCTATTTTCTCTCTCTCTCTCTCTCTCTCTCTCTCTCTCTCTCTCTCTGCTGTTTGAATTGTGTTAAGCCTATTATGGCCAGGTTAATACAATAACAAAATCAATCACATATATTGTTTGGCCATGTAATTAAAGTTTGCATGCATGCTTGTTACATAAATATATGTCTATAGATTGATTTTATCGTAACCTCCTCCATTTAGTTTATAATGCGTTTACTTTTGTCATTATTTGTTTTCAATTGTTTCTATTATTTCCATTACAATTAATTGCTGTAATTGGGTTTTTTGCTTCTTTTTTTATCTTTTCTGTTTTTCTTTCGATATAAATGCCTCGCCTCGAAAATTTCATGTAATCGGGCAATCGCAGCATTCAAAGTAATTACATTCGACTATAAAATAAATTCAAAATAAAAGGCCGAAATGAAAACGCGAAAATACAAAATTTTGTAATTGAAACAAGTAAGAACTTCAAATTCGTATGCAGATGACTTTTAAATACCCTACATTACTTTGTCTAATGCGAATAACATGTCAGAAAGAGTCAGTTGTAAATTAATAAACTATTCGAAATTTTGGTAGATGGGAGAATGGTTAAAAAAAATTAATCAACCTGGATCAAATTTTAGTACAAATATTTTCTATGTCAAAATACAAGATGATGCCAATTTTCATTAAAATATATTAAAAATTATTAATATGCCCATGCAAGGACTTTTCTTTCGAAAAACGTGTTCTATGGAAAATAATACCAAATGTGAATCAATCTGAATAAAATTTTGTACAAATGTTATTTATGTTAAAATGCAATAAAATATAAATTTTTGTCGAAGTATATTAAAAGTTGTACCTTTTTTCCATATAACGACTTTTTTCAGAAGAACCTTCAGAAACTCATTCCAAATCAATCGGTACAATAAAAGAATAATCTACCTTGAATGCTTCTGGGTGTTACAAACATTTGCACCAAAAATGGTGTAGAATATAAAAACAGTACTGAAAAAAAACCAGGAAGCATTTTCTGTAAATGGGAAATTTTTTAATTTTTTTTTTGATTGTTGTAAATTAAAATGTTGTTGAAATTAGAATATTCAAAAAAATCTAGAAACCATTTTCTGTCAATGGAAAATTTTTAAAATTGTTATTGCTTGTAAGTACCACAAACAACATTGCATCATTTTTACTTGCTAGACGCTACTTTACTTATTGATCCACTCTATTAAAGTTACAATTTTCATAAAAACAAAGTAGGATGAATTTTCTTTCAATAAAGAAAATTTTTCATTGTCAAGTTAAAATGTTTTTGAAAAAAGCTACAAGCCATCAGAACGTTTTTAATTGAGCTAAAGTCAACACCTAAAAAAAAGCTCTAAATATATTTTTTAAAAAGAAAATTTAAAAAGGATAATTAAAAAAACAGTTTTTTAAAAAAATTTTTTGAAAGAAAGCACAAAGAAACAAATAACACATAGATTTCTATAAATTATTTTAAAAAGGATAAATCAGCATAAGGATTAAGGATACGTAACAATTGAATGATGACACACAGGAGCCGCCTGGGTGCCACTTTTATCCTCCAAATTTGGAACGATTTTTCTTTGGTTCAGGTGAGAGACAACATTTCACCATCAACAATTCTAGAGCCAATTGCTTCATGGAATGCCAGTGCGATGTCAATTCATGGTAACCTTATTTGATAACGCCAGATCAGGTAATTAAGCCAAGGTAGAAGAGAGGTGCCGTTGCCTCTTTTGTACTTTCAATGTTTCAATAACAACACCACGCGGTTTCTTATGGGAGAGGCATATATCACAACCAAGGGCGGTTTGGCCATTTAAAGGTATACTAAATGTACATGGGACAATGGCATGCATTTGTGTAGCAGGCATTGTTCCATAAGGCATCGCGCTACCACCACGATCACATTGGAGGGTTATTCTGTCGTTCATTGTGGAGTTGCGAGTATTTGTCCATTTTTCCCTCTGGTACCAAGCTGGTATTGCAGCAAGCTCGATATGGTGATCTCAACCTATTATAAGGACTAGGCATAGAAACGGCTCTTCGAATTTTTAATATCGAATATTATAATATTGACCTTCTATATAGTACGCATCAAGTCAACTGGCAAATATTTTCTTGTACAAGCTGTATCTCAATTGTTGCGTAGCGTATTTTATCATGGTTTGTGAGGAAAATTGTTGGACGCTCCGCAACGTCCAATATTGTCGCACTACTCCGTTCAATTTTATCGAGTATTTGATGCTTTACGGATGTTGACTTCTCGGTATCACTAGCGGTTATTAATACGCATTTTGATGGCAGTCTAACTAAGTTGTGGGTATATAATTAAGGAGCCAGCAGAGGTAAGGATAATGGAAATGGATAAATATTTTTTTTGAATGCACATAAAGGCATAATTACTATAAATGCATCTTTTAAATTTATATTTGAACGGGTTTTCTTTAGATTTTTCTGTTAAAATTATTAGAAGCCTTATTATCTATTGTCCTTTATTTTCATGTTCATGTTCAGTTCAGTCCAGTTTGGAACTCTTCTTATACTGTCGTTGACAGTAACTCCTTTATTTTTGAACGATGGAATAAACTGAGCGTAATTTGATGGCATACAAAAAACCGCCAGCGAACGCTGATGAAAATTCCTCCTGAAATGGTAAATATGTTATGTGAATGAGTCTGGTGGCGTAACTACCTTTCAAAAATATTATTAATTAAATAGTTTTCATAAATTATTTGAAATGTATTCTGAAAAATGTCACTTGCATTTCATTATCCTAAATTTTTATTTAGACGTTTGGTTTGGTTCAGTTTCGTTCGTAGTGCTTGTGCTTTTGCTTGTAATATGAACAGCCCTATTTGCTGAAAGAGATAAGAGAAGAAAGAAAATTCAACCATTTTAATTGCTCAGACATAAGAAATAGGTAAAAATTTAGGCAACTTATATTTAATGATTCATGAAACTTTTATTTCAATATCATTTCGAATTTAACTCTTATAATTCAATTAGGAAGGAAAGTAATAGGAGAAGACTGTTAAGACACACGATGCTTGTGGTAGCAATATTAAAATACGTATAAATAACCTCTGGTGATTCCGACAAGGCAACATCAGTGAAACATCGAGACCCATGAGATTGAACAGAGCCGTGCGTCAATAACGGACATTGAGATGTGTCCAGCAATATTCCACGCAAAACGTGGTGTTGCACGCTACGTAGTACATGGCATACAGCTGGTCAGGAAAAAATGGCCGGTTTACTTGGCGTGTACTATGTAAAAGTTTAATTTTATAGTATTCGATATTATGAGTTGGAAAGGCCGTTTCTATGGCTTGTTTGTAAATGGGTTGATGATTCAAATTTCTCTTTGCTGCAATACCAGCTTGACACCAGAGGCAAAAATGGACAAGCACTAGCAACTAAGCAATGGATAATGACTACGCAGTGTGATATTGGTGATACTGTATTGTCTTATAAAGCAAAGGCTGTTACACAAATGCCTGCCAGACTTCCATGTACATTCAATATACCTTGGAACGGCCTAAACACCTTTGGTTTTGATATATGCGTCACTCGTAAGCAACTGCATGATGTTGTTATTGGAACAATGGCTATACGAAATAGGCAAAGACACTTTTCCTCTATCATGGGTCAATCATCTGATTTGGCGTAATCAAGTAAAAATTCTCTTAGCATTTGCAGACGATGGAACAATGCAAAAGTTGGTGTTGTTGATGGTGAAAAGCGATGTACTTTCTCCTAAATTATAAGAGCGATCAAAAATTCGAAAGGATGGTAGACAACGGCATTCATATTGCATTTAAAACATCTTTATATTTTTACAACTTTTTCAATAAATATTAAACTTTTATTTTTAAAAATAAAAATCTCTTGGTTTGTTCTAAATACAAATTGATTGGTATTTAAAGCTTATTAAAGTTTTCATCAAAGAACAATTATCCTGGTTTTTTTCTAAATATGTATTAATTAGCTGCAAGTATTTAGAAAATGTAAACAATGTAATGTATGTAGAAATTGTAGCAAATTGACAATTATTGAGCTTTTATGTGGGAGTAAAAATTTTTCAACAGTTCAAAACACGAATGGAGACGTAATCAAATGTATATTAATCTCTCTCCTCTTTCATTATTTCTTCCTTCTATTTCTATCATCTTTACCATATGCCAGCCTCTCTCTTGATTGCTTTTAACTTGGGGCATCTTCCGCTGTCTGTATTTATGTCACTTGACGTATTTAATGCATCTTTAATAACGCTAAATATTACTCAATTAAAATCAAGTGAAAAAATAAAGAATGATGAAAAAAGAATGGAAAGTAGAGAAGGCATAAAAAGAGAAATGTTCGAGTAAGGACTCACAAACCGTAGTAAAAAGAATAAAACAAAAAGAAACACAAAAATATGTTCCGTATGTAGCTTTAGTACACAAAACATGTTTCAAACCCCACAAAGTTTTGCAGTGTGCAAAGTGGAACGATTTTAGACTTGAGATGGGTCCATCAATAAATTCATAAGCATCTTTCCATTCAAAATGATACAAAAGAAATTGAATCGAATCGAAAGGACTAAGTTTATTTGTCTATCTATGATTTGCTTAGTCCAGTTGCGCCGAAGCCGTTGAACGCCTTGAAAATGAATAAAATCGGATAATAAGCATGAATATTTTTCATAAAAAAAGAAAGAAAATTCTCAATGAAAGTTAATTTGATTAATTAAATTAAGTACAATTTAAATGAACATTTTCTGACATTCAAACGAAATGTCAACACAAAGAAAAGCACAGAAAAATTAGGTCAATTTTCTATAAAGTAATAATTATAGTAAAAAGTAAAAGGTCTTCGGCATATTTAAAATTAAGTGGACTGAAAAATGAGTTTCTAAATCATTTTTTTTTATTAGAAAATCCGGGTTCTATACGCCTTCAACTCTGCATATTGCACTTTTTACGTTTTTTTTTAACTTTTACATTTTTTAGTTTATTTTACATTTAACATTTTTTACATTTTTTAAATTTATTTCCATTTTTGACATTTGATGGTTTTACATACTTTTTACATTTTTTACATATTTTAATTTAACATTTTGAATTTTTTACATTTGTACATTTTATAGTTTAAATATTTTACTTCTTTCTACACATAACATTTTTGACATTTGATGCTTTTACATATTTCTTACATACTTTTTCTCATTTTTACATTTTTTACATATAAAATTTACATTGCCGAGAGTTTTAAGAAAAAATTTCAATGAATGTTTGTGTTTTTGCTTTTTTTGTGAGACATTGTCTCATCCGCATTCTACATTTTCATTCTTTCAACCAAGTACAAATTTTGTAGTAACATAATTTTAGGAATATTGGTCCATAAAATGGAGATTGTCTGTTAAATGTGCTTACATCGGAAAGATGCATGATTTCTAATTGTAATATGTTGAATCCAAATTAGAGTGATAAGTATTTGGAGTAGGCACAAATTTCCTTAAAAGAACACTTCGTTCTTTGACCAAAGAAAGAGGTAAAAAAGTAGAAACATTAAGGGAAGAGTTCTATTATATTTGTCTAGGCCCATCATTATTTGCGTCCATTAAAAAAACGATTTTGTCTTTTAGTAAAAATATCATCAAGCAATGGAAAATTTTTCAATTGTCTTTGGTGTAGAGGAAACTTAGACTATTCATAAAAAACCCAGGAAGCATTTTCTGTCAGTGGAAAATTTTTTATTTTTTCGTGGTTGTTGTGAATTATATTGTGGTTGTAATTAGAATATTCAATAAAAACACGCCGATGCACTTTCTGTGAATGGAAAATTTCCAAAATTGTTGTTCTTGTAACTACCACAAACAACCTTGTGTAATTTTTAATAAGTAAGTAGCTAGACGCTACTTTACTTATTGATCCACTCTACTAAAGTTACAATTTTCATAAAAACATAGTAGGAAGAATTTCCTTTCAATAAAGAAAATTTTTCATTGTCATGTTAACATGTTTTTGAAAAAAGCTACAAGCCATCAGAACGTTTTTAATTGAGCTAAAGTCAACACCTAAAAAAAAGCTCTAAATATATTTTTTAAAAAGAAAATTTAAAAAGGATAATTAAAAAAACAGTTTTATAAAAAAATTTTTTGAAAGAAAGGACAAATAAACAAATAACACATAGATTTCTATAAATTATTTTAAAAAGGATAAATCAGCATAAGGATTAAGGATACGTAACAATTGAATGATACACAGGAGCCGCCTGGGTGCCACTTTTATCCTCCGAATTTGGAACGATTTTTCTTTGGTTCAGAAGAAAGACATTTCACCATCAACAATTCTAGAGCCAATTGCTTCATGGAATGCCAGTGCGATGTCAATTCATGGTAACCTTATTTGATAACGCCAGATCAGGTAATTAAGCCAAGGTAGAAGAGAGGTGCCGTTGCCTCTTTTGTACTTTCAATGTTTCAATAACAACACCACGCGGTTTCTTATGGGAGAGGCATATATCACAACCAAGGGCGGTTTGGCCATTTAAAGGTATACTAAATGTACATGGGACAATGGCATGCATTTGTGTAGCAGGCATTGTTCCATAAGGCATCGCGCTACCACCACGATCACATTGGAGGGTTATTCTGTCGTTCATTATGGAGTTGCGAGTATTTGTCCATTTTTCCCTCTGGTACCAAGCTGGTATTGCAGCAAGCTCGATATGGTGATCTCAACCTATTATAAGGACTAGGCATAGAAACGGCTCTTCGAATTTGTAATATCGAATATTATAATATTGACCTTCTATATAGTACGCATCAAGTCAACTGGCAAATATTTTCTTGTACAAGTTGTATCTCAATTGTTGCGTAGCGTATTTTATCATGGTTTGTGAGGAAAATTGTTGGATGCTCCGCAACGTCCAATATTGTCGCACTACTCCGTTCACTTTTATCGAGTATTTGATGCTTTACGGATGCTGACTTCTTGGTATCACTAGCGGTTATTAATACGCATTTTGATGGCAGTCTAACTAAGCTGAGGGTACATAACAGATAAAGAAGCCCAATAGAGGTAAGGATAATGGAAATGGGTAAATATTTCATTTGAATGTGCAGAAAATGTCTTATTACTATAAACACTTCTTTTAAATTTGTATTTTAACGGTTTTTCTTTAAATTATTACGTCAATATTATAAGAAATGTCGTTTATTATCCTTTATCCTTAATTTTTGTTTGTATGTTCAATTCATTCCAGTTTGGAACTCTTCTTATACTGTCGTCGATAGTAACTCCTTCATTTTTGAATGATCGAATAAATTGAGCGTAATTTGTTGGCATACAAAAAACCGACAGCGAACGCTGATGAAAATTCCTCCTGAAATGGTAAATATGTTATGTGAATGAGTCTGGTGGCGTAACTACCTTTCAAAAATATTATTAATTAAATAGTTTTCATAAATTATTTGAAATGTATTCTGAAAAATGTCACTTGCATTTCATTATCCTAAATTTTTATTTAGACGTTTGGTTTGGTTCAGTTTCGTTCGTAGTGCTTGTGCTTTTGCTTGTAATATGAACAGCCCTATTTGCTGAAAGAGATAAGAGAAGAAAGAAAATTCAACCATTTTAATTGCTCAGACATAAGAAATAGGTAAAAATTTAGGCAACTTATATTTAATGATTCATGAAACTTTTATTTCAATATCATTTCGAATTTAACTCTTATAATTCAATTAGGAAGGAAAGTAATAGGAGAAGACTGTTAAGACACACGATGCTTGTGGTAGCAATATTAAAATACGTATAAATAACCTCTGGTGATTCCGACAAGGCAACATCAGTGAAACATCGAGACCCATGAGATTGAACAGAGCCGTGCGTCAATAACGGACATTGAGATGTGTCCAGCAATATTCCACGCAAAACGTGGTGTTGCACGCTACGTAGTACATGGCATACAGCTGGTCAGGAAAAAATGGCCGGTTTACTTGGCGTGTACTATGTAAAAGTTTAATTTTATAGTATTCGATATTATGAGTTGGAAAGGCCGTTTCTATGGCTTGTTTGTAAATAAGTTGATGATTCAAATTTCTCTTTGCTGCAATACCAGCTTGACACCAGAGGCAAAAATGGACAAGCACTAGCAACTAAGCAATGGATAATGACTACGCAGTGTGATATTGGTGATACTGTATTGTCTTATAAAGCAAAGGCTGTTACACAAATACCTGCCAGACTTCCATGTACATTCAATATACCTTGGAACGGCCTAAACACCTTTGGTTTTGATATATGCGTCACTCGTAAGCAACTGCATGATGTTGTTATTGGAACAATGGCTATACGAAATAGGCAAAGACACTTTTCCTCTATCATGGGTCAATCATCTGATTTGGCGTAATCAAGTAAAAATTCTCTTAGCATTTGCAGACGATGGAACAATGCAAAAGTTGGTGTTGTTGATGGTGAAAAGCGATGTACTTTCTCCTAAATTATAAGGGCGATCAAAAATTCGAAAGAGTGGTAGACAACGGCATTCATATTGCATTTAAAACATCTTTATATTTTTACAACTTTTTCAATAAATATTAAACTTTTATTTTTAAAAGTAAAAATCTCTTGGTTTGTTCTAAATACAAATTGATTGGTATTTAAAGCTTATTAAATTTTTCATCAAAGAACAATTATCCTGGTTTTTTTCTAAATATGTATTAATTAGCTGCAAGTATTTAGAAAATGTAAACAATGTAATGTATGTAGAAATTGTAGCAAATTGACAATTATTGAGCTTTTATGTGGGAGTAAAAATTTTTCAACAGTTCAAAACACAAATGGAGACGTAAATCAAAGTCTCCTATCTTCATTATTTCTTCCTTCTATTTCTATCATCTTTACCATCTGCCAGCCTCTCTCTTGATTGCTTGGGGCATCTTCGGCTGCCTGTATTTATGTCACTTGACGTATTTAATGCATCTTTAATAACGCTAAATATTACTCAATTAAAATCAAGTGAAAAAATAAAGAATGATGAAAAAAGAATGGAAAGTAGAGAAGGCATAAAAAGAGAAATGTTCGAGTAAGGACTCACAATCCGTAGTTAAAAGAATAAAACAAGAAGAAACACAAAAATATGTTCCGTATGTAGCTTTAGTACACAAAACATGTTTCATACCCTAAAAAGTTTTGGAGTGTACAAAGTGGAACGATTTTAGACCTGAGATGGATCCATCAATAAATTCATAAGCATCTTTTTATCAAAATGATACGAATGAAATTGAATCGAATCGAAAGGACTAAGTTTATTTGTCTATCTATGATTTGCTTAGTCCAGTTGCGCCGAAGCCGTTGAACGCCTTGAAAATGAATAAAATCGGATAATAAGCATGAATATTTTTCATAAAAAAAGAAAGAAAATTCTCAATGAAAGTTAATTTGATTAATTAAATTAAGTACAATTTAAATGAACATTTTCTGACATTCAAACGAAATGTCAACACAAAGAAAAGCACAGAAAAATTAGGTCAATTTTCTATAAAGTAATAATTATAGTAAAAAGTAAAAGGTCTTCGGCATATTTAAAATTAAATGGACTGAAAAATGAGTTTCTAAATCATTTTTTTTTATTAGAAAATCCGGGTTCTATACGCCTTCAACTCTGCATATTGCACTTTTTACGTTTTTTTTTAACTTTTACATTTTTTAGTTTATTTTACATTTAACATTTTTTACATTTTTTAAATTTATTTCCATTTTTGACATTTGATGGTTTTACATACTTTTTACATTTTTTACATATTTTAATTTAACATTTTGAATTTTTTACATTTGTACATTTTATAGTTTAAATATTTTACTTCTTTCTACACATAACACTTTTGACATTTGATGCTTTTACATATTTCTTACATACTTTTTCTCATTTTTACATTTTTTACATATAAAATTTACATTGCCGAGAGTTTTAAGAAAAAATTTCAATGAATGTTTGTGTTTTTGCTTTTTTTGTGAGACATTGTCTCATCCGCATTCTACATTTTCATTCGTTCAACCAAGTACAAATTTTGTATTAACATAGTTTTAGGAATATTGGTCCATAAAATAGAGATTGTGTGTTAAATGTGCTTACATCGGAAAGAAGCATGATTTCTAATTGTAATATGTTGAACCCAAATTAGAGTGATAAGTATTTAGAGTAGGCACAAACTTTCTTAAAAGAACACTTCGTTCTTTGACCAAAGAAACCGGTAAAAAAGTAGAAACATTAAGGGAAGAGTTCTATTATATTTGTCTAGGCCCAATAAAAAAACGATTTTTTCTTTTAGTAAAAATATCATCAAGCAATGGAAAATTTTTCAATTGTCTTTGGTGTAGAGGAAACTTAGACTATTCATAAAAAACCCAGGAAGCATTTTCTGTCAGTGGAATATTTTTATTTTGTCGGGGTTTTTGTGAATTATATTGTGGTTGTAATTAGAATATTCAATAAAAAAACACTTTCTGTGAATGGAAAATTTCCAAAATTGTTGTTCTTGTAACTACCACAAACAACCTTGTGTAATTTTTAATAAGTAAGTAGCTAGACGCTACATTACTTATTGATCCACTCTACTAAAGTTACAATTTTCATAAAAACAAAGTAGGATGAATTTTTTTTCAATAAAGAAAATTTTTCATTGTCAAGTTAAAATGTTTTTGAAAAAAGCTACAAGCCATCAGAACGTTTTTAATTGAGCTAAAGTCAACACCTAAAAAAGAAGCTCTAAATATATTTTTTTAAAAAGAAAATTTAAAAAGGATAATTAAAAAAACAGTTTTTTAAAAGAATTTTTTGAAAGAAAGGACAAAGAAACAAATACATAGATTTCTATAAATTATTTTAAAAAGGATAAATCAGCATAAGGATTAAGGATACGTAACAATTGAATGATACACAGGAGCCGCCTGGGTGCCACTTTTATCCTCCGAATTTGGAACGATTTTTCTTTGGTTCAGAAGAAAGACATTTCACCATCAACAATTCTAGAGCCAATTGTTTCATGGAATGCCAGTGCGATGTCAATTCATGGTAACCTTATTTGATAACGCCAGATCAGGTAATTAAGCCAAGGTAGAAGAGAGGTGCCGTTGCCTCTTTTGTACTTTCAATGTTTCAATAACAACACCACGCGGTTTCTTATGGGAGAGGCATATATCACAACCAAGGGCAGTTTGGCCATCTAAAGGTATACTAAATGTACATGGGACAATGGCATGCATTTGTGTAGCAGGCATTGTTCCATAAGGCATCGCGCTACCACCACGATCACATTGGAGGGTTATTCTGTCGTTCATTGTGGAGTTGCGAGTATTTGTCCATTTTTCCCTCTGGTACCAAGCTGGTATTGCAGCAAGCCCGATATGGTGATCTCAACCTATTATAAGGACTAGGCATAGAAACGGCTCTTCGAATTTGTAATATCGAATATTATAATATTGACCTTCTATATAGTACGCATCAAGTCAACTGGCAAATATTTTCTTGTACAAGTTGTATCTCAATTGTTGCGTAGCGTATTTTATCATGGTTTGTGAGGAAAATTGTTGGATGCTCCGCAACGTCCAATATTGTCGCACTACTCCGTTCACTTTTATCGAGTATTTGATGCTTTACGGATGCTGACTTCTTGGTATCACTAGCGGTTATTAATACGCATTTTGATGGCAGTCTAACTAAGCTGAGGGTACATAACAGATAAAGAAGCCCAATAGAGGTAAGGATAATGGAAATGGGTAAATATTTCATTTGAATGTGCAGAAAATGTCTTATTACTATAAACACTTCTTTTAAATTTGTATTTTAACGGTTTTTCTTTAAATTATTACGTCAATATTATAAGAAATGTCGTTTATTATCCTTTATCCTTAATTTTTGTTTGTATGTTCAATTCATTCCAGTTTGGAACTCTTCTTATACTGTCGTCGATAGTAACTCCTTCATTTTTGAATGATCGAATAAATTGAGCGTAATTTGTTGGCATACAAAAAACCGACAGCGAACGCTGATGAAAATTCCTCCTGAAATGGTAAATATGTTATGTGAATGAGTCTGGTGGAGTAACTACCTTTCAAAAATATTATTAATTAAATAGTTTTCATAAATTATTTGAAATGTATTCTGAAAAATGTCACTTGCATTTCATTATCCTAAATTTTTATTTAGACGTTTGGTTTGGTTCAGTTTCGTTCGTAGTGCTTGTGCTTTTGCTTGTAATATGAACAGCCCTATTTGCTGAAAGAGATAAGAGAAGAAAGAAAATTCAACCATTTTAATTGCTCAGACATAAGAAATAGGTAAAAATTTAGGCAACTTATATTTAATGATTCATGAAACTTTTATTTCAATATCATTTCGAATTTAACTCTTATAATTCAATTAGGAAGGAAAGTAATAGGAGAAGACTGTTAAGACACACGATGCTTGTGGTAGCAATATTAAAATACGTATAAATAACCTCTGGTGATTCCGACAAGGCAACATCAGTGAAACATCGAGACCCATGAGATTGAACAGAGCCGTGCGTCAATAACGGACATTGAGATGTGTCCAGCAATATTCCACGCAAAACGTGGTGTTGCACGCTACGTAGTACATGGCATACAGCTGGTCAGGAAAAAATGGCCGGTTTACTTGGCGTGTACTATGTAAAAGTTTAATTTTATAGTATTCGATATTATGAGTTGGAAAGGCCGTTTCTATGGCTTGTTTGTAAATAAGTTGATGATTCAAATTTCTCTTTGCTGCAATACCAGCTTGACACCAGAGGCAAAAATGGACAAGCACTAGCAACTAAGCAATGGATAATGACTACGCAGTGTGATATTGGTGATACTGTATTGTCTTATAAAGCAAAGGCTGTTACACAAATGCCTGCCAGACTTCCATGTACATTCAATATACCTTGGAACGGCCTAAACACCTTTGGTTTTGATATATGCGTCACTCGTAAGCAACTGCATGATGTTGTTATTGGAACAATGGCTATACGAAATAGGCAAAGACACTTTTCCTCTATCATGGGTCAATCATCTGATTTGGCGTAATCAAGTAAAAATTCTCTTAGCATTTGCAGACGATGGAACAATGCAAAAGTTGGTGTTGTTGATGGTGAAAAGCGATGTACTTTCTCCTAAATTATAAGAGCGATCAAAAATTCGAAAGGATGGTAGACAACGGCATTCATATTGCATTTAAAACATCTTTATATTTTTACAACTTTTTCAATAAATATTAAACTTTTATTTTTAAAAGTAAAAATCTCTTGGTTTGTTCTAAATACAAATTGATTGGTATTTAAAGCTTATTAAATTTTTCATCAAAGAACAATTATCCTGGTTTTTTTCTAAATATGTATTAATTAGCTGCAAGTATTTAGAAAATGTAAACAATGTAATGTATGTAGAAATTGTAGCAAATTGACAATTATTGAGCTTTTATGTGGGAGTAAAAATTTTTCAACAGTTCAAAACACAAATGGAGACGTAAATCAAAGTCTCCTATCTTCATTATTTCTTCCTTCTATTTCTATCATCTTTACCATATGCCAGCCTCTCTCTTGATTGCTTTTAATTTGGGGCATCTTCGGCTGCCTGTATTTATGTCACTTGACGTATTTAATGCATCTTTAATAACGCTAAATATTACTCAATTAAAATCAAGTGAAAAAATAAAGAATGATGAAAAAAGAATGGAAAGTAGAGAAGGCATAAGAAGAGAAATGTTCGAGTAAGGACTCACAATCCGTAGTAAAAAGAATAAAACAAAAAGAAACACAAAAATATGTTCCGTATGTAGCTTTAGTACACAAAACATGTTTCATACCCTACAAAGTTTTGGAGTGTACAAAGTGGAACGATTTTAGACCTGAGATGGATCCATCAATAAATTCATAAGCATCTTTCCATTCAAAATGATACAAATGAAATTGAATCGAATCGAAAGGACTAAGTTTATTTGTCTATCTATGATTTGCTTAGTCCAGTTGCGCCGAAGCCGTTGAAGGCCTTGAAAATGAATAAAATCGTATAATAAGCATGAATATTTTTCATAAAAAAAGAAAGAAAATTCTCAATGAAACTTAATTTGATTAATTAAATTACGTACAATTTAAATGAACATTTTCTGACATTCAAACGAAATGTCAACACAAAGAAAAGCACAGAAAAATTAGGTCAATTTTCTATAAAGTAATAATTATAATAAGAAGTAAAAAGTCTTCGGCATATTTAAAATTAAATGGATTGAACAATGAATTTCTAAATCATTTTTTTTTATTAGAAAGTCCGGGTTCTATACGCCTTCAACTCGGCACATTGCACTTTTTACGTTTTTTTTTACCTTTTACATTTTTTAGTTTATTTTACATTTAACATTTTTTACATTTTTTACATTTTTTTCCATTTTTGACATTTGATGGTTTTACATATTTTTTACATTTTTTACATATTTTAATTTAACATTTTGAATTTTTTACATTTGTACATTTTATAGTTTAAACATTTTACTTCTTTATACACATAACATTTTTGACATTTGATGTTTTTACATATTTCTTACATACTTTTTCTCATTTTTACATTTTTACATATAAAATTTACATTGCGAGAGTTTTAAGAACCAATTTAATGAATGTTTGTATTTTTGCTTCTTTTGTGAGGCATTGTCTCATCCGCATTCTACATTTTCATTCTTTCAACCAAGTACAAATTTTGTAGTAACATAATTTTAGGAATATTGGTCCATAAAATAGAGATTGTCTGTTAAATGTGCTTACATCGGAAAGATGCATGATTTCTAATTGTAATATGTTGAATCCAAATTAGAGTGATAAGTATTTGGAGTAGGCACAAATTTCCTTAAAAGAACACTTCGTTCTTTGACCAAAGAAACCGGTAAAAAAGTAGAAACATTAAGGGAAGAGTTCTATTATATTTGTCTAGGCCCAATAAAAAAACGATTTTTTCTTTTAGTAAAAATATCATCAAGCAATGGAAAATTTTTCAATTGTCTTTGGTGTAGAGGAAACTTAGACTATTCATAAAAAACCCAGGAAGCATTTTCTGTCAGTGGAATATTTTTATTTTGTCGGGGTTTTTGTGAATTATATTGTGGTTGTAATTAGAATATTCAATAAAAAAACGCCGATGCACTTTCTGTGAATGGAAAATTTCCAAAATTGTTGTTCTTGTAACTACCACAAACAACCTTGTGTAATTTTTAATAAGTAAGTAGCTAGACGCTACATTACTTATTGATCCACTCTACTAAAGTTACAATTTTCATAAAAACAAAGTAGGATGAATTTTTTTTCAATAAAGAAAATTTTTCATTGTCAAGTTAAAATGTTTTTGAAAAAAGCTACAAGCCATCAGAACGTTTTTAATTGAGCTAAAGTCAACACCTAAAAAAGAAGCTCTAAATATATTTTTTTAAAAAGAAAATTTAAAAAGGATAATTAAAAAAACAGTTTTTTAAAAGAATTTTTTGAAAGAAAGGACAAAGAAACAAATACATAGATTTCTATAAATTATTTTAAAAAGGATAAATCAGCATAAGGATTAAGGATACGTAACAATTGAATGATACACAGGAGCCGCCTGGGTGCCACTTTTATCCTCCGAATTTGGAACGATTTTTCTTTGGTTCAGAAGAAAGACATTTCACCATCAACAATTCTAGAGACAATTGTTTCATGGAATGCCAATGCGATGCCAATTCATGGTAACCTTATTTGATAACGCCAGATCAGGTAATTAAGCCAAGGTAGAAGAGAGGTGCCGTTGCCTCTTTTGTACTTTCAATGTTTCAATAACAACACCACGCGGTTTCTTATGGGAGAGGCATATATCACAACCAAGGGCGATTTGGCCATCTAAAGGTATATTAAATGTACATGGGACAATGGCATGCATGGATAGTAGGCATCGTACCACCACCATGATCACATTGACGGGTTATAGCCCATAGTGGAGTTTCCAGCGTTTGCCCATTTTTCCCTCTGATAAGAAGGTGAGATTGCAGCTAGCTCAATACGGGGATCTCAACCTTATATAGGGACTAAACATAGAATCGGTTCTTCAAACTCATAATATTGAATATTATATTGGTAGCCTTCTGTGTAGTACGCATAAAGTAAACTGGCAAATTTTTCATGACCAGCTGTGTCCCATTTATTGCACAGAATAAGGCACCATGATTTGTGAGGAAAATTGATGGATGCATCACAACTTCCAATATTGTCGCACAGCTTTTTCTAATTTCATCAGGTATTTGATGCTTTACAGATGGAGACTTCTCGGTATCACTAGCGGTTATTAATGTGCATTTTAATGGTAGTCTGACCAAGTTAAGGGTAAATAAAGGAGCCTAATAGGGGTAAGGATAATGGATATGGATAAATATTTTATTTGAATGTACATAAAGGCCTAATTACAACACACTTCTTTTATATTAATATTTTAATCCTCTTCTTTAAATTATTACGTTAAAATTAGAAGAAATCTCATTTGTTATCTTTTATCCTTAATTTTCATTTACATGTTCAATTCAGTCCAGTTTGGAGCTCTTGTAACTGCATGTCTGAACAATGAAATAAACTCAGCTTGACTTAATGACAAAGAAAAAACCGACAGCGAAGGATAATGAACCTTCTTCTTGAAATGGTAAGTATGTTACGCGAATCAATATACACGACGTCGTAACTCCCCTTTTAAAAATATCGTATAAATATTTTTTATGAATTATTTCAAAAGTAGTCAGAAAAATGTCCTTTGCCATCCATTGTCCTTAATATTCATTTAGACGTTCCATTTAGTTTAGTTTTATTTGCAGTGCTTTTGTTATAATAAACAGCCGTATCTGCCGAAAGAGCTATGAAGAGGATGGAACGTCAACCAATCATTTGCTCAGAAGTGAAAAGTAAGTAAAAGTTTAGCTAATTTAAGCTTCATAGTCCATTAAACTTTCATTTCAATATCTCTTCAATATACTCTTTTAATTCAGTTGGGAAGGAGAGTTTAGTAGAAGACCGTTACGGCCCAAGATGCTTGGAGTAACACTATTAAAATACGTATAAATAATCTTCGGTGATTCTGACAAGGCCGCGTCAGTGAAACATCAATACCTGTGAAGTTAAAAAAAGCCGTGCGCCAATAATGGACGTTGGGATGTACCCAGCAATATTCCACGCAAAACGTTGTGCTACGCGTTGCCTAATATATGGGGTACGACTGGTCCTGACAAAATTGGCGGTTTACTTGGCGTGTACCACGCAGAATTTCAGTATTATAATATTTGATCTTGTACGATTGAAAAGCAAAAATGGACAAGCACTAGCAACTAAGCAATGGATAATGACTTCGCAGTGTGATCTAGGATTGTCTTATGAAGCAAAGGCTATTACACAAATGCCTGCCAGACTTCCATGTACATTCAATATACCTTGGAACGGCCTAAACACCTTTGGTTTTGATATACGCGTCATTCGTAAGCAACTGCATGACGTTGTTATTGAAACAATGGCTATACGAAATACGCAAAGACACTTTTCCTCTATCATGGGTCAATCGTCTGATTTGGCGTAATCAAGTAACAATTGCCGCATTATCTTAGCATTCGCAGACGATGGAACAATGCAACAAGTTGGTGTTGTTGATGGTGAAAAGCGGTGTACTTTCTCCTACATCATAAAGGCATTCCAAAATTCGAAAGAATGGTAATCAAGGACTTCGATGCTACGTTCAAAACGCGTCCGTGCTTAATAGTTATAATCTGTAATTTTTATTTTTTAAATGATTTTTCTTTTAAAAAATATATTTAGTTAAATCATTTGATATTTTGTAAACAAGAATCCGCAAACACACTTTTTGCCTCAAAAAATATATATTTGCTTTATGTTTTACCAATTTTGTTTATTTGTACATCGAGTTTTGTAAAAATACGTTTGTAACTGCATTTATTAAAAATTGATATATTTTGATATTTTCAATAAATATTGTGCTGCAAAAATAGACCGATCTGAGCCAATTTTACGATACATAATTTTAATATTAAACTACAATAACTTCCCAATTTAAAGTTCAAATATAAAACAGATTTATTTTAAAATGATGTTGCATGGGGAGGGGTCGTAAATATCGTTATTTTAAAATCAAAAATGAAACCTGCAGCATGAGCGGATGGGCGGAAAGACAGACGGACAAACAGTTTATATCGGTTTAAAATGTAAATTAATGTTAAAATGGATCTAACAATTGAATTTTGTATACTTTTTACTTCCATCGATTTAGATATGAAATTGATTTAAAAAGTTTAACATGAAATTATTTTCATCATATGCCTGGAAGGAAATTGTTATCAAACAATTGATCATAATTTCAATGTGTCAATTTAGTTTTGATAATTTTTTATTTTTTCATGATTGTGTTGGTATTTTTTTTTTTTTTTTTGTAAAACAAAACATTTTTTACAATAATTTCGTTAAGAAATTTCTTTATAAAAATCTTTAATATTAAGCAGCAATAAAAAAGAGAGAAATTTGATGGGGCATTTTTTTTTAAACGTGTTTATGACATTTTCGACAAGTGTTAACAAAATATTTACATTTAAATTATAAAAAGATCAATAAAAATCATGTGAAGGTATCCATTATTTTTCATATCATAAAATTTATATTCAATAAAAATTGTTCAGTTTTTCGATTTTTCAGTTTTTCTGTTCTTCTGTTTTTCTGTTTTTCATTTCATTGCATTTGTTGTTGTCTGCTTTCACACAATAATTACATTTATCTGAAATTATTGTTAATTACAATTGATGTTAATTGTTGTTGTAGTTAATTTGTAACATTAAACTACCGATACCGCTGCCAAATAGAGACATTTTTCAATTTAATTTACGATATTATTTTCATACGTTAAATTATTCTTATTATTCTTTTTATTGTTATTGTTATTGTTATTGTTATTGTTATTATTATTGTTTTCTTAATCATTAAATTCAAGCTCAAGATATCGATTTGTATTGTTTTTGCAGCGTTTGTTTTGTAACGTCTTTTTGACTTCTTGCGGTTTCCAATTTATTGTTTCTTTTTTTTTTTCAGCTTTAGCTTTTTTGTTTTGATATTTTTTCTTTTTACTCCATTTTTATGAATATTGTTGTGTGTTGTACTTCTCATATGTTTCTGATTTTTATTGTCATTTAAGTCGTTCATTCATTCATTTGTTCATTTGTTCATTTGTTCATTTGTTCATTCAGTTGCATTATTTTTGGTCTTGTATCCAACTGTTAACATTTATCGTTTTACATGAAAACAATTTTCAAGCTTCTTTTCAAGCAGCGATCGTTTATACAAAATATAATATTAATACACTTAAACACATACAAACACAGACACACGCACACATACACACACACGCACACACAACTTTTTTTTTAACTTAAACTCCGCAAAAAGAAAAAAACCAGTGAGACCAATAAAAGTTTCGCATAAAGCTACCAACCAAAACAAGAAGAAGAAGAAGAAAATTAAAAAAATTAAAAAAAAAAATCAAATACAATAAAAATATTTTCATCGATCGAGCGAATTGATAACATACATATTACGCTACTTTATAAAAAAAATCGAGTGGATTTCAAAAAAAAAAATAATCTGTACCCATGAAAAATGAAACGGCATAATTTTGTTAAAAATTGCTCGAATTCTTAATAAAAATCTAGATAAATTTTTCAATTTTGATGACTCTTAAAATCCTTCAAACGTTTCATTTTTTTTTTTTTTGGTTCTTTCTTTATGGGGCGATCATTTTCTTTTTCATTTCATTAAACATTTCAAGACCCTGCTTCTCGAAATTATCGATTTACATTGTTAAGAAAAAGTATCATGAAATTTTAACGCCAGAGTTTTTTAGCATAATTTTTTTTTTTACAAATTTCTGATTTTCTTATTTCCAAAAAAAAAAAAAAATATTAATTTTTCCTTGAGCAAATTTAATTCATTTATTAAAAAGTTTCTATCGATAAATCCAGCGATTTTTGACTACACAATTTTTCTCCCTTAGACATTTCTAAATATATCGATCGTGTTTAACTGCTAAAAGCCTTCTCGTGAATGTAAATCCAATGAATTCGATGAGTCCATGAAATGCATAAATTTTAATACAATTTAGATTTGAGAAATGGCCTAAACGACATAAAACCAACATATCACTTTTATCACATTCATTAACTTAAATCATTTTTTTTTGTTTTGCTTTCTTTTCTGTTTTTTACTGTTTTTTTTTTTTTTTTGGGAACTTCTTAAGAACATTTTTTATTCATTACATCAGTTAATTATTTATGCCATGTCTGCCATTTTAATACAGATTGACAGCAATTGTTTTCCTGAGCTCTTATAAAATTTTATTTTATTTTATTTTATTTTTTGAACTAAAATTCTCTACAAGAGCCGATTTGAAGTAATCATCAAATCATTTGTGCTACTGTTTATGGTTATAGTTATGGGTATGGATGTTACTAAGAATCAGTAGCAAAGACTGACCGACCAATCAACGTAAGTTTTATTTTTCTGTATGACCGCTCGTATTAAGAAGCATTAGGGACTTTGCGCTATAAGCTAATAATTTCTTTAAGATGAAGATTTTTTATAAATAAAAAGGGAATTCTTTTTCAGGAATGATTTGTCCATTCAAAATATTGAAGAAATATATCACTCAGCTTTGGATATTTGATGATGAGAGAAGCGATATTATCTTTGACGTAAGAGCAAAACCATGCGTTAAAAATGAGTTGCATTTAAATAAATCTCTCCAAAAGATGGACCATCAAGAAATCACGTATTACACTTACATTGTTGCAGTCTTGGACATTTGATGGTGGGAGTAGCGATAGTATCTTTAAATGAAAGGCAAATTCATGCGTTAAGACTTAGATGCATTTAAATAAATGTCCCTAAAATATAAATGTGACTTTTTTACAAAACAAATATTTCGAAAACTTTTCAATATCATTTGCCAAAATAAGACATTAATTGGAAAAAAAACTCGGGCTTCTTAATATTCAATAAATCAGGTCTAAATATCTTTTTCAAAAACTCGTAAATTTGATCAAAATTTGCAGAAAAAAAACCTCCAAAAAAATTTTCAATTCATCAAATAAAAGTTAAGTCAAGGCTTCTGCTTACTTCTAAGGCAGGCCTTACAAAATTTTCTGAATATTTTATTTTGCTTGATAGGATTGAAATAAAAATTTAGAAGCATATTGAGATTTAATCGTACAGAATTATTCAATTATTCTTACTTGATAATTTGACTCATTTTCATGTT
Organism: Melophagus ovinus; assembly: GCA_023089585.1. Taxonomy (NCBI): domain Eukaryota; kingdom Metazoa; phylum Arthropoda; class Insecta; order Diptera; family Hippoboscidae; genus Melophagus; species Melophagus ovinus. Next base: position 9,843,135 of record JAKKIB010000176.1, on the reverse strand, counting down.
GTTTTCTTTTGTTGTTGTAATTTTTTTTTTGTTATTGTTACTGTTACTGTAATAAATATTACAGTATTTAGTGTAAATTTTGTATGCCGTATTAAGTATAATTTACCGTTAAGCAATATAAAACATCTCTTATAAAATTGTTCCCAGTGATGGTGACAGTCATCGACTTGTTCACATTTTGAGGTCATTAAAATGACAAACAAAAACAAAAACAAAAAAAGGAAAGAAAAATACAAAAAAAAAAGATTATCCTGTTTGCCTTCCAGATCATAATTTTTTTTCTATGTTGTTTCTGTTATTATTATTATTATTATTATTATTATTATTGTTGTTGTTGTTGTTGTTGTTATTGTTGGCAAAACGTCTCTGAACACTCATTCTATATATCTTTCTCTTATCTATTACTATCTATCTCTATCTCTATCTCTATCTCTCTTTCTCTTTCTCTGTCTCTGTCTCTATTTCACTTTTATTATTATCCAATAATTATCTTGAAATTTATGATTTATTTGTTATTGTTATTCTTGTTGTAACATTGTTTTTTTTTCTTTATTTTCTCATATATGTTTTTTTTTGTTTTACTTTTTCTTGGGCACTTTTTTTGGTGTTTTTTAATTTTTTTTATTTTTGTTTTTATTTTTTATTTTATTTTTTTAGATTTTTTTGGTGGGTGCATGAAATATGGCAGTGTTGAGTTGTTTAATAGAGTAACATTAATTTTGGTTAATTTTTTTTTATTTTTTACTCTACCAAAAATTTTTATCATATAAAATAAATTAGGTTGATTTGAAGTGACAAATCCATTATTTTTTTTTTTCTTTTATTTTATAGCCCTAAATGTGACGCAATTTTGGTAACAAATTTTCGATCCGAGAAAAAAAAAGTTGCGCAAAATGAAGTCCACACGGAAAAAGACAATTCCTAGAAAAATACATTAAGGGAATCATGTCAAATATTTAATTAGATTTTAGTTCTTAAACATTAGTTCCTAATTTTAAAGTTGCCTTGCCTTCGTGATATCTAAGGCTGCTCTGTCTTACTTATTCAAATATCATTTAAAATGGGGTTTTCTAACCCTTTAAAAAGAAGATCCTAGAAAAAAGTTCAGACCAGATAAAAATATATGTTTAGTAATGTGTAAATTGAGTCGATGGTCCTAAAGGCTCTTATCAAACTTTAGACTCTAGATATCCAAACATTGTTTAAAGGTTTCCAGATAAAATGCTACACGGACCTTAAAGGGCCAATTTATTGGCAACGATTCCTAGGAAGGCCACATAATTAGTATCATTTAGGTAAAAGTGGATACTTTCATTTATCTTGTACCTTGAGATGACTTAGATATTGAATCATATAATATTGCTTTTTTAAACCACCATTATTCAGATAAACCTTTCCCCCTCTTAAATATGGTTTTCTTATGTGGTTTCAAGGCACTGGACAAATTTGAACTCACTAAAATTGAAGAGCAAGAGAATTGAATGAAGAAGATTTTGAAGAATTTATATCTGGAATTAGTTCATAATTTTATATATTTTCCGGGACCTTGTTTTTTCCCATTTTTATAAAGTGGGAAAGGAGGAGGATGGAGCGGTGATTGAAGCTTCGAAGCTTCAACTTGAGTTTAAAAAGAAAGGAAAAGAAAAGGTAAAGCGAAAAATAGAAAAATTTTATATGTAAAAATTTTAGGCTAACAAATCGATTTGATGTATGGAACTAAATGGTCGATCTTGACTCAATTTTTTTTTCGTTTTTTTTTTTTTTTTGTTTTACTTGTTTACATATAGACCTGAATCTGTATATAGACAATTTATTTAAACGTTTTACCATTGTTGTTGTTTTGTGGTTACTGTTATTGTTGTTGTTATTGTTTCTTCTTTTTTTATTCATATATAACTAAATATGACAAGAAAATATTTTATTTATATGGCAACAAATGAAGAAATACAAAAATATATACAGAGTGACAAACAGATAGACGGACAGACAGACGGACAGATATAATAATATTTAAAAGCAAACCACTAAAGAAATATGATGAAAGAAAGAGAAAGAATAAAAACAACAACAAAGTAGTGAAAAGAAAAGATGTGAAAGCCTTTTGTGTTTTTTTTGTGTGCTTTTGTTGTTGTTTTTGTTTTGGCTCATTTTAGATATCAGGTAAAACTGTCATAAGTCAAACATGAAATTTGAGACTTCTGTCTGACATATTTTTTCATGACTTACAATCAAAAGATATTCAAAATATATACAAACAAAAACACAAACACAAATACACACCACACATACATACATACACACATACATACATACATATATAGATATAAATATCAATATATTATAAAAATACATTACAAAGAAATTTACTTGTAGAAATTTTATGGCTCCCTCAAGAATTCACGTAAATTAGAGAGAATAAATTAATTAATAGCTAAGTGGAAAAGTTGCAAATATAAAAACTATGCCATGTCTTCTTCTTCTTCTTGTTCATCACCTTCTTCTTCATAGTTCTTCTTGCTCTTCTTCTGCTTTGCCGTTTTCCCCTTTTTTTTTGACATTTGTCACTATTTTCATAAAAATTTTTCTTGAAGTTTATTTGAATAGTTTTGTTGCTAATTTTTTTTTTTTATTTTCCCTTTTTGTTGTTATTGTTCTTGTTTTTGTTTGGTATTAACTGGGAAATGGTACGATAATTATCACATAAATAAATTATCGCAAATTAAGTATTGAATAAATTTTAAGTTCAAAAATTTTTTAATGAATAATGAGAGTAATGCAACAACAACAACAACAACAACAACAACAACAACAACAACAACAACAGGAATAACAACAACTTCAACAACAATAACATCTATTGAAAGAAAACTCATAGAGCCTGTTTGTGACTTTTGACGATTTATCGAGCGCCACTTTGGAGACGCGAGTTGTTATAAGGAAGTTAAAGCCATTAGTTACCGTTATGTTATGATAATCGTGGAAATTGTGTAAGAACAGTTACTTTTGCATAATAATGAGCAATAATGAGCAATAATGAGCCATAATGAGCAAAAGAGAAATTGACATGGAATAGAATGAAAATTGTGAAAAAGTTACGGATTTTGCAAATGATTAACGGTTCATGGATTAACGGTT